>OX381621.1:25340309-25349068 GCA_947459985.1 Diloba caeruleocephala | reverse complement strand
TAACCTAACCTAACCTAACCTAACCTAACCTAACCTAACCTAACCTAACCTAACCTAACCTAACCTAACCTAACCTAACCTAACCTAACCTAACCTAACCTAACCTAACCTAACCTAACCTAACCTAACCTAACCTAACCTAACCTAACCTAACCTAACCTAACCTAACCTAACCTAACCTAACCTAACCTAACCTAACCTAACCTAACCTAACCTAACCTAACCTAACCTAACCTAACCTAACCTAACCTAACCTAACCTAACCTAACCTAACCTAACCTAACCTAACCTAACCTAACCTAACCTAACCTAACCTAACCTAACCTAACCTAACCTAACCTAACCTAACCTAACCTAACCTAACCTAACCTAACCTAACCTAACCTAACCTAACCTAACCTAACCTAACCTAACCTAACCTAACCTAACCTAACCTAACCTAACCTAACCTAACCTAACCTAACCTAACCTAACCTAACCTAACCTAACCTAACCTAACCTAACCTAACCTAACCTAACCTAACCTAACCTAACCTAACCTAACCTAACCTAACCTAACCTAACCTAACCTAACCTAACCTAACCTAACCTAACCTAACCTAACCTAACCTAACCTAACCTAACCTAACCTAACCTAACCTAACCTAACCTAACCTAACCTAACCTAACCTAACCTAACCTAACCTAACCTAACCTAACCTAACCTAACCTAACCTAACCTAACCTAACCTAACCTAACCTAACCTAACCTAACCTAACCTAACCTAACCTAACCTAACCTAACCTAACCTAACCTAACCTAACCTAACCTAACCTAACCTAACCTAACCTAACCTAACCTAACCTAACCTAACCTAACCTAACCTAACCTAACCTAACCTAACCTAACCTAACCTAACCTAACCTAACCTAACCTAACCTAACCTAACCTAACCTAACCTAACCTAACCTAACCTAACCTAACCTAACCTAACCTAACCTAACCTAACCTAACCTAACCTAACCTAACCTAACCTAACCTAACCTAACCTAACCTAACCTAACCTAACCTAACCTAACCTAACCTAACCTAACCTAACCTAACCTAACCTAACCTAACCTAACCTAACCTAACCTAACCTAACCTAACCTAACCTAACCTAACCTAACCTAACCTAACCTAACCTAACCTAACCTAACCTAACCTAACCTAACCTAACCTAACCTAACCTAACCTAACCTAACCTAACCTAACCTAACCTAACCTAACCTAACCTAACCTAACCTAACCTAACCTAACCTAACCTAACCTAACCTAACCTAACCTAACCTAACCTAACCTAACCTAACCTAACCTAACCTAACCTAACCTAACCTAACCTAACCTAACCTAACCTAACCTAACCTAACCTAACCTAACCTAACCTAACCTAACCTAACCTAACCTAACCTAACCTAACCTAACCTAACCTAACCTAACCTAACCTAACCTAACCTAACCTAACCTAACCTAACCTAACCTAACCTAACCTAACCTAACCTAACCTAACCTAACCTAACCTAACCTAACCTAACCTAACCTAACCTAACCTAACCTAACCTAACCTAACCTAACCTAACCTAACCTAACCTAACCTAACCTAACCTAACCTAACCTAACCTAACCTAACCTAACCTAACCTAACCTAACCTAACCTAACCTAACCTAACCTAACCTAACCTAACCTAACCTAACCTAACCTAACCTAACCTAACCTAACCTAACCTAACCTAACCTAACCTAACCTAACCTAACCTAACCTAACCTAACCTAACCTAACCTAACCTAACCTAACCTAACCTAACCTAACCTAACCTAACCTAACCTAACCTAACCTAACCTAACCTAACCTAACCTAACCTAACCTAACCTAACCTAACCTAACCTAACCTAACCTAACCTAACCTAACCTAACCTAACCTAACCTAACCTAACCTAACCTAACCTAACCTAACCTAACCTAACCTAACCTAACCTAACCTAACCTAACCTAACCTAACCTAACCTAACCTAACCTAACCTAACCTAACCTAACCTAACCTAACCTAACCTAACCTAACCTAACCTAACCTAACCTAACCTAACCTAACCTAACCTAACCTAACCTAACCTAACCTAACCTAACCTAACCTAACCTAACCTAACCTAACCTAACCTAACCTAACCTAACCTAACCTAACCTAACCTAACCTAACCTAACCTAACCTAACCTAACCTAACCTAACCTAACCTAACCTAACCTAACCTAACCTAACCTAACCTAACCTAACCTAACCTAACCTAACCTAACCTAACCTAACCTAACCTAACCTAACCTAACCTAACCTAACCTAACCTAACCTAACCTAACCTAACCTAACCTAACCTAACCTAACCTAACCTAACCTAACCTAACCTAACCTAACCTAACCTAACCTAACCTAACCTAACCTAACCTAACCTAACCTAACCTAACCTAACCTAACCTAACCTAACCTAACCTAACCTAACCTAACCTAACCTAACCTAACCTAACCTAACCTAACCTAACCTAACCTAACCTAACCTAACCTAACCTAACCTAACCTAACCTAACCTAACCTAACCTAACCTAACCTAACCTAACCTAACCTAACCTAACCTAACCTAACCTAACCTAACCTAACCTAACCTAACCTAACCTAACCTAACCTAACCTAACCTAACCTAACCTAACCTAACCTAACCTAACCTAACCTAACCTAACCTAACCTAACCTAACCTAACCTAACCTAACCTAACCTAACCTAACCTAACCTAACCTAACCTAACCTAACCTAACCTAACCTAACCTAACCTAACCTAACCTAACCTAACCTAACCTAACCTAACCTAACCTAACCTAACCTAACCTAACCTAACCTAACCTAACCTAACCTAACCTAACCTAACCTAACCTAACCTAACCTAACCTAACCTAACCTAACCTAACCTAACCTAACCTAACCTAACCTAACCTAACCTAACCTAACCTAACCTAACCTAACCTAACCTAACCTAACCTAACCTAACCTAACCTAACCTAACCTAACCTAACCTAACCTAACCTAACCTAACCTAACCTAACCTAACCTAACCTAACCTAACCTAACCTAACCTAACCTAACCTAACCTAACCTAACCTAACCTAACCTAACCTAACCTAACCTAACCTAACCTAACCTAACCTAACCTAACCTAACCTAACCTAACCTAACCTAACCTAACCTAACCTAACCTAACCTAACCTAACCTAACCTAACCTAACCTAACCTAACCTAACCTAACCTAACCTAACCTAACCTAACCTAACCTAACCTAACCTAACCTAACCTAACCTAACCTAACCTAACCTAACCTAACCTAACCTAACCTAACCTAACCTAACCTAACCTAACCTAACCTAACCTAACCTAACCTAACCTAACCTAACCTAACCAGTCTCCACTCGAACCTCCCTCGAGTACGCAGCAAAAAACGGTCTCTCCGCGTTAAAAATTCATAAAAAATGGTTAAATCGTGATTTCTGCCTGGAAAAAAGTGTCAAAGTGAAGTTACCAATCAGTGCTAAGTGGGAGTGAAGTTAGTTTTGTTATTTAACAAGGATTGGAGAAATTGGACTCCGCACATCAACTTTTAGGTTAGTTTTCGTGCAAAGTTTTTCCGTTTTTCGCATCTGGTGCTCGATTTTCACCGAGAAACTGTTAATCTAAAACTGCTATTCTGTGTGCATTCGTGTTGCCCACGTTTCTGCAAAGTTTCATAATTTTCCTACGTAAATTCAGTGATTTATAACTTTTTTTCCAAAAACCGCATGGCAACTAACTTTTAAAATACCTGTCCGATTTTTTATATTTTAACGTCATAAGAACCGCCGTCTCACGCCCTCTCAAACGACGTATCGCTTGTCATCCTGCGATCCGTGGCTGCTGAGATATCCACCACTTTCTGACAGAAGCGTCGGGACTTCAACTTCAAGGTGCACCAGCTGGCAAACGAGATCGAGGACCCCCATGTTTTAAATTAGCAGCAGATACTTAAACTATCTGAGAGTGCCCACACCAATTTTTACAATTTTCCAATGGATAGATTTCCAATAACAGATTTTTAAAAAAAATTGGGAGTTTTTCGTCACCTCCCTGACAACAAAATTACTCCACTTTTTTAAATTATTTAAACTGCACCTGAACCGCCTTGCTTCGCCCTTTAAAACGAGGTATCACACATAATTTTCAGATCCGTATTTCCTAAAACTTTTTCACATATTCACATTTTTCCAAAACTCCCCCTTCCTCAGGGCCCGGCGGCTCAAAAACTAGATTCAAGACCCCCTCTTTTTTAACCCTCAATAGATGCTCCATCTTCTAAAGGATGGAGACACCAATTTTTAGCCATATCTATTAATAACTTTTTAACAGATTGCATTTTTAGTGAAATAGGGCCCCAAACGCCATCACCGCGTAACGTGGTAACCCTCATAACTCCGAAACGGTGCGTCGCAGATGAATTTCAAGCAAATTTTCGTTCAGTTTGATCTGAAGCTCTTATTGGGTCTACGCATCCAACCATACTAAAAGCGTCTCCAAATTCGAAGGTTTTTGCACTTCGAGGGAAATAACTTTTTCCCTCGAAGTGCCAACCTAAAATACATCATGAATTCCCTTAATATAGAAGGAGGGGCTCCTCCCCCCCCCACTGCCCCCTCTCTCCCCTGCACCGTCTCGAAGATATTCGACATCGAATCTCTCGCAAATGTCATCAATAGACTTTCCACATTTGTATCGGAAACTGTTTACGATGGCCGAAGCGTCACCGCCGCTAATAAGAAACTAATCGTCGCTGCAGCCGAGGAAATCAAGCGCGCTGTTGAAATACTCCCCAAAATCATCGAGACCGAACATGGTCCTAAATCCTCACAGCAAACATCAGTCGACTTAAGGAACGACATCATCAGCGCCGTCAGACAGGAGCTGGCCACTTTCAAGAGACATACGAACACCGCCACCACCATCAACCAGCAGCAACAGGGGCAACACCCCCTGTCCTACGCACATGCTACGCGCATGCCCTCGACACCACCATCACCATCACCACTGACTACGCCTCCGGTCACCAAGCCGGCACTTATCATCGCCTCAAAAAAGGAAGGCTCCTCATCGGCGGACACACTGTCTTCTTGGAGGTCATCCGTGACCTTCAAGGACACCAACTTCACCCCGGCCGGCGTACAGTTTGTCTCCAACAACAAACTTCGCGTCGAATTCGACAATAACGAACACCTGCAAGCCACCCTGAAAAAGATCGGTGAGTCCAACCCATACATCTCCGCAGAAGTCTCCAAGAAACTCAAACCAATGTTTATAATCAAGGGAGTGAATTCTGATATCTCACCGGACGAACTTAAATCACTTATAATAAACCAAAACGACTCCATACAAAATGCTATTAACGACCCGAACGACTTAATTTTTAAATTTAAACGCCCCAACAAGAACGAAAAACTGTATAACGCAGTATTCATGACTGCGCCATATCTATGGCGCATAATTCTAAAATCTGAAAAACTCAACATCGACCACCAGCGCGTACATTTTGAAGAATTCACTCCCTTATTACAATGCTACAAATGTCTCAGTTATGGACACACCCGCAAATTCTGCAAAAACAATGACACTCACTGCTCCCATTGCTCCGAATCTGGACATGAATACCAAGATTGCCCCGTAAACAAAGACCCCTCCAAAGTCACTTGCCACAACTGCAAAACATTTTATGAAAAGAGCAAAAGGAGCAGTGACAAAATTGATCACAGCGCCACATCCGACTCCTGTCCGAGGAAACAATTCATGATCGTCCGTACTCGCTCTAGGATTGATTATGGACCTTAATTGTTCATCAGATAGCATTCACAATTCTCATCACACACCTCTATCATCATCTCATAATCAAAACACCATCCAAATTAACCTCGGACGAAGCAGGAATGCACTTCATGAATTAGCCATCTTCATCAATGACCACAATCCCGACTTCGCCTTCATCACCGAACCCTACACCAGCAACCAGGACCACATGAAACTTGACAACACTAACTACATCCTTTACCAATTCCCCACTGGACGCCCCACCCACGCTGCCATCGCCATCAGAAAAGACATCTCATCAACACTAGGCATATCCAACTTCTCCAATTCTAACCTTTGTATCGTACAAACTAAAGACCATCTAACCAACCGCAGAATTTACCTCATTTCCGTCTACATCGAACCCCGTAAGGACACTTACAACACTCTCGACTCACTTCAACTATTCCTTCATCATCATCGTAACTCCACCTTCGTTGTCTGCGGCGACTTCAACGGCTGGCACAGCATGTGGGGCTCCAACGCAGACAACCGCAGGGGCAACCTAATCGTCGACTTCGCCACGACCAACGACCTGATCATTTGTAATACCGGAAACGAACCTACATTTAACACCATCACTCACGGATCACCTCGCTCCTCCATCATCGACCTCACCATCATCAGCAACCGCCCATTCATTCACATACAAAACTGGACTGTCGACCCAAACATCACCCCCAGCTCCGATCACAATTCCATCACCTTCCACATATCATTCCATAACATTCACTTCACAAAAAACAAAAAACTCTCAACCTTCAAATACAACACATCACTCATTAACTGGAATAGCATCATTAATAATTTCACTTACATGATCAAGGACAAACTCCCCCACATCGACTGCATCAATGAAGCCGACACTCTCCAAATTGACACCATCGTAAACGACTTTACCAACGCCATCCAATACACTTGCGACCGACTCCTCCCCCGTGCCCGCGGCATACCGAGCAAACCACCATTCTGGAACGAACAACTGCAACTACTCAAACGAAATGTACTCAAAACCCATCACAAACTCGCACGCTACAAACGACGCGGTCTGCCCCTCGATAACCTAATTACCGAGAGAAACGATGCTAGACGAGCATATTCTGACGTCTTCTGCTCCACCTCTACAACACACTTTAAGGAATTTTGCAATCGACAAACGAAAGAAGACGTGTGGTCCGTCACCAACCGAATCATTAAAACCAAACCCCTCTCACACCCCCCCTCCACCCTCCTCCTCAATGACGGCAGTCATACAACCAACAGTCTTGACACTGCCAACGCCCTCATTGACAACTTCTTCCCTCCTGATACTCCTGACTCCACTCCCTCCCAACAATCCATTAGAAGCCTAATCATCACGCCCATCGACACCCCTTCAGAACCCCCCTTCACCTCAACAGAGATCCTTAATGGTCTCAAGCATATGAGCTGCAAAAAGGCACCCGGCGTAGATCACCTTACCGCCGATATCTGCCTCCACTTCGCCAACCAATTTCCCAACTTCCTCACCACACTTTACAATAGATGCCTCGAACTCTTCTTCTTCCCCACTGCGTGGAAACGCGCTCTCATCAAAATCATCCCCAAACCCAGCAAAACCAATTACTCCCTCCTTTCTTCTTTCCGGCCCATAGGCCTAATTAACGTCTTTGGCAAACTGCTAGAGAGACTCATCATCGACCGCCTCAACTCCCACCTCAACTCCCACAACCTCCACAATTCCCGCCAGTTTGGCTTCAAACAGCAGATATCCACTACACACGCCATTTTCACTGCCCTGGACCTTGTCAGATCCAAAAAATCCGCAGGCGAACATGTGATTGCTCTCTCTCTTGACATCAAAGCTGCTTTTGACAATGCTTGGTGGCCTGCTATCTTCAATAGACTCCGTTTCTACAACTGCCCTAGAAATATTTATCAAATTCTCCATAGCTACTTCACTGATAGAACTGTCGAACTAAACTTTTCTGACTGTAACTTAACCAGAAGCATGTCCCGGGGCTGCATACAGGGCTCCGTCTGCGGACCCACCATGTGGAACCTGATCATGGACGAGCTGCTGGACCTTCCTCTCCCCTCTAACTGTCACATCCAAGCCTATGCTGACGATGTTCTTCTCATTCTTCATTCTCCTTCGCTATCCACTCTTGAAAGCACCACCAACACTGCCCTCAGCCAAATTAGCGCCTGGGGCAGCAACGTCAAATTACTCTTCGGGCCTGACAAAACCAAGGTCACTGGATTCACTAATAAAACCTCCCAGCTCAATATCTTCATGGACAACACCAAATTGCCATTCTCCAATGAAATTAAATATCTCGGGATTATTATCGACAATAAACTTAAATTCACCAGTCACGCCATCCAAGTCATTGAAAAATCAAGAAAACTCTTTCATAAACTTCTCCTATTTACTAGACCCACTTGGGGCATACACTCTGATAATATCCGCATAATTTTCGAACAGGTTATCACACCTATTATCACGTACGCAGCTAGCGTCTGGTCCAATGCCCTCCGATATAAGTTTGTCGTCAAAAAACTCCTCTCCCTACAGCGCCTCTTCGCCATTAAAATCACCCATGGCTTCCGGACCTGCAGTACCGTCACTTCCATATCTCTGGCCCGACTAATTCCCCTCCCTGACAAAATAAAGGCCGTCGCCGACGTCGAAATGGCGAAGCTCCGTGGCTTTTCTGACCTCCTTCCCTCTGACATCCCCCTCGAAAAACCCGCGCCGCCGTCTTCTCTACTCCACCCATCCCTCCGACAACCCATCTCCTTCACCAAAGTCGATACAATAGAAGAATACCAAGACCTCCCCACACACTACTCCTGGC
>OX381621.1:25005309-25330309 GCA_947459985.1 Diloba caeruleocephala | reverse complement strand
TGATCTGCAGAAGATCAAGGTGGGCGACCAGTCTCCGTTAGTGCAGTGCTCGCTTTGCCTGGGCTACGGTCACGGAAGGCGATTCTGTCAGGAATCGGTGGCAAAGTGCAGCCACTGTGGGGGACCGCACATGCGTGACCAATGCGCGGACTGGCTGGTCGGTGCGCCTCCCAGATGCTGCAACTGCACGCGTGCTAAATTAGATGTTGTGAACCACAACGCTTTTAGCGCAGAGTGTGCAGTAAGATGCAGATGGGACGCATTGGCGCGAGCCACAGTGGCGTACTGCTAAGGTGGTCCCGGGCGTGAGATCTTCCCCAGCTGACTCAAAACCATACTTCGTGGCCCAAGCGAATCTGCAGCGTAAAGAACTGGCTACGCAGGAGCTGCTGCTTGAGGCTACAAAAGCGAAGATGGCTATCGCATTAATCCAGGAACCGTATGTTGGGGCGATAGGTAGGGTGAGGGACCACAGAGGTGTTAAAATCTTCCAGTGCACTAAGGGCGGAGTTGTCAGGGCAGCAATTGCTGTTTTTGACGACGATTTGGATGTTATCCAATATCCTGATCTCACCACAAATAACATCGTTGTGGTGAAGATCCGCACTAGTGTCTGGGAGATAGCGGTCCTCTCGTTTTACTTTGAGCCGGAGAAACATACTCTAGAACCGTACCTGGAGCAGCTGAGGAGGATCATACAGAAAGTCGGTACAACGAGAATCATAATTGCTGGAGACGCTAATGCCAAGAGCACCTGGTGGGGAAGCCCTATAGTGGATGCGAAGGGTGAGGAAATGGCAGGAGCTATAGAAGACATGGGAATGGAGGTATTAAACGAAGGCAATATACCGACCTTCGATACTGTCAGAGGGACAAAGACGTACAGAAGCTTTGTAGACATAACGGCCTGCACGGCGGAAATACTGGACCTAGTGGAGGACTGGAGAGTCGATGTAGACATGGTGAATTCCGACCACAACGCAATTACTTTTAAAATTAGGTTAAAAAGATCAAAGGGTATAAATATCAAATCAACGACTAGGATCTACAACACCAAAAAGGCAAATTGGAGCCAGTTTCATGAGAAACTGGCCCAATTACTAGAAGAAAATCAAATTACAATAGATCAAATAAAGGACATAAATAATAAATTTGAACTTAACTTAAAAATAGAACAATACATAAATACAATTATAGATACAAGTAATAATAGCATACCGAAAAAGAAAAATAAAAATACACTTACCTTGCCATGGTGGAATGAAGAACTCGCCAAGTTGAAGAAGGAGGTCACCACTAGGAAACGTAGAATCCGCTGTGCAGCCCCGGTCCGGAAGCAGATGGTCGTAGAAGCGTACCTGAAACACAAAGAACACTATGAATTAAAAGCTAAGGAAGTGAATCTATTGATGTTGCATAAAGATAGTAGGCAGAAATTCTTAAATTTTTGTATACAAATCGCTAGCACAGTAATTAAAAGAAATAAGTGATTTTTATATTATGTTGAATATATATAATGTGTATATATATTGTCAGCATAAGTAATTAAATGTAGAATAAGAAACAGATTTGACACCGAAAATTTTGTAATTAAAAATATATATTGTTAGCATAAGACAACTAAATAGTATGTTAAGAAAGAGATCTGTCTCCAAAAATTTTGTAACTAATTAAGATATAAATATAAAGTAAGCGAAATAAGATAATTAGAATATAAAAATAGTCATAGAAATAAGTACTAATGTAGTTAAAAGGTTATGCCGTCTGCTGACGATGTGTAGACAGTAGAAGTAGATTTATGACAAGCCTATTGGCTCCTAAGCTGCTGGTTGAATGCAACCAATCGTTGTAGTAAATAAGTATAGTTAAGAAAATAGAATAAGATTTTGTAAAATAGAACATCAAAATTTATTAAATACTACCCTGGTAACATCCCTCATTAAAATAAGTACCCTTGTCTTGGAGAGTAGAGTTAGGTGGGAAACCCACCCACAGCAATACAAAAGATGATGAATGATAGAAAGAACAGTATGAAGAATGAAAGTACGAGAGGCATACAAGCGAGAACTGGTATGAATGGATAGTAGCTAGCACAGGCTCCGATTATGTTGGAGGTCGTAGGATATTAAAAAAAAAAAAAAAAAAAAAAAAAAAAAAAAAAAAAAAAAAAAAAACCTAACCTAACCCAGTTGCGTTCCATACGGCAGTCTGAGCACCACGAATTTGACTCGCTCCGCAACAAAAAATTCAATAAAAGTGGTTTTTCCTTAACGGATCAACGCAAGTGCAGTGTTAAAAGTTGCGCGCTTGCGCCGCGCATATGTGTGTGCAAATATTTCTAGCCGGAAAGTGCCATTAGAAACACAAAGTGCAGAAAAGTGACTGTTTTTAGGTTAAAATTGAGGTTAGAATTACCTCAAAGTGAATTATTTTGTGATATATCGCTGTGACCGTGTCGCGCGATACCTCGTTGAATGGGCCTCAGGAATACCTACACACTGAGTGCCATCAGCTCATTATTGGATGCACCGTCCAGGCGCTAAGCCTGGAAAAACAAAAACCACGTGGCGGCGTGCTCATTGTTCCCGTTGCCTGTGGATCGTGAAATTTTGCCAGGATCTACTACCTACCAAGTAAGGACGAACTCCGCTGTAAACGCAATTTAAACTATAAAACCTGATTTTATAGAAGCATTTGAATTTCAAAATTTTACACCGTTATAACTCTTGAAGAAAGAAAAATATTCAACATTTTGGACTGCTATCTTTTGCGCGCTTAACGCTCAAACAAGTGCTGAAAATATTAGACTTTAAAATTTGTTAGTTTATAAATTATAAATAAATATGTGAAAAACTTTTTAATTTCAAAAAATATTATATTTAGAATTCGGATTTCTCGATCTAGTATACTGTGACATATGGCCTGGTGTTTGTTTCGTAATATAATTTTTGTTTCATAATTTTTCGCCCACGGAGTACCGAGATACAGATTTTTAACTGAATTTCCGCTTTTATTCACAAATAAATAGATATTTCCATATTTTGACACCTTGGGTGGTATTTTTATGCCCCCGGCAACTTAATCAAGTACAAAGACGGGTCCTGTAACACAAAAACTATCAAAATTGGACAAATCCCGCCATTTTGGTTTTTGGGTTACAAATTTGAAACGGAAATATCTCGGGACTCCTGGGTCGTAGAGGTTTCAGAAATAAACCTGAGATATTGGCTTACCGGTGGCTATCGACTGGATGAGGTTTCAGGATTTTTCAGGTGAAAAAATTTTTCAGGCCTGAAACCGTTTTTGGGTGATAGGGGGGGCCCAGTCGATTTACTTGTCCAAAACCCGGTTTTGCTGGGACGTACGGTTGCAGAGATACAGGCCTCCAAACCTGACCACTGACAGTTGGGCGGCCATTTTGTTTTATTTGAAGTCGCCATAACTCTGGAACCGTGGGTCGCATCAGACTGCGGTTTTCGATTACCTACACCTGGGGTTCTAAAGGAACCGTACCCACAGTTTTGGCCAGTTTGGAGGAAAAAATTTTTGGGATCCTGAAAGCGGTTTCAGCATAAGGGGCGAGTCAGACCAGGCCCAAGGAACCCAAACTCGACTAACCTGCGCCCTTCCGGAGGGGAGATATCGCTCGTCAAAGTTTAACTTTGACAGCTGAGCGACCATTTTATATTTTTTATTTCAGCCATATCTCCCAAACGGAGGGTCGTAGAGGGACGGGGTTTCCTCATAAATAATTGGCGGGTAGCTCCCTGTTAGATTAATTAGTTTTCAGGCGTTTTGGGTGACTGAAAATTTTTCAGCCTGAAAACCGCATCAGTGTGTTGGTCTCGTCGGGCCCGTTGCGGGAACCCCAAGCACCAAGGCATTCGGCTGGGAGGCCCCTGAGATATAGCGGTTCAACCATCCACCGGTAGCCATCTTGGATTGCAACCGGGGATTTTGGACCCCTGTATCTCCGGAGCCCCTTGGAATAAGGGTGCCGTGTTTGGGCTTGTTGGGAAGGGCTCGGGGAGGGCTACCCACTGATGTTATTGAATCGACTCTACATAGAGTCTTAAATATTTTTTACTATCTTATTTTATTGTTTTACATTTTAATATTGTGTGTTGTTGATTTACATTGTTATTTATAGATACTTATGTACGCTAAGCTAAATTGGTAGAGCTGAAACATTTTGGACATCAGGAGTCTAATCTCGAAGGAAACAGGGTGGTCCAGTGACCCGTTTAAAGGGTACTCTATCAAATAGCTTCAAATATTTTTACAAATTAGTGTTAGACGCGGGTTTATTGACCCATATAAAACCGTACAAGCCCCTTTTGGCTAACAGAATTGACGACTACCCTACCAACATGATTCGTACGCCAGCTGGAGCTCTAGAGAGCGGACCTAAGTCCACGCTGGCGTCACCAACGGACAAGGCAAAGGCAGGACCTGGCAGACTATCAAAGCCCCAAAACGTCCGTAAATCTATAGAAAGTATAGAACAAGTGATAGCTGGGACGTCCCCAACGGGGAAAATGACAAGACCGTCACAATCCACAAAACCCACCTGCTCCACCCCTCCAGGGAAGAAAAACCTCCCACTTAAAGTCCAAACGCAACAACTGCCCACCGGAACGGCGACAGTAACTAAGATCAGGAAAAACCCCTCCACACCCAGCCCCATAAAGAACAGGACGGGCTATGTTAACAAGGCGGAGGAAGCTGCGGAGATCCACAGGAAAGGCCTGGAGAACCTCCGCAAATTCCAAAACCTTAGGAAGGACATCAAGTTACAACTCAAAGAGGCCTTGGATCGGCTATATGAGCTGGCCAAGGCGGTACCGGTGGCACGAAATCTGGAATTCGAACTGGAGGGAGAGAGCAGAGGGGAAAAAGTGGAAAAAGCGGAAAACAGTACCCAAACAACCACACCGAAAGAAAAAGACGAAGGCCAAATATTGGCAAGACTAGAAGAAAATACAAAACTGCTCCTAGAAAATGGAAGGAAAATGGAGGAACTGAAGGAGGCAGTTGAGGCTCAAAGAGCGATCCAAGAGAGACCAGCATGTACGGATGTGGTAGCGGAATGCCATAATAGGGACAGAAATCCGGAACAGGTGCCTCTGCACTCCATGGTGGTCTCTTCGAGGTGTGAGGACGAAACCGGCGAAGAAGTTTTGGAAAGAGTTAGAAGAGCAGTAGACGCGAAGGATGGGTGGGTGAAAGTAGAGAGAGTGAGAAAGGCTAAAGATAGGAAGATCGTTATGAGCTGCAGGACGGAACAGGAGAGGAGGAAAGTCAGAGACAGATTGGAAGCCGCGGAGGAGGGTCTTGTCGTCGAGGAGGTCAAGAACAGAAACCCGCTGCTGATTCTGAGGGATGTACTCAAAGTACATGATGATGCTGAAGTCATCAGAGCCCTCAGAAACCAGAACCGGGAGGTGTTTGGCAGCCTCGACGGTGAGGACGTATCGTCAATACAAATTAAATACAGACGAAACGCAAGAAACTCACATAATTGCCATATTATCCTCAGTGTTACGCCTACGATATGGAAGAGAGCATTAAATGAGAGTAAACTGAGAATCGACCTCCAAAGGGTAACGGTGGAGGACCAATCGCCGCTGGTGCAGTGTACCAGATGTCTAGGGTACGGTCATAGCAAGTGGTACTGCAAAGAACCCGCTGATCTGTGTAGCCACTGTGGGGGTCTACACCTGAGAGCGGAGTGCCCAGACAGACTGGTGGGCACCGTACCAGCGTGCAAAAACTGCACAAGAGCAGGTATACAGCAGTCGGGTCACAACGCCTTCAGCAGTGAGTGCCCAGTCAGGAGAAGGTGGGATGCGCTGGCTAGGGCCTCCGTAGCATATTGCTAAGGTGGTCCCACGGCAAACCCACCAGTACAAAATAGCACAGGCAAACCTGCAGCGTAGCCAGCTGGCTACAAACGAATTGCTCATTGAAGCCAAAAAGCGAAAAATTGCCATAGCTCTGCTCCAGGAACCCTATGTTGGCGGGATGCGGAGTGTTAGGAGTTACCGGGGTGTCAAAATGTTCCAGAGCTCTGGGACAGGAAATGGGACTGTAAAAGCGGCCATCGCCGTTTTCGACGATGACCTCAACGTCATACAGTACCCACAACTCACCACGGATAACATCGTCGTGGTGGGAGTCCAAACCAGAGCATGGACGGTCACCCTGGTCTCCTACTACTTTGAGCCGGATCAGCCCATAGAGCCATACCTGGAGCATCTTAAAAAGGTTGTGCTCAAAACTGGACCAAAATGGGTAATCGTAGGAGGTGACGCCAACGCTAAAAGTACCTGGTGGGGTAGCCCAAATGAGGACAGAAGAGGCGAAGAAATGTGTGGAGCTCTGGCTGAGAACGACATGCATATCCTAAACTCGGGAAAGGTACCAACCTTTGACACCATTAGGGGTGGAAGGAGATTCTGCAGCCATGTCGATGTGACGGCGTGCACTGCGGATATGCTTGCTTTCGTGGACGACTGGCAAGTAGTCGAAGGCCTCACAAGCTCGGACCATAATGGCATAATGTTTGGTATCACATTAGAAGAGTCACAAGGAACAACAATACAAAGAACAACACGCAAATACAACACACAAAAAGCAAATTGGGGTCTCTTTCATGAGAAATTGGCCCAGATTATGCACGACACTAAACTCACCATACACAACATTGCAGAAATAAAAAACAAAGCACAAATAGACTACACAATAGACAAATACACAAAAGCTATAACAGACACATGCAGGCACTCAATACCAAACAAAAAACACACAGAAACACTTACCGTGCCATGGTGGTCCGAGAGTTTGGCTAAGATGAAAAGGCAGGTGACGACCCGGAGACGCAGGATCCGCAATGCAGCGCCGATTCGCAGAGGGATGGTTGTAGATCTGTACCTAAAAGAAAAGGAAAAATACGAACTGGCATGCAAAGAGGCAGCAGAGCAAAGCTGGAAGGACTTTTGCGGAAAGCAGGATAGGGAGGGGGTGTGGGAGGGTATTTACAGGGTAATCAGCAGGGTCAAACGTAGGGAAGAGGATGCCCCATTGATGGAGGGGGACGTGACATTGGATGCGGAGGGCTCCGCTCGATTCCTGGCGGAAACTTTTTACCCGAGGGATTTAAAGGACGAAGACAGTTTACAACATCTGCAAACAAGAGCCTCAGCGGAAACAATAAACGAGGGTGATCATGATGAACATGACCCTCCGTTTAAAATTGAAGAGCTGGAGGCTGCTGTTAGGTCCTTTAACCCCAAAAAAGCCCCCGGAGCTGACGGCTTTACGGCCGACATATGCTCACACGCCATCAATGTGGACCCGAAGTACTTCCTGGCTCTCCTTAATACATGCATGGCACACGGTTGCTTCCCGAAGTCCTGGAAGGAGGCAACAGTGGTCGTGTTGAGAAAGCCAGGTAAGGACACTTACACCACGCCAAAATCTTACCGACCTATTGGGCTTTTGCCCGTCCTAGGCAAGATGTATGAGAAGATGCTGGTGGGCCGCCTCAAGTATTACGTGTTGCCTCGGATTAGTACTCGCCAGTACGGATTTATGCCACAAAAGAGTACGGAAGACGCCCTTGTTGCGCTTATAACACGCATTCGCGCAAAACTGAATGAGAAAAAGCTGGTTACACTTGTATCGCTAGATATCGAGGGCGCTTTCGACAGTGCTTGGTGGCCGGTGATAAAGACCAGACTGGCTGAGGAAAAATGTCCAGTAAACTTGAGGCGGGTCATCGGCAGCTACCTCAGTGATAGAGTGGTGGAAGTAAGATATGCGGGAGCGGCACACAAAAGGAGCACGGAAAAGGGATGCGTCCAAGGTTCCATAGGAGGACCAATCCTATGGAACTTGTTGCTGGACCCACTCCTTAAGCAGATGGAGGAAAAGGGGGTCTACTGCCAGGCTTTCGCTGATGACGTGGTGTTGCTTTTTGACGGTGGAGGGGCCGGGGAGATTGAGGGACAGGCGAATGCAGTCCTCGAACATGTTCGGGCGTGGGGTGCCGAAAATAAGTTGAAGTTTGCACCACACAAAACCTGTGGTATGGTAATAACTAGAAAACTTAAGTTCGACACGCCGCGCCTGAGCATGGGAGGGGTCAGCATTGGAATGTCCCCGGAGATCAAGATCCTCGGACTCACCATCGACAATAAGTTAACCTTTAACGCCCACGTCTCCGAGGTCTGTAAAAAAGCGATAGGGATCTATAAGCAACTTATTAGAGCGGCCCGCGTAAGTTGGGGTCTCAGCCCCGAGATTATTCGTACAATATACACCGCGGCGGTGGAGCCGGTGATATTGTACGCTGCGGCTGCATGGGCCCCGGCGGCAGTGAAACTGGGAGTTCGCAAGCAGCTTTGCACGGTCCAGAGGGGATTCGCGCAGAAAATGTGTAAGGCATATCGGACGGTGTCACTCAACTCAGCACTCTTGCTCACGGGGACGCTCCCTCTAGACCTCCGAGTCCGTGAGGCAGCCTCGTTATACGAGGCTAAGAAGGGAGTACCTAGACGTGAGCTGACCGACAGAGAGGTTGAGAAGATGACACCGAAGATAGAAGCCCCACACCCTGCGGAACACATGGGGCTGGAGTTTCAAAACCTGGTAGACGAGGATCAATATTCTCGCCACAGCGACTATGCTGTGCGCATTTTCACTGACGGGAGCAAGATTGAGGGCAGGGTCGGGGCGGCGCTATCCGTTTGGAATGGTGCTGCAGAGATCAAGGCCCTCAAACTTGCTCTATCGTCATATTGCACCGTTTACCAGGCGGAACTACTGGCCCTGTGTAAGGCAACGGAGGTCGCACTGACGCGCGATGAAGACTCGTTCGGACTCTATAGTGACTCGAGAGCAGCACTTGAGACCGTGACAAACTCCAGTTCATCTCATCCCCTGGCAGTCAAAGCCAGATGCAACATAAAATGTTGCACAGTCCAAAACAAGGTTGTATCCCTGTTTTGGATTAAGGCACACGCGGGACTGGCAGGGAATGAGAGAGCTGATGAGCTTGCGAAGGAGGCGGCCCTAAAATCCAAAAAGAAGCCGGATTACGATCAGTGCCCTGTCTCGTTCATCAAGCGTAGTATTCGGAAGGGGACGATTGATGAATGGGACAGGAGGTATAGATCGGAGGAAACGGCTTCCGGAACAAAATTATTTTTCCCCGATGCAGTGACGGCACATAAAATTGTTAGGAAGATAAAAATGGACGGTCAGATAACGCAAATACTTACGGGGCACGGCGGGTTCTCCTCGTACTTGAGTCGTTTCAGGTGCAAGGAGAGTCCATCTTGCCTCTGCGACCCTGAGGCTAACGAAACGGTTGAGCACTTGATCCTGGAATGCCCTGTTTTCACCAGAGAGAGATTTAATTTGGAACAGATGTTGGATACCAAACTAACCTTGGAAAAATTACCAACAATTGTAAAAAGTAGAGACTGTATGATATTTTTAGAGTTCTGTAGAAAAATAGTAATAAGAGTAAACAATAGGAATAAGGTAGACTAAGTAAAAGTATGATGCCATGTATAACTTAGTATATATGTGTGAAATCATACACAAATGTAATTAGTAAATAAGTATATTAAGGAATAGACTAAGACTCTAATTGTGTAATAAAAAGTTGTAAAAAATTTAATTGTATAACAAACAAGAAAAATATGTATAATTAAAAATACAACAGCCCTGTTCGCAACCCTTATTTAAATAAAGGAAAACCACCATATTAGTTAGGTGGGAAACCCACCCACAGCGATACAGAAGATGACGAATGACAGAAAGAATAGTATGAAGAATGAAAGTACGAGAGGCATAAAAGCGAGAACTGGTATGAAAGGATAGCAGCTAAAACAGGCTCCGATCATGTTGGAGGTCGTAGGATAAAAAAAAAAAAAAAAAAAAAAAAAAAAAAAAAAAAAAAAAAAAAAAAACCTAACCTAACCTAACCTAAATTTCCCTCCCGCCCACCCTGTGTCGTCTAAGCACGTGAAAAAAGGTCATTTTAATAGTAATAATTAGATTATTCTTGAGAAAATTAAAACGTCGTCCAAGTAGACCTTACTTTTACTTTACTTTACATTGACGAAAATATCACTCTATTTAAGATACATATAGACCATTGACGCGGAACATTACGTAAGCTTTTATTGCTAATTTAAGAGACCTTCCTGCAATTAATTTTTACTATTAATAAACGACTAGTCCTCTGACAAAACATGTTCGCCATTCGCACACCGACCAAAAAGCCAACGGCAACTCGTAAAAGCGACCCCCAAAAATCTCCAAACTTGACAGAGATGATGGGACCATGTCAAAAGGACACGTCAGAGACGATGACAACCGTAAACGTGAGGCGCAGCATTGGAGAGTGGGAGTCAGGAAAAACCGACTCAGGACCATTATCGCAAACCACCCCAAAACCCGTCTCGACTGAACTCCAGGGTAATAAACCCCAAACGATGCTTCCTTTGAAGACAAAAGTTCCACCTCGCCGTATTCCTGTCCAAGCTGAGGGAAGTCCACCAATTCCCGAAATTCCAAAATTCGCAAACAGAGTGGCAGAAGCCAGGGCCTGTTTGAACAAAGCAAAGACACACTTAAGCAACTCGCGAAATCTAAAGACAGAAATAAAAGCAGAGGTCACACAAGCCGTCGAACGGCTCTACTTCCTGGTAAAGGAAGCGGAAATGGAAATACCTAAGGAGACCATACCAAGTAAGGCACAACAAACTCTACTAGAACCGGAAAATAGTAGAATAACGCAAAATGAGGAAAATTTACTATTTCAGAAATTAGAAGAACATACTAAATTGATAAACGATAGTAATAAAAAAATAGAAAAGTTAAAATTTGCCCTTGAAAGGCAGCAGGAGTCATTGGAGGTGACCACCTACGCGAGTGTGGCAGCTGGCCGTGCCAGAAACCAGCCCCCTGAGCGGGCTGCGCTGCACTCCGTGGTGGTCACATCTAAGGACGAAACTGAGACGGGGGAAGAGGTTCTAGCAAGAATCAGGAATGTAGTGAACGCAAAGGATGGAGGTATAAAGGTGGACAGAATCAGGAAAGCAAAGGACCGAAAAGTTATAGTAGGCTGCGGAACCGTGGAAGAGAGGGAGAGAATAAAAGAGAGGCTCAAGAAAGCAGAAGACCACCTTAACGTCGAGGAAATTCAAAATAAAAACCCTCTTTTGATCCTAAGGGACGTGCTTAACTACAACACTGACGAAGACATTCT
Organism: Diloba caeruleocephala; assembly: GCA_947459985.1. Classification (NCBI taxonomy): domain Eukaryota; kingdom Metazoa; phylum Arthropoda; class Insecta; order Lepidoptera; family Noctuidae; genus Diloba; species Diloba caeruleocephala. The sequence continues at coordinate 25,319,025 of OX381621.1, read as the reverse complement.
CCACGCCCTGAAGAATCAAAATGGAAACATATTCGATAACCTCGAAAAAGAAGAAGATAAGACCATAGAATTCAGATACAAGAAGAAAACTAGAAACCCACTCACCAGCCATATTGTTGTCAGAGTCTCTCCCATTGTCTGGAAGAGAATGCTGCAAGCAGAAGCGGTCCATATAGACCTACAAAGAATAAAGGTAGCAGACCAATCACCTCTTATACAATGTTCACTCTGCCTAGGATACGGACATGGTAGACGACACTGCCATGAAACGGTCGTAAAATGCAGCCACTGTGGTGGACCGCACTTAAAGTTTGATTGCACGGATTGGATCGCTGGAGGAGTACCATCCTGCAGCAACTGCACCCGCGAAAAACATGAATCGGTAGAGCACAGCGCATTCAGTCAGGACTGCATAGTACGTAGGAAATGGGAAGCCCTAGCCCGAGCTAAAATAGCATATTGCTAAGGTGGTATCAGGTGATACGAACGATCTTAATCCCCTAGCTAGAACGAGTGTGCAGATTGAGGGACGACTGTACCTCATAGCCCAAGCTAACCTCCAGCGAAAACAGTTAGCAACAAACGAACTTCTGTTAGAGGCCAGAAAAAGAAACATTGCCTTTGCTCTGCTTCAGGAGCCGTACGTGGGTGGAGCAAGAAGAATGAAGGACTACCGAGGGGTAAGGATTTTTCAGAGCACTAACCAAGGTGAAGGGACTGTAAAGGCTGCAATAGCAGTCTTCGATCATGGTATAGACGTGATACAGTGCCCGAAACTCACCACAAATAACATCGTTGTGGTGAGAATCAGGTCTAGTGCTTTGACGATTACAGTGGTGTCCTTCTACTTCGAGCCAGACCAGCCCATTGAGCCATATCTGGAGCAACTGAAGCAGGTTGAAGCGCAAGTCGGCCCTACAAGGTTATTAATGGGAGGTGACAGTAATGCGAAAAGTACTTGGTGGGGCAGCGTGAAAATAGACCATAGGGGTGAAGAAATGGCAGGTACCCTTGAGGAGATGGGTCTGCAAGTGCTAAATCAAGGAGATGCCCCAACATTCAGCACAATCAGGGGTAACAAACTGTACACAAGCTGTGTAGACGTGACCGCCTGTTCTGTGGACATGCTAAACCGGGTGGAGGATTGGACGGTAGACGAAGGAATAACGAGCTCGGACCACAACAGCATACTATTCAAAATGAAATTTAATAAATCGAAGGGATTAAAAATAGCAAGAACAACGCGACTATTTAACACAAAGAAGGCAAATTGGACCCAATTTCATGAGAAATTAGCCCAATTAAAACTAGAAGACCAAATTAACGTAACAAACATAAATAATATCACAAATAAAGAACACCTAGATCTGATAGTAGAGAAATATATAAATGAAATAGTAGAAACATGTAAGGAAACTATACCTAAAAAGAAAAGTAATGAACAACTTACTTTGCCATGGTGGTCCGAAGAACTCGCCAAGCTGAAGAGAGAGGTTGTCACCAGGAAGCGTAGAATCAGATGTGCAGCGCCAGTCCGGAAAGCGAGGGTCGTGCAAGAGTACCTGCAAGCAAAAAAGACATATGAGGAAAAAGCTAAGGAAGCACAGATAGAAAGTTGGAAGGGGTTCTGTGGAAAGCAAAACAAGGAAGGGCTATGGGAGGGAATCTATAGGGTCATAGGAAAGACTGCCAAGAGACAGGAGGATATCCCCTTGACCAAGGCCGGGAAGGTGATGGACTCGAAAGAATCTGCAGAACTGCTGGCCGAGACCTTTTACCCTGAGGACTCGACAAAAGAGGACAATGATCACCACAAAGGTACCAGAGAAGCAGCCGAAAAAGTTAACAGTAGTCATGATGAACAACATGATCCGCTGTTCACGCTGGAAGAACTGCGAGTCACTGTGGCGAGCTTTAACCCCAAAAAAGCCCAAGGAGCCGACGGTCTCACAGCCGATATCTGCGGACAGGTGATCTCGCGAGATCCTCAGCTATTTCTTGCAATTGCCAACAAGTGCCTGGAAATAAGTCACTTCCCAACCATCTGGAAAGAAGCCACGGTTGTGGTTTTGAGGAAGCCAGGCAAAGAGGACTACACGAACCCAAAATCATACAGGCCTATAGGACTTCTTCCAGTCATGGGGAAGATCTTAGAGAAATTGATGGTGGGAAGGCTAAAGTGGCACTTACTCCCGAGGATGAGTACTCGCCAGTACGGCTTCATGCCCCAAAAAAGTACCGAAGACTCCCTATATGACCTGATACATTACATTAAAAGCAAATTAAGCCAGAAGAAACTGCTGACCTTGATATCACTAGACATAGAGGGAGCCTTCGATAGCGCGTGGTGGCCCGCTATTAAAGTACGACTGGCTGAGGAAAACTGTCCCATAAATATACGGAGAATAGTCGGTAGCTACTTGCTCGACCGTAAAGTTAGTGTGAGATACGCGGGGGAGGAATTCTCCAAGGCCACAAATAAGGGGTGTGTCCAAGGCTCTATAGGGGGACCCATCCTCTGGAACCTCCTCCTGGACCCACTGCTTAAAGGCTTAGCACAAAGAGGTGATTACTGTCAGGCGTTTGCCGACGACGTGGTCTTGGTTTTCGATGGCGACGCAGCAGTGGACGTGCAAGGACGGGCAAATGCCGCCCTCGCCTATGTTTGGGAGTGGGGCGTCAAAAACAAACTGAAGTTCGCGCCACACAAGACCAACGCAATGGTCATCACGAGGAAATTAAAATATGACGCACCACTTCTGAGGATGGGCGGGGTCGATATTGGCCTGTCCAACGAAATAAAAATCCTGGGGCTCACATTGGACAGTAAATTGACGTTCAACAGTCACATAGCAAACGTCTGCAAAAAAGCGCTAAACATTTACAAGCAGCTGTCCAGAGCAGCCAGGATCAGTTGGGGTCTTCACCCGGAAGTTATAAGGCTGATCTACACGGCTACGGTGGAACCCGTGATAATGTATGCCGCAGGTGCCTGGGCACCGGCAACTAAAAAACTGGGCGTGCAAAAACACCTCAACGCCGTCCAGCGAGGTTTTGCTCAGAAGCTGTGCAGAGCATATCGCACCGTCTCCCTAAACTCTGCATTGGTACTGTCCGGGATACTTCCCCTCGACCTTAGAATACAGGAAGCAGCCGCTCTGTACGAGGCAAAGAGGGGAGTTCCCCGGCTGGAACTAAGGGACAGAGAGGTAGAGAAAATGGTTGCGTATGCGAAGACTCCGCACCCGGCAGAACATATACGCTTGGAGTTTATGAGCTTGAAAGACCAACAGGACGTGGATAACCACAGCAACCAGGCAGTACGAATATACACCGATGGCAGCAGGATTGAGGGCAAAGTTGGAGCTGCATTATCCATATGGCATGATCAAGCCGAGTCTAAAGCCCTCAAACTAAAGCTGTCATCTTACTGCACGGTGTATCAGGCTGAACTCCTGGCTATACGCGAAGCCACAAGGGAGATCGTGAAGCGCACTGAGCAAAGTTTTGGAATCTACAGCGACTCACGGGCAGCCTTGGAAACGGTCATAAACCAAAGCTCCCCCCATCCTCTAGCGATGCAAACCCGCGAACACCTGAGGGAAATAGGGGTCCAAAATAAGGAAGTCTCCTTGTTCTGGATTAAAGCCCATGCAGGACTGGAGGGTAACGAGCGAGCAGACCAATTGGCCAAGGAAGCTGCCCTGAACACCAAAAAGAAACCAAACTATGACCTTTGCCCGGTTTCATTCGTGAAGCGACAGATCCGTCAGGAAACGCTCGACGAATGGAACCGGAGGTACAGGTCAGGCACGACGGCTGCAACAACAAAATTGTTTTTCCCGGTCGCCGTGGTAGCGTACAATACAGTAAGGAGGATGGAATCTACCAGCCTCATGACACAGGTTATGACGGGGCACGGTGGGTTCTCCCAATACTTGAATAGATTCAAACGTAAGGAGGACCCATCGTGCATCTGTGAGCCCGGAGTTGATGAAACCGTCGAGCACGTTCTGTTCGTGTGTCCCGTGTTTGATCTCGAAAGATTCGGTGCGGAGCAGACGCTTAATATAAAATTAGATCGTGAACATGCGAAGGAATTACTGATTAATAAAGATATGCGCAAAGAATTTATAAATTACTGTACAAAGATAATAAGCAAAGTAATATATAGAAATAAATAGTGAACATATGTAGTATATATATTTGTCATATATATTACCAACAGATATGATATAGATGTAGTAAATAAATAGCAATAAGTTATATGCACAAGAACAATATTAAGCCATTAAAACAAATAAGATAAATAAGAGCTCTGATCTACATGTCAGAGGTACTAGTATTATACACAAAAAAAAAAAAAAAAAAAAAAAAAAAACCTAACCTAACCTAACCTAACCTAACCTAACCTAACCTAACCTAACCTTTTTTTTTTTTTTTTTTTTTTTTGGCGGAGAAAATGCCTAACGCATGCCACGCCATCTGGGGAGACCACGTGGTTATGTGGGGCTTGCACCCACTAAAAACTCCGCCATGTTACCTGCATCCGCTTTTTGATGGGCCACGAGAACTGCATATATACTACTTTCGCGGCCCATCAGCTGTTGACGCACGTATGCGCCTACCTGTACGTACGGACGTATCTAGGACATCGCCGCAACTCGAGAGCCGTGCAATGCAGGCGGCAGACTCCCCGATCTACCGCCCGCTGGCTACTTTTAGGGCGGCATCAAGAGGGCATTACGCCGCCTACGCCGACCTGTCCGCCTGCGACGGATCGGGTCAGCCAGGGCGTCTTCCTCCCTGACCCGCTCCGCCGCCTCCTTCCGCGAGATAATGTCCTCGCAGAAGGTTGCGACTGCCTCCCAAGCCCCCTCACTGTCTACCATGGCTTTTATGAGAGCCGGCAACGTGAGGTCTCTACCAGCCACTGCAATGAGGTCACGGCGCTGCACCGCCCATGCCGGGCACTGCTCGAGACTGTGCTGCGCCGTGTCCTCACTGTACCCACATTGATGGCATATGGGAGTCGCCTCCCGCCTCGCCACTGTGTGCAGGTATTTGCCATAGCAGCCATGCCCCGACAACACCTGCACAAGACGGAAGGACAACGTCCCATGCCGCCTCCGCACCCACTCTTCCAGGACTGGCTGGATAGCCCTTACGGTCCTAAGACCAGCACTGGGCATCTCCAGCCTCACCTTCCACTGGTCCATGATGGCGCTATGAGCCTCACTGCGCCATCGCGTGACAGCTTCAGGTGGAGGGCGACTGCCACTCTCGGCCCAAACATCCGCTATCCTCCTGTAGACTGTGGCGAGCACCCGTGCCTCCAGGTCCCACGGGGGTGTCCCCGCGAGCACGCACGCGGCCTCGGTAGACACCGTGCGGTATCCGCGTATAACCCTGACTGCCATGACTCGTTGAGGTCTCCGCAGTAAAGTCTTGTTCTGGGCAGTCAGGGATTCCGCCCACACTGGAGCGCCGTAAAGCGCCATCGAGCGGACCACCCCCGTGTAAAGCCGTCGGCAGCCCGCACTGGGTCCACCCAAGTTCGGCAGTAGCCGGCTTAGGGCGGACGCAGCGCCGATCAGCTTCGGGGCAAGCTGGCGGAAGTGCTCACCGAAGTCCCACCTCCGGTCAAGTACCAGGCCTAGGTAACGCATCTGGGCTCGAACAATTACATTTGCATTGCCGATAGTAATGTGAGCACCCGCTGGTGGCCGTTGACGTGGCCCATAGAAAACCAGGGCCTCCGTCTTTTCGAGTGCCACCCGGAGTCCTAGCGCCTCAATACGGTTAATTACCAGAGACGCGCCCTCAGTGGCTGATCGTGCTGCCTCCTCAAAGTTCATTCCCCGGGCTGTAACGAGTGTGTCATCGGCGTAGCAAATAATGTTCTGCCCGGGGAGGAGGGCAACGCGCAGAGCCCAGTCATACCCAACGTTCCACAGGAGGGGTCCTAAAACCGACCCCTGTGGAACCCCGCATGTAGTAGGTCTCCGCACAATCCTACCGTCGCGTCCCTGGTAACTAACGCAACGCCCCGTCAGATAGTCTGCCACCAGCTGCCTCAGGTATAAGGGCACACCGTGGAAACGGAGCGCCTCCCCAATACAGTCAAATGGCAGAGTGTTGAAGGCATTGGCGATGTCTAATGACACCGCCAACAGTACCTCCCTACGCGCAACTGTATCCCTTGCCTCGGCTTTAAGGCGCACAATAGCACCCACGGTCGAACGCCCCGCCCGGAAGCCGAACTGGGCATCCGACAAATTGGGGCCAATTATATCCAGATGCTGAACAATGCGATTAGCGAGGATCCTCTCTAACAACTTGCCCACCTCGTCCAGCAACACTATTGGCCTGTAAGCCGAAGGGGAGTCAGGGGGTCGCCCCGCCTTGTGCAGCAGCACTAAGCGGCCCTCCTTCCAGGGGCTAGGGAACTGCCTCGATATCAGGCATGCGTCAAACAGCTCCCTAAGCCTATCTCCCATCGCACTTAGCGCTAGAGCCAAAACTTTGGCAGGCACGCCGTCTGGTCCTGGGGCAGTGTTCTTCGAGCGCACGCGTAGAATCGCCGACCCCATCTCCGCTTCTGTTATTGGAGGAGGAGCATTTACATCAGACTCGTCATCCCGTTCATCTCCCAATGGGGCCATGGTCGGAGGCATGTACCCAACTCGATCTGGGAATAACGCTTCCACTGTCTCGGCAAGGAACTGAGGCTGGAGGGTCTCCGTCAATGGAGGGCCTTGGGCGCGGAGTTTATTCCGCGCCGAACGATATGGGCGCCCCCAAGGATCACGGTTGAGACCCTCCAGCATTTCGCCCCATGCTCGCTCCTTCGCTTGGCGGATCGCCAATTGTAGAGTACTCCGGGCCTCTCGGTATAACTCATACAATTGGGCCTCTTGGTCTTCATCGCGGTGGCGGCGTCTACGAACTCGCGAATAGCTCCTCCGGGCACAAATACACGCCGCTTGGAGGTCCGCTAACTCCTGAGACCACCAGTAGACCTCCCTCTTTGAGGGTCGTCGTCGCGCACGAGGCATGGCCGCATCGCATACAACCTTCATTGCATCGCGAAGGTGGCCGGCCACAGCATCGACCCCCTCCAACCTAACCTAACCTAACCTAACCTAACCTAACCTAACCACATATCTTGGCTTCTAGTAGGCGTATTAGGACGCGGTTTTCAGGCTTTTTAGTTATATTAAACCCATAGCTAGGCAATAGACCCTCAAAAGTGCAAGAAAATACCAAAAATTTTCCAAATTTTCCGTATAACAGATTTACTTTGAAAAATTTCAGTAGTTTCAGTATTTTGCATAGCCCTCCGGGCCCCACAAGCTTTTGTACGCTCGTACGTTTGGCAAGTGGTCTCTGTAGTCCGTTTCTGGTGCAGATTGTCATAAGTCGTCTGCAAAACATTCATTTCGTTCAAATTTATAACAATAAAACCAGTTTTTAGACCATAACTTTTTAAATTTGTTCCCATCCATACCAAGTTTTTTACACCATCGGATAGCCCTCTTCAAGAGCTATCCAACGACGTATCGCACGTGGGGTTTACCACCATCAAAAGTCAAAAAATTCCCCTCACACCCTCCCTGTTTCGTCTAAGCACGTGAAAAAGGGCCAATTAATAATAATATTCACATAAGAGTAAATAATTACATCATCAAAGTAAATCTAGTCATGTCATCTACTAATTTAAGTCAGCTTAGCTTGGCCAGCGACCAGCTAGCGGCAGTCTCATTGGAGCCGAGCATACTTGTCGATTGCGGCGAACACACATACCAGCAGACCAACACCGATTTGGCAAACAAACTTTTCCAGGATGCGAAAGCCCAAACGGAGCTATCGGGGAACCTGAAAACCAGCATTAAAAACGTTGTGAATAACAGTTTGTCGGGCTTACATGAGATTATTCACCGTCAAAACTCAGAGATACAAAACCTCCTACTGTTGTTAGAGCGGGCCAAGCTACAGAGACAGGAAGACGCTCTTCGTCTGCAGACAGAACACGCTAAACAGCTTACGGCTTTAGTAGGATCAAAGCAGACAAAAGACAGCACATCGGACGAGGTCCTAGCAGAAATTCAAAAACTTGCTATGCGACTAGAACAGCTGACGTCCAATACGAGTGCTTTGTCGATAGGTACCAATGTTCACAGCACCGATCAGGTTTTGGTTGAAGTGAGGGAGCTCAAAACTGAGGTAAGGGATGCGCTCCAGACAGTGGTTGAGACGGCAGGTCCAATAAGGACAGCGGTCGAGACATTGAGAGCCGACATCCGGGAGTATCCTACGAACTCTTCCCACCTTCCAAATACATTCTTTAGGACAGAAAATGATGCCACTCGAAGGCCCTCTTACGCCGATATTGCCATGAAACCTCGTCGCGCAGTTATAGTTGAATCGATCGAACCCCGAAAAACCAGTGAAGACATCATTTCAGACATTAAAAAGGGAGTTAACGTAGTCGAATTAGGTATTGCCGTCAGTGGACTGCGAAAAGGGCGAAATAGTAAAGTAGTCGTCACGATGGAGTCTGATAAAGATCAGGAAGCCATGAGCAAGGCAATCAAGCAATTTAGCCAGGAGTACACAGTAACAGAACCAAGCGCTAGACTTCCACAGCTCAAGTTGATTGGGGTCACGAACGACCTAACCAACGATCAGCTTGTGAGCACTATAAAAAGTCAGAACGCAAACGTCTTAGGGGAATCAGTCAATGACGTTATGAAAGTGCTCAGAAGAACTAAGCACAGGAATGAGTGCCTCTGCAATGTTGTCCTCGAAACCAGTCCCAGAATTTGGCAAGCCCTTCGGGACACTAGAGTCAGACTCGCCTATCAAATTGTTGGCGCTATTGACCAGTCCCCGATTAAACAATGTTTTAAGTGCTTGGGTTTCGGTCATGAGGCGAAAAGCTGCACACAAGAACAAAAGTGCGGATACTGTTCCGAAAGCCACGACACCAGGGCCTGCCCACGCCAAACACCGCCTAAGTGCGTAAACTGCAAACCAGCAATGGATCAGACGCATCCCGCTTACAGCGAGCAGTGCCCAGAGTGGCGCAAATATGACCGGTTGTCCCGATCAGTTATAAGTTATTGTTAACGATACGGGCAACGAAATAAACTCAACAGGCGCTTCGACAACAAATAGGACTGCATTGAAAATCTTACAAGTGAATCTCGGTAGAGGGCTTACCGCAACACAAGAGTGTCTCAAAGAGGCACTAGACCGCAAATACTCAATTGTGCTCTTACAGGAACCATACGTTGGGAACCTCGGGCATACTAAATTGGGGTCCCATAAAGTTATCCAGTTCTCTCACCCTGACAAACCAGTTAAATCGGCGATCGTAATTCTCAACGACAGGCTCATTGTAACAGAGCACCCATAAATGTGTACTCAGAACGTCGCTTGCGTGGTTCTAAGGCTTGGCAAAATTAGTGTTGGCATTATCTCAGTGTATCTGGAGGGTACCGAAGATATAGAACCATACCTGCAGCACATCCAAAAAACCGTCCAACATATGGGTACGCCACACGTTATTCTAGCTGGCGACGTCAATGCCAAAAGTTGCTGGTGGGGAGGAGACGAGGAAGACACCAGAGGAACTGCGTATGCTGAACTGTTGGCCCATCTTGATATGGCTATTCTCAACTCAGGATCAACACCTACTTTCAGCGTTTTCCGCAATAATAGGACTTGTGAAAGCATCGTGGATGTAACTGCATGCACCAACGCAGTTTTGCCCAGAATTAAGAACTGGGAACTAGATATGAATCTTGTTACGACGTCGGATCATAGAGCTATCACATTTGAACTACACCCAGACCCACAAACTATAACAGCACCGAGGTTAACAACCAGGAAATACAAAACGAAGAAAGCACCCTGGTCAGCCTTCGGAGATTGTATTAAACACCACCTATTAGAACAGAATATTAACAAAGAGACTTGTGATAAAATACAGTCACCAGAGGAACTGAATGACCTGATTGACACCTTCACAAAAATTGTCACTACAGCTTGTAGCCAAACCATACCTTCTGTTAGTGGAACTAAATCCAATAAAATAAAGTGGTGGTCAAAAGAGCTAAAACAACAGAAACAGGATGTGATAAGGCGTCGTAACAAGATTAGAAAAGCAAACCCTTGGAGGAGACCTGTTCTTGTAGAAGAATACCTAACAGCTTTGGAACACTATAAAGAGAACATAACGAAAACAAGACTCTCAAGCTGGAAGGACTATTGCACTGGACAGGAGCGGGGCACCATGTGGGAACAAATCTACAAGGCACTGACAATTACTAATCGCCAAAGTGATTGCTTGTTGAGAGACTAAAATGGGAAACCACTGGATCCAACACAATCAGCGACACTACTGGCCGACACTTTTTACTCCAAAGACGACCCAACAACGGACAATCCCAATCTGCGACAACACACTGAAAACCATATAATAGCATTAAGAGAGAAACAGAACTTATCGACGAACCTTACCACCCCATTCAATGAGGACGAACTTCTTAACGTCATAAGGAAAATCGGCCCAACAAAAGCGCCTGGTGAAGATGGATTTACCGCAGACATCTGTCTACGCACCATTACAAACTCAGACGGCCTGTTTCTCTCTATCCTCAACAAGTGCCTGCAACTACGTCACTTTCCAAAAATATGGAAACTGGCAATCATAAGGATTATCCCAAAACCACAGAAAGCAGATTATTCAGCGCCAAAGTCCTACAGACCAATTGGACTCCTACCCGTATTTGGCAAAATACTGGAAAAGCTGTTCACCAACAGACTGACCTGGCACCTAGGAAATCATGGACTATTGAATAAAAGCCAATACGGGTTCATGCCCCAAGTGAGCACTGAGGACGCACTTAACAAAGCAGTGAACCTGATCCGCAGTGAGGTTGCTGAAAAGAAGATCGTAGCGGTCGTCTCACTGGACATTGAGGGGGCCTTTGATAGTGCTTGGTGGCCCCTAATCAAAAGCCAGCTGATATCAAAAAATTGTCCAGAAGATCTTCTACTGTTAGTCGATAATTATTTATCGGACAGAACAGTTCGGGTGCAATATGCAGGAGAACAGATCACCAGACCGACCAATAAGGGATGCATACAGGGATCTACTTGTGGACCGCTTATGTGGAACATACAGCTGGATCCCCTACTGAACAAAGTGCAAGAACTGGATGCTCATGTTCAAGCGTTTGCGGACGATATCTTAGTCGTCGCTTCTGCCTCAACAACGACTGATTTAAACGTCAAAATTAACACAGCCTTGAAATGCATTGCTGACTGGGGTAAAGATAGTAAGATGCGCTTCGCAGCACATAAAACTCAGGCTATAGTCGTCACAAAACGTCTCAAATTCGACGCCCCCCGCTTTGAAATGACTGGAGTCCAGATCACCATCTCCAACGAGTTAAAAGTTTTGGGTCTTACAATAGACTCAAAACTCATCTTTAAAACTCATCTCCAGAATGTCTGTAATAAGGCGGTAGGAATATATCGTGCAGAGCAAGTTGGGGTCTTAGTCCGGAAATAACAAGATTATTATATACAGCGGTGGTTGAACCGATAGTGTTGTACGCGGCTAGCGTCTGGGCGCCTATAATAGAAAAGAAGTATGCGAGAGTAAGGCTAAACCAACTGTCGCGTAAATTCGCCATTTTAATATCGAAGGCGCATAGAACTGCCTCGCATACTTCGGTACTCTGTCTAGCTGGAATTCTGCCTCTCGACCTTAGAGCAAAGGAATCAGCGGAACTTTATGAGCTCAAACGAGGTAAACCATACCCAGAACTACCAGGATTCAATGTGGAACGTAGAGTTAGCCCATTCGAACTGCCCCATCCTGCAGAAAGAACCCCGATTCAGTACAGACTATTGAATACACAAGAGGATGTCGACGAAATAGATAACACAGCACCCAAATTATTCACGGATGGCAGTAAAATGGATGGCAGGGTCGGAGCTGCAGTCACTTGGTGGGAGGTTGGAGCGGAGGTCCGTAAAACCAACTTTATATTAGCCCCACACTGCTCCGTTTACCAAGCCGAATTGGCTGCTGTGTTACGCGCCGTCGAAATGATTAACAAAAGCCAGACAACGAACCTAGCCAATGTACTAAGTGACTCTAGATCCGCCCTGGAATCCATCTCAAACCCAGAACACACAAGTCCTATTGTCCATGAGATCCAAACAATAATAAAAGACATGAAAGCCAAAAACAAGACAGTTTGCTTCTACTGGATCAAGGCACACGCAGGAGTGCTTGGAAATGAAAGAGCTGACGACCTGGCGAAGGAAGCTGCCATGAAGAAAAAGACTAGCCCAGTGTATGATGGTATCCCTGTATCCTTCCTTAAATACTCATTGAGACAGAAGACAATCGATACTTGGAACCAAAGATACCAAGAAGCGGAAACGGGCAAGATTACCAAACTTTTCTTCCCTAACATACCTGAAGCTCACTCAATAGTAACACAGATCCATATGTCAAACACATTGGCACAACTCTTCACTGGACATGGAGGATTCAAAGAATACCTGCACCGTTTCAAGCTGGCATCATCTTCAAGTTGTGTATGTGACACAGATACACCAGAAACGGTAACCCACATCCTAGATGAATGCCCTAGGTTTGAAAAACACAGGCGGGACATAAGCACTATGTTACAAATTCAAATTACTTCGATAAACTACAGCACAATTATCCAGAACAAAGACCAGCGTCGAGACTTTATAAAATATGCAAAAAATGTCGTAAAAATTGCGGCAAAAATGAACGGCAGTACCGCTGTGTAATTTTTGTTTTTTTGTTTTTTTTATTTTTTTTATTTTATTTTTTTATTCTTAATCGATTTACTTTTACTTTTGTTTAATCAATGCCTGATTGTTTTTTACTTATATTGATGGTAATAAAAAAATAAAAAACTTGAACAAGTCATTTCAACCAATTGCATTTGTGATTCTGAGACAGTATATATTAATTGTTTGTAATACAGATTAAAGTGAACTGTGTTTTTAACCTAGATATTAAAATGTGCGTAATTATACAAAGTTAAATGATTGTAAATAGCTACCCAGAATATCATAAATTCAGACTAATTATGTAAAGGTTAAACCGTCACATAGTAAATAGTGACGATAACAGATATTTAAATAAAAAAAAAAACCTAACCTAACCTAAATTTCCCTCCCACCTACCCTGTGTCGTCTAAGCACGTGAAAAAAGGTTATTTTAATAATAATAATTAGATTATTCTTGAGAAAATTAAAACGTCGTCCAAGTAGACCTTACTTACATTATTGACATTCAAACATTGACGAAAATATCACTCTATATAAGATACATATAGATCATTGACGCGGAACATTACGTAAGCTTTTATTGTTAACTTGAGCGACCTTTTTACAATTTATTTTTACTATTAATAATCGACTAGTCCTCTGACAAAACATGTTCGCCATTCGTACACCGACCAAAAAGCAAACGGCAACTCGTAAAAGCGACCCCCAAAAATCTCCAAACTTGACAGAGATGATGGAACCATCTCAAAAGGACACGTCAGAGACGGTGACAACCTCAAACGTGAGGCGTAGCATCGGAGAATGGGAGGCGGTGACAATAAATACAAAACCCTGTCCTTCAGAAACACACTCACACTCACCGAAAACAGCCCACTTGTTGACACCGGTGTCACCTCAGAAAACCAAGCAGAATCCAGTGCCCCCTCAGGAGTCGAAAGGCGTGACACGTAGAGCTTCTGGTGAACTTCCCGGGACGCCACCGGGGTTGGCACAGGCACCTGTAAACTCCACCAACCGAGGACAGATCTGAAGGCTGGAATTATTGCGGGGGTGGACAATTTGTACCAACTGGTTAAGGAAGCTACGGTAGAAGCAACGTCAGCAGCAAAGATAGGGACAGCAGCAGCCAAACCGATGTTACCTGTAACAAAGTAAATGGGTATTAACACAATAGAGGAAAACAGGGATATAAATGCAGGGACTATAAAACGAAACCAGATGCAAGAAAACATCACGGATAAAGAAGGAAAGGAGTTAATAAAACCCCTAAAAGAACAAGGTGAAAAAATTGACGAAACTGTCAAGGAAATGGAACAGATAAAGGAAAAACTCGCGGATATACCAAAAGCCCTTCCCAAAATTATAACTCCAAGCGAGAAACTGCCACACACGCGGAGCGCATTGCACTCTATTGTAGTAGCATCAAAAGATGGAAATGAAACCGGGGACGAGGTTTTAGACCGGGTTAGGAAGGCCGTCGATGCAAAGGAAGGATGGATTAAGGTAGAGCGAGTGAGGAAGGCAAAGGACAGGAAGATAATAATGGGCTTTGAAACAACAGAGGATAGAAACAAAATTAAGGAAAGATTGGAAAAAGATGGAGTCAACCTCGACGTCGAAGAAGTGATGAATAAGGACCCGTTATTGATTCTGAGGGATGTACTCCTGATGCACACGGCCTCGAAAATGTGGATCAGAGAATGACCATAAGATATCGGAGGAGGACGCGCAATCCACATTTGAATCACATTGTGCTTAGTGTATCTCCCACAATCTGGAGGAGGGCTATAGAGTTAGAGAAGCTTCGTATAGACCTTCAGAGAGTACGCGTTGAAGATCATACGCCACTGGTGCAGTGTACCCGATGCTTGGGGTATGGCCACGGCAAACGTCTATGCAGAGCCAGAAGACCTATGTAGTCACTGCGGTGGACCGCACCTTAGAGCAAACTGCGCCGACTGGCTTGCTGCAGAGCCGCCTTCGTGTCGGAACTGCCAGAGAGCCAACCTAGAAGTGACTAAACATAACGCCTTTAGTGTTGAGTGCCCCGTCCGTAAAAAATGGGAAAACCTGGCAAGATCCACTGTAGCGTACTGCTAAGGTGGCCCCAGATGAAAACGTAGACAGAGGTTATCGGTATCGTGCAATTCAGGCCAACTTACAAAGATGTCGCCAGGCAACAGGGGAGCTTGTATTGGAAGCAACAAAGCAAAAGATCGCCTTTGCAATGTTGCAGGAACCATATACGGGATCCACAAAGAAACTAAAGTGTTTCCAAGGCACGCGAACGATACAGTGCGAAAAGAGTACAGACAAGACCAACAAGTCCGCCATCGTACTGTTTGACAGCAACATTGACGTGACCCATTGCCCAACGCTAACAACAGAAAATATAGTTGTAGCGCAACTTAAAACAGAGGCCTGGAAAATCACTGTCATCTCAGCGTACCTTGAAGGAGATGGAAACATAGAGGCCGACATCGATCATATCCATAAGATCATGAACTCAGTAGGAGGGAAGTGCACGATACTAGGGGGGGATGTTAACGCCTGGAATATCTGGTGGGGAAGTGGAGAGACAAACCAAAGAGGAAAAGAGCTAGCGGGTGCATTGGACCAGATGGAACTCTGTATCCTGAATAACGGAACAGAGCCCACATTTGATTACCACAGAGGAGGCAGACGGTTTACAAGCTGCGTTGACATAACAGTCTGTACTGAGGACATGCTTGATAAGGTTGTCAAATGGAGACTAGATGGAGACGTAACAATTTCTGACCACAAGGCAATTCTGTTCGAAGTGAATCTTAAAAAGTCAAAAGGAGTAGAAATAAAAAGAACAACCAGAAAATTCAACACGAGGAAAGCTAACTGGGCAGAATTCCGAGAAGAAGTCTACCAGCTATGAACAAATAAGGAAGTAAACAAAGAAGAAGTTTATAAAATCGAAACAAAGGAAGAACTAGACCAGAAAATAGAAGAATATACGAAAGCAATAGAAGAAGCAAGTGAAAAACACATACCAAAAATAAAGGACAAGAAGCGAACGGAATTGCCTTGGACAGAGGAATTAACAGCGAAGAAACAGGAAGTAAAGAGATACAAAAGACGGCTTAAAAATGCAGCAGCAGTGCGCCGAGAGGGAATTCTTCAGAAATACCTCTCCGTCAAAGAGGAATACTTGCACCTCATGAACAGTACAAAAACAGACAGCTGGAAGACCTTCTGCCAAAAGCAAGACAGGGAAAGTATGTGGGACGGAATTTATAGAGTAATAGGTCGCACAACATCAAGGCAAGAAGACATACCATTGGTCCAAAATGGTGAAGTACTGGAAGGAGTAGAGTCTGCCAAGGCATTGGCAGAAACCTTCTATCCGGAAGATGAAGCTCATAAAGACAATGCAGTCCATAAGGTGATAAGAGAAAAGGCGAACCGTGTGAATGAGGGTGAAGATGATGAATCAATTGACCCCCCATTCACGTTGGATGAACTCAAATGGGCTGTAGATAGCTTCAACCCAAAGAAGGCACCCGGGCGAGATGGGTTCACAGCGGACATATGCAGAGTAGCTATCGCTCGTACTCCAGAGTTATTCTTAGCTCTTCTGAATAAGTGCCTGAGCCTCTCCCACTTCCCTACCATGTGGAAGGAAGCAGTAGTGGTAATCCTGCGTAAACCGGGAAAGGAGGACTACACCATACCCAAATCATATCGTCCGATTGGCCTTCTGCCCGTATTAGGAAAGATTTGGGAGAAAATGTTGATCAGGAGAGTTAGATGGCATACTTTGGAGGGAGCTAACAAAAGGCAGTACGGATTTACACCACAACGCGGCACCGAGGACTCCCTGTATGACCTAGTGAGCCACATAAGACAAAAGCTGTCAGAAAAGAAATTGGTCGTTGTGGTATCCCTGGACATAGAGGGAGCCTTCGACAGCGCCTGGTGGCTCGCAATTAGATGCAGACTCGCAGACACGAAATGCCCAAAGAACATACGAAAAGTCCTCGATAGCTATCTTACGAATCGCAAAGTCCAGGTTAGATACGCCGGGGCCACGTTTGAGAAAGCCACAACAAAAGGATGTGTCCAGGGATCTATAGGTGGTCCCACCTTTTGGAACTTGTTGCTGGATCCTCTGTTGAACAGCCTAGAAAAGAGAGGAGACTACTGTCAGGCGTTTGCGGACGATGTTGTTTTGGTTTTCTCCGGCGAAACAGCACTCGAAATACAGAGACAGGCAAACACGACCTTAAAGCATGTCCAGGAGTGGGGTGAAGTGAAAAAGCACAAATTTGCACCTCAAAAAACTAAAGCGATGCTAATCACGAATAAACTCAAGTACGACACGCCACTCCTGCGCATGGGGGGGACAGAGATTGCCATGTCAAAGGACATAGAAATACTAGGGCTGACTATCGACGACAAACTTACGTTCAACGCACATGTGGCAAATACTTGCCGCAAAGCGTTGAACATCTACAAACAGCTGGCGAGGGCAGCCAAGGTAGAATGGGGGATCTCGCCGGAGATAACCAGAACAATATACGTAGCAGTAATAGAGCCCATAATAATGTACGCAGCAAGTGCCTGGGCACCGGCGACGGACAAAGTAATGACCCAGAAACACCTAAACGAGGTACAAAGAGGATTCGCACAAAAAGTTGTCAAAGCGTATAGGACCACATCCCTAAACTCGGCCCTTATACTCTCAGGACTGCTTCCACTAGACATGAGGATCAGAGAAGCAGCCTCTCTTTTTGAAATTAAGAAAGGACATTCCAATAGAGTTATAGAGGACCGCGACGTCGAGACACCAGTACCCTACACCACAACACCTCACCCACACTTATACAACTGTATCGAATTCGGTCAAATTAACAACCGGGCAGAACTTGCCCAATTAGAAGACAATGAATACGCACTCTTCACGGATGGTAGCAAAATAGAGGGCAAAGTTGGCGCGGCACTTTCCGTTTGGAGAGGTGGCGCAGAGACCATGACTCGTAAATACCGACTGGAACAGTTCTGCACCGTGTTTCAGGCCGAGTTACTTGCCTTAGCTAAGGCAACCGAAATTATCAGCAGTCATAAGTCCGGGAATTTTTTTACAATTTATAGTGACTCCAGATCAGCACTGGAAGCAGTCACTCGAGGCGTTTCTCTCCATCCCTTGGCTGTGGAAACCAGGCAGAATATCCAGGAGGCGACAAACCGTGGGAAAATCATAAAGCTGTTTTGGATTAAGGCCCACGCAGGAATGGAGGGAAACGAGCGAGCAGATTGTCTGACAAAAGAGGCAGCACTACATAAGAAGACCAAACCAGACTATGACAGATGTCCAATCTCATTCGTCAAGCGTCAAATCCGCGAGGATACGCTTGGCGAATGGGACACAAGGTACAGAGTGGGACAAACTGGGGCAACTACTAAATTATTCCTACCAAATGCTAGACATGCGTATCATACGGTTAGGAAAATAAATCTAGATCCGTTGTTAGTGCAAGTGCTGACGGGGCATGGAGGATTCTCCGAGTATCTAAACCGGTTCAAGTGTAAGGAGAGTCCGGCGTGCCATTTCGGTACAGGGGGCCTAGACAAAATCCAAGCGTTTTCCGTTCACGCGTTTTCGTTTCACGCTAAGGACTTGACAGTAGCGTGACTAAAATGGTAGACAAGTTACAAATGGAACGCGAAACGCCTATTCCGCAGCGTCGCCCGAAACACTCTATATTTTAGTCTACGGAATAGTGTGTAGCTAGTGTCAAACACATAGCGCGCTAAAAGTTTAAAAGTGTTGTGTGTGTACTGAAAGTAAAGAAGTCATATTAAAATATAAAGAAAGTAAGTGAACGGCTTTAAATTATAATTCAAGTTATGTTACAACTGTGATCTAGCTACCTAGTATTTTTTTAATGTAGTATTTAACATTTTTATTAAAAAATGCAGTTTCTACTACGTTGTGTAATATTTATTTAAATTTTAGATGGAATCTAGACTTCGTGCGAGTCCTGAGCAATTTAGTTTGCTGATAGAATTTATGGAAAGGCAGGTTTATCCCAATAGTTACTTAATTTATTACTAATTTGATTTCCATTTTAACTAGTATTGGACCTACTTGAGATTATGGAATGCATAGTGTAAACAAGGACCTCACAATAGTGCACTTATGATTGTGGTTCTTACATTTGTTATTCCTCTATAGATAAACTCGAATTCAAACCTTAATACTTGTTTCATAGATAGGGTATTAGAATGCCAGTACCAAAATGTATGTTTACGGGCTCCTATTCTCACTGTACACTAATCTTATGAATTCTATTTTTAGCCATGGTGATCTTTCAAGGCCACAAGCTGGACTTCAAGGAAGGCTAAAGAGCGAACGTCTGTGGCAAGAGTTAGCTGATGTTTTAAACTCAGTCGGTGGAAGTGGTGTTAACAAAGCAGCAGACAAATGGAAAAGGGTAATAAAATTAAGTATTTTAATTATGGAATAAAGGCATTTGCATAGATATAGACCATTTATTTCAATGTCTAATTTTATTTATTTTTTGCCATTTTGTGCCTCAGGTATGGTCTGACTGGAAAACAAAAACTAAAAAGAAAGCATCCCTTATTAATCAGGACATTTGTGGCACTGGTGGTGGGC
Source organism: Diloba caeruleocephala (assembly GCA_947459985.1). NCBI lineage: Eukaryota > Metazoa > Arthropoda > Insecta > Lepidoptera > Noctuidae > Diloba > Diloba caeruleocephala. The sequence goes on along the minus strand of OX381621.1, from coordinate 25,299,521 downwards.
CTGGTAGGGGAAAACCTTTAAGTCGACTTGAGGAAAGGGTATTGTGTGTAATTGGCATCACCTCAATAACTGGCAATCAAGACATACAAGAAGCAGGCTTTCAAGTAAGTAAACCTGTCATTATATTGTTACATAAGTTAGTTCCTTCAACATGTCAGCCAAAGAACATCCACAGCTGAACAAAGGCCTCCCCCATAGATTCCACAGTTGTGTTGGCCATTTTGGGGGAATTTGCTAGTACTCACATTGCATAGCAGACAGGTTGATGGGCGCAGTATGGCTGCTGTTCCATGGAGGGGTGCTGTTGCCCAACCCTCTGGTTTAGAGTTCCATAGTCGCCTTTTACGACATCCACGGGATTGTTATATTCTTAATCCAGACCACACATGGAACTTTATATTTATATAATTCATTCCCTTATTGAATCTTTATTTTATAGAAACTTTATGCATATTATTTTTGACCAATATTTTTGAATTTAGGAACCATCTCAACCTCAAGTATGGCTTACAGTAGAGAGGGTACCATCGCCAGTGGATGAAATTAATACCATACCACCTCCAGAAGCTACACCCATATCAGTTCCAGCAGATTATAAACACTATTTCACCAGCTCGCCCTGTCACTCCGGTGCCAGGCCCTTCAAATAGTAGAACAATACAAGGAGGTAACTACAAAATTAGCATTGTTAAAATATTATATACTGACTAATTTATTGAATAGTTTTATAATTATACATTATTCTTATTGAAAGGCAGGTATTGAAACTAATTTAGCAACATTAATCAATAACATTATTAATAACGTCTGCATAGTCGATGTAAATATTTCCATTTGATCACTTCTTACCTATTATCTTTCTATTATTCATCTAATCTACAAAATACAGAGTATTGTAGCTTTTATGTGTTTACAGAAAGGTCCCCGGTATCCGCCGGCCTTTCAACTCCGCGTCGTCACCGGTTCAGACAGCGAAGACTCCGCCAAACACCATTCGACCGAGCCACTAGTGCGTTTGTGGCAGTAGAGGAGAATCGGTTGCGTTTAGAACGGGAGAGGGATGCACATCTATTCCAGTTAGAAGCGGAACGTCTCAAAATAGAAGCAGACCGTGTGCAACTTGACAGAGAGAGACTTCAAGTAGAAGCAGAGCGCGTTCGGGTTGAAGAAGCTCTACGTGACTCCTGCCACCAATTAAAGTCACAAATAACAGCTCTGATATCACTCTTGGAGACTCGTGATATGAGACCAAATTAGCAATAAGTACTTGATTAATTATATTTTATTTGTTTTTATTTAGACTTATTAGTGCATATTGTAATAAATAAAACATCTTTTATAGAATATAAAATACCTTATAATTTTTATAAACCTTTAACTTTGAAAATCACTAAGTCCAATGTTTTTCAATTCAAATGGCACTTATGAAACGTCAGAATTTAAGATGCACGGTTCCAATAGGATCACCTATGGAGAAGAGCCGGCAAGAATCTCCATGGATAGGTACTCTTTTAATAGTAAATGGGATTACAATGTTAATTGATACAAATGATGGTGATTAATACATATAACGAGAAAAAATTTGGTTAATGTATAAAGAGGGAACATACTGTAATAACATAATAATAATAAATTTTCCATGACAGTTAACTGCTGACCAGTCCTAACAGACGGCACCCGTTCACAAGCATGACGTATGCATCAGCATCGCTTAGCTCAACCATATTGTAGGGAGTCTTAACAACCCGATACACAACACCATCGCTAGCAAGACATCTTAGTGAGCATGACAGACCAATACAGCCAGGCAAAAGACACAATCAATATAATTACTAAAAATAGAATATTAATGGCTACATGATGCTCACACATTCCGTTTTGTATGAATATTATAATTTAATATCACAAGATTAACAATAAATAATAGTAAATCAATGTCATAATATTAAAAGTAAATAACATAAAACAATATACAATTTTAAATGAGTCAAGTCAGATGTAAAGTGATTAAATATATTTAATATTTTATTTGCACAAAGTTATTAAATATAAGTCAACAACATGAAAATATGCAATTTCTATATGTCAAGTTGCTTTTACATTATTAATATAATAAATTTAACATTAAACCTTTATTTGAAAGTTACAACACTTGCAATCTAATCAATGAAATTCTGGATTTTATTAAAGTCTGGATAAAAGATTATTCAGTGCTGCCCTGCCCTGGAGTAGCTCACTTTGAGTACTAACAGTACCAACAATATCAGATGCATTATCTACTTCCATAATTGATGGAGGAGGTAAATTGGCCTCTAAAGCCATATTGTGTAATACACAACAGGCGAGTACAATTTTCCCAGCAACCGTAGGATGGTAATGCAAGGTCCGGTGTCTTAATAAGCACCTCCAACGTGACTTCAGCAATCCAAAACAGCGCTCTAACAGTTCCTTGCTTGTACATGTCGCTGAGTATATGTATCTTCAACAGAACCAGGGACTGCATTTAATATTGGAGTCATCAGCCACGGTCGCTGAGGATACCCAGAATCACCTAAAATATTTAAAATAAAAATTAACTCTAATAATTTTTTTTTTTCAAATAACAACAAAAGAATTTTGTATTCATTTCTGAAGTAAAATGTTTTCAAATTTAAAAACAAAAATAGCCACCCTTTATTTAAAATAATGAAAGTTTAACTGACTTATTTTTTATATGCTTTATATGTTTATAGCTGTACAAATTTCAGTTTCCTGGACTCATTAGACAAAATAATACGTCCAATTAAAGCAAAAAATATTGTGCTAACTGGAGACATCAACATCAAGATAAACAATTTTGACTGTAGAGTTGAATCGTATCTCAATATTACTGCAGAATTGCGACTTCTGCCAGGACACATTTATCCAACAAGAAAGCAAAATTGCTTAGATCACATGATGCTTAATACGACTAATCCAGCTACAGTATTTGTTTGTAATTCTTCAGTAACCGACCATGCCTCCGTTATATTAAACCTTTGCCAATCTTGTCAACGAAGTGATAGAGACTACTTGACAAAGATAAACTTTGACGGTGCCGTTAAATATCTAGAGACGGTTGACTTCTCATTCATAAACAGCAAAACTGAAGCAAATGACGCTGCCACCCTTTTTATTGAAAAAATTGCCACGGCTATAGATGTCAATTCATCAAAATATCAGAGACCTAGTCGTAAAAGGTTACTTAAGCCTTGGTTGACCCCAGGATTACTACGATGCATACGCAATAGAGACAACCTTCATAAAAAGTTTTCATTAAATCCAGACAACCACGTGCTTGAAATTTCGTATAAAAGATATCGCAATTTTTGTAACGCATTGCTGAGAAAATTAAAATGTAACTACGAAAGATCTCTTTTGCAAAACACAAAAAATAACAAAGACAAATGGAACGCGGTTAAAACTATAATACAACAAAAAAAACAAAATACAGTAGCAGATCATCTAATTAAAAATACAAATAATTCTAATAGAATAGAGGACATAAATAATTACTTTTCAAACATAGGTAAAAACCTAGCAGATAGCATAACTAAATCTTCTCCTACTGATTTATTATCCTATAAAATTGACATACCCACTAATTTAAATTCAATTGTCTTACTTCCCCCAGATGAGCGGGAAATCGAAGCACTGATTCTTAACCTCAACAACGATTGTGCTGTTGGTTGGGACTCCATACCTGCTAAGCTTCTTAAATCAGCTAGACATATCATTGTTCCCACTCTAACGAAACTCATAGAAATCTGCTTTGCACAAGGTGTTTTCCCAGGAGCTTTTAAAAAGTCTCTAATAAGCCCTGTCTACAAGAGTGGGCTGAAGGACGATTTTGGGAATTATCGGCCTATCTCCGTTCTCACGTCAATGTCTAAAATACTTGAAAAGGTACTGAATACTAGGCTAATAAGCTTCATGGATCATAATAAAATATTATCAGATTCTCAATTTGGCTTTAGAGCGAGAAAGAGCACAGACGATGCTGTCGGTCAGCTGGTAGATCATGTATCATCTTGTTTGGATGCTAATCAAACATGCGTAGGTATTTTTCTCGACTTAGCCAAGGCTTTTGACACCGTTTCGATTCCTTATCTTGTAGACAAACTGGAACGGATTGGTATTCGGGGAAAAGCTTTAGAGATTTTTAAAGACTTTCTCAATGACCGGACACAGAGAGTCAAAATTGGAGGACATATTAGCTCAGATGCCCGGGTTGTTTATGGCGTACCACAAGGCAGTATACTCGGCCCGAGTCTCTTCCTGATTTACATTAATGATCTGTGTCAACAAACGATTGAAAATTGTAAAATTTTTACATATGCTGATGACACCGCACTTGTATTTCATGGAGAGACCTGGGAGGAAGTTAAACAAAATACCGAGTTGGGACTAGTTAGGGTTAGCCACTGGCTGAGAGCTAACCTGCTAACCCAAAATTTTTCAAAATCGACGCTCATTCAATTTAGTTTCTCCTATCGTAAACCTGTGAATATTGACGTTAAATTACATGTATTTAATTTACCACCTAAAAATACGACTTGCTCCTGTCTAGCTATTAATAAATCAGAAACTGTAAAATATTTAGGAGTTGTACTAGATCAAAGACTAAGCTGGCGCCAGCACATAGACCTCACTACCGCACGTATTAGAAAATTAATTTGGATATTTAAAAAACTAAGAGATGTTGCTGATTTTGAAATATTACGCACGGTGTACTACGCGCTTGCACAATCGGTACTTGGATATTGTATTAGGGTCTGGGGCGGTGCATGTAAGACTCTCATGATTCGCCTCGAAAGGGCTCAAAGATCTGTCCTTAAAGTAATGACTTTCGGGCCTTTCAAATTCCCCACCAAAAAATTATACGAGGAGTGTAAAGTTTTTTTTTTTTATATTTTATATTTATTTCACAAAACTAGTACACATGGTTTACAAAATGAATGCTTTAGAAATAGATTATATGTACACAAAAGTCTTAGCATCTGAAGCCGAACTAGGAGGAACCTGTATTTCGACCTTCAGCGCCAATCCCCTCGAGTTACGTTAAACATAAATTCTTAAGCGCTAGCATTATAGATTTTATTTCTAGGTACATGGTATTGGTACTGTTATAAAGGTTTATATGATTTCTAAACAGATTTATTCAGTTAGTTATATCCTATATATCATAGTAATTGGACATTGGAGTAATTGTTTGAGTTTGACTGTGAGTATGCTAAGTGTGTAAGTGTTCCTCTCTTTGTGTGGCATGATAGTGTGCAGGAGTGACTGTGAGAGGATGAGTAGATGTGTAGTGTGGTGTGTTCATGTACTATAGTGAGTAATGTGTGTGAAAATAAATACTGAGTTGGTAATGAATATCCAGTCCAATATTGGATTTGGTACCATAGACTTAGTAGGTTCTGCCTATCTTGGTATGTTTAGTAGTTCCTCAGTCTCATCATAGGTGAGACACTGCAAGTATTCAGATACCCTTCTTTTACAACTCTCTCCATTTAGTGAGTATATATTTAGATTTTTATTTAGTTTATTGTAGATGTATGGTCCAAGAAAGTTAAAAAATTTGGTTATAAATTTAGTTTTGTAAGAATTTATTCGCGTGCAAACCGCATGGTTTATTCGTTTATTTAAGATCTGGGGATCATAATGAAGATTTGTGTGTTGTAACATAGTTATTTTCAGAAGGAATAGTTGTCTCACGGTTAGCACTGCGCAGGCTTGGTAGAGTAGCGTGGTAGGGAAAAGTATTGATTTGAATGTGCTAACCTTTAGGATTGCACGTTGCGCCACCTCAATCGGCTTCAACGTGGTTTTTGGGGCTCCTCCCCATGAGGATATACAGTATGTTATAAGAGACTGACAGAGGGCAAAATATATTCGTTTCAGTAGGAGAGGATCAGCGACATGTCTTAGGTTTTTAAAGATGTAGATTAGTTTTCGGACGCGTCCGCTTAATATTTTTATGTGGTCTTTAAAATTAAGACTTCCGTCAATGGTAACGCCTAGGTATTTAATAGAATTCACCTGTTCTAATTTAGTGCATGTGCAAGTATTATAAGAAGTACATTCATGTGGTATGATGCAATTGGTGTTATTAAGTTCCATGTCCGGACGAATACCAAAACATATATACTTAGTTTTATTAATATTTAATGTTAAAATATTCTTACTAAGCCAGTCTCTGACGGTACTGAATCCACACTGGGCAACATCAAAGACCTCATTCCAGGTATCGGCGGAAAAAAGTAGGGCAGTGTCATCTGCAAAAGAAATGATCTCGCCCTGGTGAAGTTTGATATTTGTGAGGTCGTTGATATATACGAGAAATAAGGTTGGTCCCAATATGCTGCCCTGTGGGACCCCATGAGAAATTTGGAGGTCAGAGCTGGTAAAGCTGCCTACCCGTACGCATTGTCGTCGATCAGTAAGGTAACTTTCAAAAAGTTTTAATTGCGTACCTCTAATTCCCAGTCTTTCCAGCTTAGCCAAGAGTACGGTGACAGATATCGTATCAAAAGCCTTAGCTAGATCTAGGAAGATAGTAAGGCATCTTCTTTTTTTGTCTAAGTTGTCACTGAGATAACTGACAAGTCTATTTACAGCTTGTTCAGTAGATTTTCCATTTCGGAATCCGTACTGATTTGCTGAAAGTAAATTTCTATTTTCAAGATACCTTGTGAGTCTTGAGTTGATTATTCGCTCCAAAATCTTTGATATCGAAGGAAGTATAGATATAGGCCTATAATTAGTGATACGATTTCTGTCATCGCTCTTATATATCGGGCAAACTTCAGACTTCTTCAAGTTTACAGGGAATATTCCGCTGTGAAGACAGGTGTTAAAGATGTAAGTAAGTGGGGGAATCAGAACTTCTTTATATTCTTTTAAGAATTTGCTACTAATACCATCAAAACCAGTTGCACTATCTGTTTTTAAATTAGTAATAATACGATCGACTTCATCTTCATCCGTATCGTGTAGAACAAAAGAGTTAAGCTCAGAAGGGCAACGAGAGTTACTCCCAGTATCGCTGGCTGGATTTGAGTTTTTTTGTTTGATTTTATCTGCCAATGATCTGCCTACATTCACAAAGAAACTATTAACGTTGTTAAGGGATTGTTGGGGAGAAACTGATAGAGAAAGAAGCTCATTTGGACTATTTAAAATCTTATTAGTGTTAGTGATATCTTTTATTACTTTCCACAGCTTCTTGTTATCGTTTTGTGCTGTTTGTATTAGATTTTTTTCATAGGCTCTTTTTACTCTTTTGAGTATGGTGTTACAAAAGTTTCTATATCGCGTATAAGTTAACTTTAATGTTACATTATCCGGGGAAAGCTTAGATTTTTTATGTAATTTGTCCCTGTGTCTCATGCAACGCAGCAATCCTTGTGTTATCCACGGTTTTATGATCTTGTTTCGTCTCGATAAGGTAATAACGTTGGTGTTTTTTTCAATTACATTTTGTAGGCAATGGGTAATATAAGTAAGCGAAAAATTTGGATTTTGCGATTCATAAACTGGAGCGAGATCAATTTTTGCGATGTCTTGTTTAAGGCTATTTTTGTTAACTTTCCTAATTGTTGTTTTCGAGAATTGGTAGATTTTATTAAAGTTCATACATAATAAGACAGGGTAATGATCAGTCAAAGTTGCCTCGGGAACAATAGTAATGGACGGACTATTAGTTTTAAGGAGAATATGATCAATACATGTTACATAAAGTACTAACAGTAAGACAGATATACATTTTACATACTGTCACCAAGCAGCACCTTATTTCACCATACAATAAAGATATAATAAGTAAACAAACCACACGAAATGTTTACCCATTTTTTAAATGTCACACTGCATCTGCTAGAAGGCAACACAAGTACTTGTCCATCTATTTATATAATAAAATTAACATAACACTTAAAATAAATCCTCTTTCAATCCAAGAAATAAAAACTAAGATTAAATCATGGCTTCTGACGCAGGACTACTATGAAACCGAATACTTACTAATATAGATATTACAAAAAACCACAAGCATTATACACAAGCACAAACACCCTCATATACACTTAACCACAGTCATAAATCATCACACATATTTTCTTCACAATATTCATATTTAATATTATATTTCAATATTTCATGATAAGCTTTGTTAATTTAATTAAAAACTTATTGCATAATAATTTGCTCACACAACTATTGAAAGAAGAAAGAAAGAAGAAAGAAAAAAGTTTTATTAAGGTCTCGCACAGGAAGTTACAAATAACATAAGTAAAAATAAAAATATTATAATTAAATAAAGGCAACCTGGACGAGGCCAAAAAAGGCCCCTATCTCAGCATAATGCTGTGACATTTAAATAAAAAAATGCCACAGCGCTGGTTTTCAGATAGGACCAAGACAGTTGTGATACCACGGGCGGTTACGACATAGGCCAATAAATAAGTTAATAAAAAGACATGCCGAGTAATTAGTCAAATATAAATTTAATAATAAAATATGTAATATTTATAAAATATCCTATATGTGTAGCATACTACTGAATAAACCAATAATTAAATATATAAGTGTTACTTACGTGCATGTACTAGATATGATCAATACTTATTAAATATGCTATGTATGTCATGTTTATACTCTGTCTACGAGAGAGAGTCAGACCAGGCTGTATGGTTCGGACCTTTGCCTACCTGTTGGCGGAACAAACAGCAATAATGTTGAGAATGTCAATTGTCAAGTTGTTTACTGGCGACGTTAATGAAAATAAAAGTAATAAACGTTATTAAAAGGATTTTGCTTTTGTCTTGGTGAGATTAAGCACGCGATTCTTAACCTCTCTCTTTATTTTAACAAAATCTGTTTGAAATTTGTTTATAGTGTTTGTGTGTGATTGTTTTGTGTGGTCTGGTTTGGGTATATTAAGCTTTTTGGTACTCATTTCCTAAGGAAATGAGTGCCGAGGAACCCCCTGATGGGGGTGGAGGGACACCTCCAGATATTATGGACGTTATGAAGTGTTCACAAAACTCTGATCGCGTAAAACCTGAAACTAGAAAGCGCTCCGCAGGTCCTGAGATTTCTGTTGACTCGAAAAGGAATAAGCCGCCGTCTGACTCAATGCAGTCCGTTTTTACAAAACAAGGTTTTGAAAGCGACTCCAAGGTGCTATATACTGAGAGTGACAGAGCTCCCTTCACCGTATTTGTTTCTAGGGTGGAAACAGACCCTAAGCAAGGCCTAACTTTAAACTCGCTTAAGTTTGCTCAATTTATTTTTAATAAAGGTTTTAAAGGTGTTGTCCAAGGCAGTGTCAGGTCATTGGGTCGTAACAGGATGTCCATTGATTTTATGACAATAAGTGATGCCAACAATTTTGTCAAAAACCCCATCTTAAGTGAACATAATTACTCGGCAGCTATCCCACGCTTCCATGTAACTCGCATGGGAGTTGTTAGGGATATTCCTACCGACTGGTCTCTAGAGGAGCTAGTCCTCGGTATAGAAACCCCACGCAATTGTGGAGAGGTCATTAGGGCTAGAAGGCTTAATTTTAAAAACAAAAAAGAGGACTCCGTTACTTGGTCCCCATCATCAACGGTGGTGCTTACTTTCTCTGGACAAATTCTCCCAGAGAAAGTTTACTGCTACAATGTTTCTCTTCCTGTCTCAATCTATCAACTTCCTACTATCCAATGCCGCAACTGCTTACGATTTGGCCATATAAGTACTCAGTGCAGATCTAAGTCCCGCTGTTATCGTTGCGCTCAACCCCATCCTGGAGATAGCTGTGATGTTCCCAACTCACAGGTCTCATGTCTTTTATGTGACGGTGGAAGCCATAAGGCCACCGATAATAAATGCCCGGAACACTCAAGACAGAAGTCAATAAAAATGGTAATGTCTCAAGAAAACGTGAGCTATCGTGAGGCCTCAGCAAGGTTTCCACGCCCCCGTAGATTGCCATACTCAAATGTTACAGCAGGTCCCTCCCAATCTAAACTTCCTCAAACTTATCCTTCTGATCCCATTCTCGTCTCGTCCCCTCTTAACACTCCTACTTCTTCTCCATATGTTTCCCCTGTTAAAACCTCCTATACCAAGACAATGTATCGTTCCCCGAGACCTAGGCCAGAATTGGGCAAGTCATATGATACACAAGCCCATAAGTCAATGGTCTATACCCCTAATTCTCCCCAGCCTAATGGGTGTGCTCTGAATTCTCCTTACATTGAAACTACTCCCCTTCCCGCTCCTAATGACAATTTGATAGAGCTCCTGACTTGCTCCCTTATAAACATACTGTCTAAATTTAGTGACGCAATACCGGACAATGTCGTTATATTAGTTCAGCAACTCCTCGAAACCTGGATTCGCCAAAATGGAAAAAATCCTTCAGTGGAATTGTAGATCCATTCTCAGGAAAAAACATGATATAATCTATCTTATCAATAGATATAAACCCGTTGTCTTTGCTGTGTCGGAGACGTGGCTCAGGCCTGGATCTCTCTTTAGGGTTCCTGGTTATTCATGTCTTCGGGACGATAGAGATGACGGATGGGCGGGTTGCGCCCTACTGGTTAACAGATCTATCACTTTTTCCCAGATTCCTCTTCCCCATCATGATGCTGGTCTACATGTTGTGGCCATTAGAGCCATGGACATATCCTATGTATCTGCCTACATTCCCCATCCCAATGCTAATATTTTGTCTGAATTTAACTCTATCCTTTCTTCTATTCCTGGCCCTTTGATTGTATTAGGTGATTTTAATTGCCGTCACACCCTTTGGGGCTCTCACTGTAATGACCCCTCTTCCAGCTTTTTGCTAGACCTTTTAGATGATCGTAACCTTTGTGTTCTTAATGATGGATCTGCTACCCGTCGGGTTTCCCCTAACCAAAATATTAGTGTTCCTGACCTTACTTTCTCTTCCCCTTCCTTAGTATCAAGTCTTTCCTGGTCTGTTCTCCCTAATTCATATGGGAGTGATCATTTTCCTATCCTAATTGCTTTTCCAAGTACTCATCTACGTTCTCCTCCAATCCAACCCCTACAAAAATATCGCCTTCCCCAAGCTGACTGGTCTAGGTTCTTGTCCAATTTGGATGCAGAACTTCAGAATTTTCCCCAAATAAATTCATCCAACTCCCTAATTCTCTACAATGATTTTGTCGAGTGTCTGCTGAGAGGGGCCAATTCTTCAATCCCCTTAAAAAACTCTGCCCGTCACCTAATTCCTTCTCCTCCTTGGTGGGATGCTGAATGCACTGATGGCGTCCGTAAACGTAAAGAAGCAGAAAAGACCTTTTCCTCTAGTGTAAATATGACTGACTATTTAAATTTGAAAAAGACTTCTGCAACTACTTGTAGGTTATTGGCAAGAAAGAAAAGATGTGGCTGGCTTAACTTTTGCGAGTCACTGTCTCCACGTTCTCCAGTTTCCCTTGTATGGAAAAAAATTAAAATCTTCCGCAGAGCATGTGACAGTCACTCTCCCGATGTTTCTACCAATGACCACAGTACCTGGTTGGAAGACTTTATATCCAAATTAGCCCCCCCGTTTGTTCCTAGCTACGAGTGCCTTCCCACTATAGATCCTTCGCCTCCCACTTTCTCTGATAGATTTGATGACCTTTTCTCTTATTCAGAACTTATTTGTGCCTTAGATCATCTCCGGGATTCTGCTCCGGGAGTTGATGGAATACCCTACTCCTTTATTTTCAAATCTTCTTCTGACTGTAAACTAATCTTTCTGAACCTAATCAATTCCTTTTTTGTTACTGGCCATGTTCCAGATTCTTGGAAATCCCAAATAATCATCCCAATTTTAAAACCTGGGAAAGATCCAAAAGACTCTTCTTCGTATCGTCCTATCGCCCTCTCTTCTGTCTTGGCTAAAATTATGGAGAATCTCATCAAGAATCGCCTTGAATGGATCTTAGAAACTAAAGGCATCTTACCCAGTTCCCAGTTCGGTTTTCGAAGAGGTTCGGGAACTCTAGATAGCCTAAGTGTCTTCATGTCTGATGTCCGCATTGCGTTTTCCAATAATGAAAGTGTTCTCGGTGTTTTCCTAGACGTTGCTTCAGCCTATGATAATGTCCAACTTCCAATACTCAGGCAAAAGCTGCTACAGCTGAGTATCCCTGTGAGGATGGTCAACATCATTTGTTGTCTCCTTATGTCCCGTTCTATTTCTGTCCGTTATCAAAACTATGTCTCCCCATCCCGTCTAGTGTGGAAGGGTCTTCCCCAGGGGTCGGTCTTAAGCCCCATCCTTTATAATATATACACACATGACTTGGAGTCTTCAGTGAGTTGTTTCTGCAAAATCCTACAATATGCTGACGACATTGCTCTCTACTTTAATTCAGTTTCCCTTTCAGATGCCGCATCTCGCTTAAACTCTGCCCTTTTCTACTTAAACCAGTGGCTAACTGATCATGGCTTAAGTTTGTCAGTCTCCAAATGCAGTGCAGTTGCCTTTTCTCGCAAGCGTAATATTCCCCGTATCAACCTCTATGTTGCAAATGAACCCATTTTGATCCGTGACAAAGTAAAATTTCTTGGCCTCATTCTAGACTCAAAATTATCTGGTCTCTATCACCTGGATTACATCTCCAAAAAATGCGAAAGAGGCGTTAATGTCTTACGTGCCCTCTCTGGAGTTCGCTGGGGAGCCCATCCAACTTCTCAGAAAATCCTATATAACGCCATAGTTCGTAGTCACTTTGACTATGGAATCTTTCTGTTGGAACCATGCAACAAAATAGCCCTGGCCAAACTGGAAAGGATTCAATCCAAATGCTTGCGTATTATCACGGGTGCTATGAAATGCTCACCTACTAATGCCCTTCAGGTAGAATGTTTAGAGCCCCCACTTCACTTACGTAGACAATATCTCTGTGACAGATTTTTTTATAAAGTCATCCAGAATAAATGTCATCCTCTTCTCCCTCTTCTTCGTACACTTTCTCAGCTAATCCCAACATCTCGCTATTGGTCGCATAAAAATCCTCCACTTCTAGTTAACAGCTTCAGTAAATTCAATAATTTGCACATTTCCTTAGTCCAGTTAGATAAAAACCCCTTATTTGAAGTAAATTTTGATTCCTTACTCTTCCAACCAAAAATTATTTTTAACTTTGGTATATCCAAACATGACCCCGCTGCTAATGTTAAATTCAATAGGATTCTGGCAGAGGACTGGCACGATTGGCTTACGTTATTTACAGATGCTTCTAAGTTGTCGGATAATGGTAATGTCGGATCAGCTGTGTGGATCCCAAAATACAAAATTATTCTTAATTTTCGTAGTCCTGCTTTTGGCACTATATTCACAGGGGAAGCAATAGCTCTTTTGGAAGCAGTCTCCTACATTGAATCACATGGACTCAGCAAAAGCCTTATTCTCTCGGATTCTCTTAGCTGTCTACAGGATTTAATAAAATCGCCTTTTCGCTCTCGTCACAATTCTCCCCTTATCCTAAAGATAAAACAACTCTTGTATAGATGCCACTGCTTAGGCATAGAGATTGCATTGGCTTGGATCCCTAGCCACTCTGGAATTGCTGATAATGAGAATGCGGATTCGATTGCCAAGTTGGCTACTCGGAATGGGATCGAATCTCATCCATCTTGTTATCCCCGTGATCTGCACTGTCTTGTTAAACCCGAGTTGATGAAGAATTGGAATGAGCACTGGCAAAAATCTCGAATCTTGAAAGGCAGATTCTACGGATCTATCCAACCATTCATTCCATCTAAATGTTGGTTCAGCAAACTAAAATTTTCTAGTAAAATTGCCACCTCTGTCATAATTAGACTCCGACTTGGGTTCGTTTGCACACCAGTTTTTTTGGCCAAAATCCGCGTGAGGGACTCTTCTTTGTGTGAATGCGGTCTGGATGAGGGTACTCTGGAACACTTGTTTTTTTCATGTCCTCGTTTAACCACTCCCCTTTACGACATACTCCCTTCTGATGTTCCCCGCCCAATTAACATTCCTTTCCTATTAACTTTAGCCCATACCCCTGCAGTTAAAATCCTTTATAAATTCATTAGCATTAATAAAATCCAGTTATAAATTGATATTTCTATTTACCTATTATATACATACTGAATGTTCTAACATTTATTTTGTGACGTCTTACATCTACTATCCAAAAATGTTTTGTCCTTTTTTAGCATGGGGATCCATGGATGCCATCGCTACAAACACTGATCAATAGTTGTGTAACAATTAATTTCACAGTTTACGATAATTACTGCTTCATACCTTGACATTGGCAAAATCATCGAAAGTTACCGATGGAGCCAGAATCTTAAAAAAAAAAAAAAAAAAAAAAAAACGTTATTAAAAATTAATATAGTGATGTTTTTGTACATTATAGCGTTTAAATAGTACTGTTACCCGTACTTGTCTCAGTGTGATGCATAAATAGTTTTACTTCTACTAAATTCGCTGCCATACTCCACTCTGGCCACCATCACCAGATGCGTGCATACCTCAGGTAAATCTATACATTTTCCTTTTGCATACACAACAAGCATTGTTTATACTTAATGCGAAAGATATTTACTGTCTTTATAGCACGAAGAGGAGGCGGTAGATCGTTCCAGCATCCCGTGGCAGCGAATTTGAAACTTCCTCGAAATGCAGCAGTTCTATGCCTTGGGGTTGTCAAACGGTAAGCAGATGCCCTAGTGTTTTTTTTATTATATTCTCGTGACCAAGACAGTTTATTGTAAAGATAATCGGGTTGTTTTGTTATAATGACGTCAAAAAGTAAGGTAGCCAGATGCAGCTTTCTCCGTGCCAACATCTTCATCAAATTGCCTGTATTTAGGAATGGAGTTATGTGAGATCGTGGAGGGACATGAAAACAAAATCTAGCACACGCATTTTGTACACGCTGGATCATTTTATTGGTTCTACCGAGAATGCAGGTCCCATACACAGTGTCAGCGTAATTTAGTTTTGATAACACAAGTGACTCACATAGCATTACACGCATATCCACACTTATGTAGGGACGAATACGGTACAAAAGCTTGAGGCGGTAAAAGCAGTTGCGCACAGATTCCAGGATATGGGTTTCAAAGTGTAGCAGTCCATCAAACACAACTCCAAGATTACGTGCCTCTTGAACTCGTTCAATAGCACATCCATTGATCTGGAGGTCAAGATTGTATGTCAGCACTTTATTTATAGAGTCCCTAGACCCCATAACCAGGAACTTGGACTTATTGGGATTCAAAACTAAGGAATTTCTTGTTGACCATACTGCAATCCTATCCAAGTCTTCGTTCATTCTGTTTACAGCCTCTACAGTATTCTGGGAATGGAAGGAGAGGTACAACTGCAGGTCATCAGCATATAAGTGAAACTTAGTGTTGACCAGACAGTTGGTAATGTCAGCACTATACAAAATGAAGAGAAGAGGACCCAGGTTTGATCCCTGAGGCAAGCCACGGTATACTGGCCTGGGACCAGAGGCCTGGGTATCCCCATCCCTGTCATTTGTAATCTGGACAAATTGAGACCGGTGACTCAGGTAACTATGGAACCATTTTATTGTATCAATATGACACCCATAATATGATAGCTTGGAAAGAAGGAGTGAACTATTGATTGAGTCAAAGGCACGGGAAAAATCAAGGAGGACAAGCACGGTTCCCATGCCCTGGTCCCTGGCTTCCAGTATATTCCCGGCTACATCAAGGAGGGCTGTCGCTGTGCTGTGCTTTTTACGAAACCCTGATTGGGCTGAAGGTAGAATCTGGTAGCGCTCTAGGTATTCCCTAAGTTGGTTACAGACAACCTTCTCCAGGATCTTGGAAAGACAAGGTAAAAGGCTGATTGGACGAAGGTCTTTAGCATCACTAGGGTTAGCAACTTTAGGTATGGGCCTAACTATTGCCATTTTCCACAGATCCGGAAATGACGACGTGGCTATGGATCTATTGATAATGGATGTTATAGCTGAGAGTGTTCGAGGTAGTGTCATCAGCAACATATCCAGTGAAATGTTGTCAGAACCCTGAGCATTGGACTTAACGCTGCGCAGAAGTTTCAACACAATATCCATTTCAACGGGCTTAAGCTGGAAATCGCCAGTTCCAAATCTATTAAACTCAAAATAAGTCAAATCTGAGATTTTAACCTTACCACTGCCAGGTACCTCCAAAAAGTGTTGATTAATACTATCAGGGTCACTACAAAAGTGTGGCAAACTGTGCTCGTGTTTTTTAGAAATAGCTATAGTTGATTTAATATGTTTCCATAACTTCTTAGGCTGTTTAATGTTGTTATTTATAAATGTTTTAAAATATGCCGACTTCTCACTATCCATTGCGGCCCGCACGAGATATTTAAGTTCTTTGTACGACTTACTATGACATTCAGATCCTGTGGCTTTAGACTTATTATGAAACTTGTTGCGCAACTTTATCATTTCCTTAACAGTGTCAGTTATCCATGGGCAAGATTTTTCCTTAATTAAAACTTTTTTATGGGGTGCGTGTAAATCAAATAGCATGTGAATATAATAATTAAATGTTCCTACCATGGAATTCACATCATCCAAACTCTCAATATATTCCCATTTAATTTTGTTTAAGTCGTTAAGTAAGTTAAGTTAACGTCAAAATAGCATTTGGGGTTGTCAAAAGTGGCACTTGTCTACCATTTTGATACAAATTTTGTCGTTTACGTCTCACGCTCACTTTGACGTTCCTTTCCGCATGCGGAAATAATGACTTTGTCTACCAATTTAGCAGCAGTCACGTGACATTTCTTATCCAAATGTCAACTCCATACAATTAGATTTTTCCGTTGGCGTTAACGCTTACAGAAAAGGGATTTTGTCTAGGCCCCCAGGGGACAATGAGAGTGTAGTGCATGTGCTGACGGAATGTCAAATCTATTGTAAAGAATGTGATGTGTGCGCCTGCTGGTGGCCGACGACGTGGCCCCTGAAAAACCAGGGCCTCTGTCTTTTCGAGCGCTACCCGCAGTCCTAGTGCCCCAATACGGTCAATAACCAGGGCCGCACCCACGGTGGCCGATCGTGCTGCCTCCTCAAAACTGGCTCCCCGGGCTGTAACGAGGGTGTCATCGGCGTAGCAAATGACACTCTGCCCGGGAAGAAGAGCACCGCGCAGAACCCAGTCGTACCCCACATTCCACAGGAGTGGCCCTAAAACTGACCCCTGTGGAACACCACACGTAGTAGACCTCTTCAAGATTCGGCCATCACGTCCCTGGTAGCTGACGCACCGCCCCCTCAAATAATCTGCCACCAGCTGCCTCAAGTATAAGGTTAACCCGTGAAAATGGAGCGCCTCCCTGATGCAACCGAATGGCAAAGTGTTGAAGGCGTTGGCGATATCTAATGACACCGCCAACAATACCTCTCCATGCGCAACTGCGTCATTCGTCTCAGCCTTAAGGCGCGAAATGGCATCCACGGTCGAACGCCCCGCCCGGAAACCGAATTGGGCATCCGACAAATCGGGGCCAATCGCGCCCATGTGCCGGACGATGCGGGTAGCGAGAATCTTCTCTAGCAACTTCCCTGCCTCATCCAGCAACACTATCGGCCTGTAAGCCGAAGGGGAGTCAGCAGGTCGTCCCGCCTTTTGCAATAGCACCAAGCGGCCTTCTTTCCATGGCCATGGCTTAGGGAACTGCCTTGATGTCAGACAGGCGTCAAACAGTTCCCTAAGCCCATTACTCATCTCATCCAATGCCAGGGACAACACCCTGGCCGGCACGCCGTCTGGTCCAGGGGCAGTGTTTTTGCGGCGCACTCGCAGGATTGACGCAGCCATCTCTGCCTCAGTGATCGGAGGAGAAGCACTTTTTTTTTTCTTTTTTACGCGGAGAAAATGCGTTATGCATACCACGCCGTCCGGGGATACTGCGTGGTTATGTGGGACTTGCACCCACTAAAAACTCCGCTTGTTGAACTGCATCCGCTTTTTGATGGACCGCAAGTACTGTGTGATACTACCTTCGCGGCCCATCAGCTGTTGGCCCACTTTGGCCTACCAGTCAACCCCTTTCGCGAAGTCATAGGGGCAGGGAAGACGAGTCCGTCGAGCCTATAATGACCACGGAACCGTCCGCGTCACGTACCCAGTTAGGGCGGGGAGGGACGAAATATGGTTCCGCAGCCACGGCCACGCATATCGACCACTCCGCCAAGATTTGCAGAAGCAAATCCTGTGCACCAGCGGAATGGTTTAAGTTTGCCTGGAGGAGACTATGATCACGAACCTGGTCCATTAGTCTGCGATCATAGCCTCCTGCTGCGACTGCTCCAGTCGCACCGCGTCAGGGATGGCCGAGGTCGAAACGGCCGTCGTACTCCTAACTTTATGGGAGGCTGGGGGTTTGCAGCCCTTCGCTCCAACACTATGATTGGCCGGCAATTTTGCTACCACACATACTGGACAGTGGGGTGTAGCCGAACATGCTGCCGCCAGATGACCCGGCTTACCGCAACGAAAGCAAAGCCCGCCGAAGTCCTGGCATGACACACACTTTTGACGGGCATGCCCCAAGCCGAGGCACTTAAAGCACCTCATGGGCCAAGCCTCCAGAACCTGGATCCTGGCAGAGCTCCAACCTACGACGAGCCGACCCGCATCAGCCAGCAGTTTTGCTGCCGAGACTGGGCACTGCACCCAAGCAGAACCGACACCGCCAGGGCCAACGCGGATCGCACCAACCTTGACCACATCTGAGGGGCAGCCTGTCTTATGGGCGATTGCCTCTTGCACGTCACTCCCAATCACGGAGTCGTCAAGACCAGTGATGCGCAGTTCAGCACATTTTGTAGGCCTCGAGATCTTGACGTCCTCCGTGAATACCCCTCGCAGCTTTTCAGCAATGAGATCCGCCCTTGTACTGCCCTGATCCCCTGGAAATTCCAAGAGGCGAGCCCCGGTTGCAGCCTGGCGGAACCTGATGTCGGTAATACCAAATTCTGTCAGATCAATGTTCCGCCTGACCTTCGTCATGACTTGCGCGTATGTTAGCCCCTTCTCTGCTGCTTCAGGCTGCAGTGTTAACACTACTGCAGCCGACTTCAGTGCGCGGGGCTTTCGCTTGCGCTTACCCCTCTTAGACTTGCGCTTCGTCTGTTGGGAAGCCCCCGAATCTCCGGCCCCAGTTGTGGTGGAAGCTGCTGTCTGCGATTCAGGAGTATTTTGTGTGGGGCGTCTCCTATTGCGCTTATTTTTTGTGATTGTTTGCCAACCACTATTTTGGATGGCAGACGTCAACTGAGTGGGGTTAGAAGCCCGTGCAGTCGCCTTGGGTTCTCGTGTTTCCGCTGGTGCGTCCCTCTGCTGAGCTGTGACGGATGCCTTGGATGCCACCACGGAGGCTAAAGATGGCCGTCTCGACCCTCCGTTGGCCCCGGCCGCATTCCTTAGGTCCGCCGCCAACGGCGGACGAAGCGTGCTCGCCGGTAGAAGACGGTCTTCAATCCCGGCAAACCGGGCGTCCAACATCCTCCCCACGATGTCAACGACAGCACGCGTCTGCTCGTCTGTGACGGAGCCTTCTAAACTAACCTAACCTTTTTTTGGCGGAGAAAATGCCTAACGCATGCCACGCCATTTGGGGCGACCGCGTGGTTATGTGGGGCTTGCACCCACTAAAAACTCCGCCATGTTACCTGCATCCGCTTTTTGATCGGCCACGAGAACTGCATATATACTACTTTCGTGGCCCATCAAACTAACCTTTTTTTTTTTTTGGTGGTGAAAATGCCTGACGCATACCACACCGTCCGGGGAGACTGCGTGGTTATGTGGGGCTTGCACCCACTAAAAACTCCACCTCGAGAGCCGTGCAATGCGGACGGCAGACTCCCCGATCTGCTGCCCACTGGCTACTGTTAGGGCGGCATCAAGCGGGTGTTATGCCGCCTGCGCCGACCTGTCCGCCTGCGGCGGATTGGGTCAGCCAGGGCGTCTTCATCCCTGACCCGATACGCCACCTTCTTCCGCAAGATGACGTCGTCGCAGAAGGATGCGACCGCCCCCCAAGCCCCCTCGCTGCCAACCATAACTTTTAACAAAGCGAAAGTTCTCCCCCAGTTACTGCCATGAGCTCACGGCGCTGCAGCGCCCAAGCAGAGCACTGCTCGAGAGTGTGCTGCGCCGTGGCAGCCGCACAGACAGATGGAGAAAATACTACGAGACCTCGAAGCCAAAACCAAAGAGCAGGAGTCATCCAGAGAGTAGAGGACCACCGAGAGTGACCCAAAGGTAGCGGTTGAGTCAAGAATCTCTCGTCTGGACCAAAACCTGGCCAACGTCTCTAACCAGATCGACGTCTCGAGACAGACGTTCGAGAAGGTTAAGACCACTGTGGAGACAAAGCCAGAGATCCCAGATAATAATAGTCTCCCAAACGAGTTGTCATACGTCCTCAGCGTGAAAAAACTGAAGGAAGAAATCCTTAACCTAAAAACACTTACACAGACCCTGGTTGACAAGCCTACCAGTTCTCCTCACACCTCACCACAGCCACCTATAGACCTCCACAAACACCTTAAGCCTGTGTCAGAGTGACTAGAGATAGTATCGTCTGATCTCCGAGTACTGCGAGATAAGAAACCGCAGCAAAGCGGAACTCGTCGTGGCAGAGGTGAAGAAGTCACTCGCTATAATTGAGAGGGGTGTAACGGAGCTCAAGGCGGATAAACCGCAGCAAGGACCAAAACCTTTGCCTAGGTCGCCCAAACACCGAAGCTCCCCAATCACACCCTTATCATTTCCTCAACGGACCCCACACACACTGGTGACAACGTCATCGAGAGGGCCCAAGTCGCTCTGGACCTCAAAAACTCCGGAGCAAAAGCGGACAAAGTCCGAAAATCCCGCAACCAAAAGATAGTCCTGTTGCGCGAGCAAGAAGGACTTAAACCTAGTAAAAAGTCAGGTCCAGTCCAACAAAGGCCTCAATGTTATTTTTTTGTTAAAAAGTTTTATTTTTGGCCTCGCCTTAATTGTTCCAAAGCCAATCTTCTACGTAAGTAGAAAATCGTATATCTATGAGCTGAATATTCGAGTATGTAAAAGAGTGCGATGGAACGACAAAAGTACTACACCCTCTCGCACGACTCACAGCGTTCAACTTCTAATAGTTCAAAGTCCATACTGTCTAGGTTGATACGTAGCCTTGTGTACAAACTAAACAAATGGAAAATAATAGACTACCCCATATCTTGTCCAGTATTTTATTTCAATCCTAAGGTTGCCTGGAAGAAATCGCCGTGTGCGATAAGGCCGCCCATTGTACTCTATATTCAAAGTGATTTTTGATTCAGAGTGATTATTGTAATTTTTAATAACACATCATTTTTGCCGAATGAATTCCACTGCTGGACACAGGCCTCCCCCATAGATCACCACAACGACTGATATGGATGTGTTGTGGGCTCATTGGGGTTTTGCCATAATCGCCACGCTTAGCAGGTGGGTTGGCGATCGCAGTTGAGTTGTTAATGTACTCGAAGGACGCTGCTGCCCATCCTCCGGTTAATCCCTTAGTCCACTTTTACGACACCCACGGGAGGAGATGGGGTGGTAGCATTCTGAACCGGCACCACACGGCAATTTAATTTAATTTAATTTAATTAACTGGTGTACAATAAAGAATATAATAAATAAAATAATGGGTAAGAAGTGGCTTCTTTGAATAGAAATTCAGGGTTATCTTTGACATTCTTTGAAAAAGAAACATACATAGGGTTAGCCTTTTAAATTTGAATAAATCAGACTTGGCTTTGGCCATCTTATTTGACGATATCATGAAATTTATACATTTGACTCTTATACATAAAATGTGAAAGTACTTTGTAAGTGCATAATGTAAAAAAGAGCAAGTTGAGACAATATAGTTCAACCCCTGATTCCGAAACTAGGTTTACACCTGTACTATCAGAATCAGTGATTCGTCCAATAGAAACTAAAAGCGAAATGCTCTACTGAGTGTTTTGACAAATATACATTTATGTTAAACTAAACGGTTAAAATTTAGAAAGGAAAATAAAAATGAAACTTAAATTATATAAATTACTAGCTGGGACCCGCGGTTTCACCCGCGTTTAATTTAAAAGGAATTTAGAGTACTTCGACATAGACACTTGACATAGAAGATATATATTGGATTTCAAGGGTTTCTTTTTTTTTTGCGCGGTACCCTAATTATTTTTCTAAAATTAAAGTAGCCTAAGTTATTCCTTAGAACACCAGCTATCTGCCAGTGAAAGTCCCATCAAAATCGGTCCAGCCGTTTCGGAGATTACCCGGAACAAACAGACAAACAGACAGACAGACATTTTTTGTTATATGTCCCGTATATACTTTCATATGCATTAAGTAAAAAGCTGTTATTTTGAAATTACAAACAGACACTTCAATTTTATTTATTTATTTGTATGTATGTATGTATATGTATAGATAAATTGCGACTAGGCTCTATGGCTCTGCCTTTGCCTGCCTTTTGGCGAATTACAAACAACAAGAATCAAAGAGTGTCGTCCACTGTCAAAGTGTCAATGTCACCACCAATAGTTTTACATGGTTTTACAGTGGCTGCATTCGTTCCAAAAATGTTTTATAAAATCTGAGCTTTGGAATTGGAAGGATAATACCTGCCGTAAATATTTAGTAGAATTGTAACAAACCATGCATACAGTAAGATTCTAAGATTACCATTTATGGTTTTGAATGATTAAAAAGTTTTTGGTTGTAATAAGTTAATAACTTGGAATCAACATGTAAGTAATCCGACAATGGCAGTAAGCCGGCCTTTTCTCAATATGTTTTCTACACCTGATACGTTGCTATGCATTGTGTTGTTTACGTTACAGGTCTCTGAGTCCCAACTCGAGTATAGTGCAGCGCACGATCGATTTGAACTACGCGAACAAGAAACGATCAAGTTCACTCAAATGGATCGTCGTCAATATCGTGTTATTTTTGCTGTTTGCGTATGACCTGTAAGTTATCACATCCTTTTGATTTATCTCTTAAGAAGTCGGCACTCCTTACTAATACTTGTGCCTTTAAAACAGACCATTCTTTCTTTGAACCTGTTTTATTAATTACTGTGTTATTTTATTGATATCAGTTGCAGAAAATGAAATGTGAAATTGGAGGTTTAATAAAAGGTAATTTCACATTTCATTTATATTATAACCCTCAACATTTAAACTTGTCAACAATTTCCTTCAAAAATCTTCTCCAGATATTACTTTTGTATCATCGAACATTGCAATTAATTTCGACTGGTATGTTATGTGTGAAAATTTAGGAAGCAATCATTTATTAATGAATTCTAGAAAAATATTATCATTATTAAGCCGAGTTATATATATCCAAAACAAGAAACTGCAATTTAGCAGACTGGAACTCTTACAAAAAAAGTATATCTATATTTATCGCATTTAAGAGTTATATGATCTTTTCATAAGTCAAATTAATAAAGCTGCTGACAAGATTATCACCATGAAAAAGATATGACAATACCCTAACAGTAAATTTGAGCTGAAAGGATATTGAACTCGGTAGATTTCTAGATTAGTTAGCCTAATTTTGATGGATTAGAAAAAAGCCTACTCCTAGTAATTTCTAAATCTGGATATTGATAAAACATCAAAAGCTAATTTCTTACCATCAAAACCATTTCTTAGGCTAAGCCAAATGACTGGAATAAATTTAGTGACAGCACTGACCACAATATGTCCGCTTTGGACGTGTGGAGTCATATGCGCTGGATGAAGGGATATAAGAAATCGATTGTTTTTGTATCTCAGGGATATAAGTTAGAACTATTATGTAGGTACCTTAACTCCCGAAATACCCAGCTTGCCATTTTTTCGCATCTACAAATAAGTTATTAGAGTCGGAATTTAATACACAGGAAATGCGTGGATGTAAAAAGTGTGTTAAAAGACACAGCTCCAGGTCAAGACTTGATAACAGATTCGATGATTTCTCATTTACCTGAGATCAGACAGTTATATTTCCTAAAGTTATATAATTGCATATTAAATAATGCTTACATTCTATCCCAATGGTGTGAAATTAAAGTTATAGCGATCCCTAAACCAGGCAACAAAAATCATAAACTTAGATCTATATCACTGATATCTTGCATCTGTAAAATCTTCCATGCAATGTTAGCGAAGTGAATTGAGTAGTATGTGGAGAAGAATAAGTTCAAAGAGGTCAAAGACAACAACAGCCACTCCTTAAAATATATGATAGTCCACTAAGCCAAGTAGATACGTATAGATATTTAGGAATATGGCTAGATAAATCTTTACGTTGGAATAAACATATTAACGAGATAGTTGAAAAGCACTTAGGTTTATGAATTTTTTGAAAGTTCTTGGTAATTCATCTTGGGGCATAAATAAGATTCACTTGTGAAGAGTATACCTATCTGTAGTTAGAAGTAGGTTAGATTATGGATGTTTTGAATATAACAGTATTACTAAAACATATTGGTATAAATTAGATAAAGTTCAGAACCGGGCACTAAGAATTGTGGGTGGCTTCATTAGAAGCACACCGATACACGTGATCGCAAGCGAGCTCTGTGTGTTCCTCCACTGTATTTGCGAAGGAGATTGTTAACTTTAAAATTTTGTTTAAAATCTTGTCCCTTGTATGATAATGTTACAAATACATTGCTATCTGAACTCGGTTATTTTAGAACTGATAGATACTGGGCAAATAAAGATATGCCCTTATTAGTCATGGCATATGATGAGATCAAAGCAGAAGATATACAGGCCAGATCTCTTCTAGATATGTTTAGTTCAAGCACCTGGGTAACAAATATTAATATTAGAGACTTAATCAAAGTTAATTTAGACGCAATTAAAATGTCGAAATGTTCTTATGAGCAAAATTATCTATATTCGTCCTTTGTTCAATTCTCTAGAATTGCGGGGAAAATATTCCGAATATCGTGTAATTTTCACTGATGTGTCTGGGATAGTGATTGGTCGAGGGTTCAAACCCGAAAGGCAAAAATGGGCATAAACTAACGAATTTAAGCTCAAATAAATGCCCAATTGCTGAGCAGAAACTAGCAGTCTACTTTGAATATGTTTCTAGTAAAAAAAAGTCTATTTAGGTTTCCGAACGTCCGAAGGAAAAAACGGTGGAACCCTTATAGGATCATTCGTGTTGGTCTGTCTGTCACAGCCAATTTGCTCAGAAACTACTACATACTAGGGCGATTAAGTTGAAATTTGGTACACTTAAGGATTTTTACGACTCAAACACGGACGTGTAACGTAAATAAGTGAATTTTGACGGGGTCACTTTTGAGGGGCAATATTGAAAATTACAGAATAAAGTTTTTTAAACTGTACCTTGTAACATATGAAATGGAAGAGCTTGTTGTGAGGGTCTCAAGTATATTTATTTCATCATTTTAAAATATATAGCCTTAAAGTTATTTAAGTAAATGGACGAAAATTGACCATTCTCCAAACTTATCTCCGAAAGTACTGAGCCTAAAATTTCATAAACAAGTCTATGTTCTTAAAATAATCTTTCAATATTGTGCGTACAAACTTAGGTTTGCAGTTGGAACGTATGGGAGAACATGTTTTTCAACTACCATGTTAAGTTTGTTGTTGGTATAAATTATTTGTACTACCCGTTCGCCTTAATTAGACCAGGCATCCGTAACTCCTCGTACCTAAATATAACATATTCATTGTACGGAACCCTCTCCACGCGAGTTCAACTCGGACTTGTTTGGTTTTTTTAATAAATAAAACTCATCTAAGTTATTTTTATTTCTAATGTTCAATTGTATTGTAGTATTTAAAACCATAGACGCTTTATCACAAAATTTAAAATTACACTACAATATTTATTTATATTTATTTTTCAACATTTTAAAATAATATAGTATATAGATACCTATACACTATATTATTTTAAAATGTTGAAATGTACATATCTACTGTCTAATTTAAAATCACACTTATATTGATTAAATCAAAGTCTACATTTATGTATAAAACTTAACATTCTTTTATAATAAATATAGCCACTATCGCTGTTCAGAGGAGCAATTTTAGGAAATAGTTGCAAGATTAAACCAGCTTGATGCCGATGCTTCAGGCTCGTTTGAAGTAGTCTTGTGTTTTTCTAGTTTCTTCGTCTGAACCTGCTTCGACAAATAATTTCGATGTTTTATCATTATCGGATACAGTGCAGCAGTTATCTTCATTTTTCTTTGGTAGGTTCCAGTAATATGTAAATAAAATTACAGCCTTTTGTGGTTAGGTGGTCTCTTCGGCCTGTGTATAAACAACAGAAATATATCAAGGTATGCCAGACTCCTTTTTTTTTTTTATTGATGTCCAGTGGAAATTCTACATGGAACTTCCTTCACCCCGGGGAAGGGCGAAGGGGGATGCCAGACGCCTACCGTTGGAGCGGGTCATCTTCAGCCCGAACGGACGCTCCAGGTCCTCGATACAATCACACTAGAGCCACTCATTGGTGCCTCACCCTTAGGCGCATCTCAGAGGGGATGACTGTAAAGTAGTTACCCCCTCTCTTTTCATACTCTGCCAACATAGCCGACCTACTGCTGGCAGAGAGAAATCCTGCCCGATCTAATCGACCAGGATCGCACTCCGCTAGCGTGTGCTTCACTGAAGGTCTTCTACGCGTCCCCCGAAGGGGGGCGCGAGGATCAGAACCGGCCTGTGTGGCCTGATCTGAGGGATCGGGCACAGCCCACTAAAAAGTGAGCCGGGAATCGGGTTGCCAAAGTGGCTATTTACCTACGGCAATATTGCCTTAGTGCAATATTGCCTGGGTTTAAGTATCTGTATGTGGTCCAGTAGCGGGCGCCCGAAGTGCTTCACGACCCTCGGGCGAGCAGACCCTACGGGGTGAGACCCCCGGTTCCCCGGGGGAGGCCCCGCAGATGTCCACCCAGCGACCGAGTGTCGACTACAGGTGGCGCCCTCTCTACTGTACTAATGTGTCCCACTAGTCACGGTTTTGTTCAGAGCTAGCCAAACGCGCCGCAAGTAGTGGGACGTGGGATGTGTGTGTTGGAGCGACTTGACCTGTGAGTAGCGTCGCCCCGTGATTACGTTTTACAGGTGCGTCTTGCGATGCAACCTGTTCCACGCGAGAGTATAAGCGCTGGTAGAGTTGTGAGTGTGTGTCGGTATTTGCTGGTTGCGGTATTGCTGCGGGATTCGGTTGGGGTATGCGTATTTACCTGAGGGGTATCCACGGCCGCTTCTGGTGTCACGGGTGGTGAAATTTCCTCCTCATCGGTTGGGGGTGGGTCCAGTTTTTTGGGCCTATGAGTGGTCTCTGCGACAGCTCCCGCCCGTTTGTTCCGTGCCTCCCTCTGGAACACGGGGCAGCTGACGCTGTTTGCGGGGTGCGCGTCCCCGCAGTTTGCTCGTTGGCGACTGCACTCGCCGCCGCGGTGCCCACCGCCACACTTTACGCAAGCTATGGGGCGGTGGCAGAGATGCGATGAGTGGCGGAAGAGCTGGCACCTATGGCATTGTGCCGGGCCCCTCCTGCCTCTCCATAATTCTATAGATATGCCGGGCATACACAGCAATTCGGAGATCTCGTATATGCCCGGCGTGATGTTGGGCGTCCGTTGCGCGCGTTTATGCGGCAAACGTACACCGGCTCATACCCGAGACTGCGGAGATCATTTTCTATGTCCCTTGTATCTGTGTCCTCCGGGAGACCCCGGATGGCCACTTTCAATTTCTTATCGGCGGGGAGTGAGTTGGTTCACGAAAAGTGTGTTAAGCTACGTGGTGAATACTTTGAAAAACCATAAAAAGTACTATAAGGTTCTAGTAGTTTTTTTCTTCAAACGACAAAACTTAAAAGGCATGCCTCGTATTGTATCAATATGTTGGGACTTAAAACAGAAGTTCTTGAGTTGATTTTGGATGTTCTTCTCAAATATTGGAACGAAGTTTTGGAATGAAGTTCCTTATCGCGCGTTGCGAAAGGGGGCTAGACGGCAAAATTAAGACCAAAAGTTGTATCGACACTTTTTGCTATAGTTGTAAGCCGTATGGCATGCGCGTGTTTCTCTGTCTGTCTCTCTCTCTCTCTCATAGAAAGCAAGCCAGTTATTTTCGTTTCTTCTTTCTATTTCGCATTGAACAGTGTGGTGTCGCGATGATTATTTTTGTTGAGCGTATACAGGTTTTTTGTACATAATAAATAATAACAATAATGAATCCAGACTGTGTTTCTGCACAAGTTCCGGATATTGCTGATGGAGTTAGGTAAGTAGAGATTTTATGCAGACATTAATAAATGCTTTTGTATTTTTAGCAAGTACGCATTATAACCTCTGTTTACTATTGTGCTAACCAAGTCATACGCGTTATAATCTCTCCATTATTGTGTGTTTAGCAAGTGTACGCGTCGTAACTTTAATAAATTTAAAAGCAGATTATATTTTAAAATTACAATATCAATGCGTATGTATTTAGCAAGCCGTGCGTGTTCTAACCTATATGCTGTTGTGTTTACGAAGTCGAGAGAGTTCATTCATTTCGGCCGAATGAAGTCCACTGCTGGACACAGGCCTCCCCCAAAGATCACCACAACGACCGCTATGGGTGTGTTGTGGACTCATTGGGGGGTTTTGCCATAATCGCCACGCTTGGCAGACGGGTTGGCGATCGCAGTTGAGTTGTTAATGTACTCAAAGGATGCTGCTGACCATCCTTCGGCTAATCCCTTAGTCGACTTTTACGACACCCACGGGAGGAGATGGGGTGGTGGTATTCTGAGAGTATATATATATATATCAATCTATTCAAAAATGTTGGATAAGATCGATTATTAATTTCGACCGTTAACGGTTAGAGATTATCTCGAAGCGCGCAAGAGCCCCATGGACTCGCACGATTTTTTCGAGAAAGCGGCACTATTTTATGCATCGACGAACCGTAAGGACTCGTCGAAGCCAAACGGAGCGTCAAACAGGTCACTCGTATAGTAAGGAAGCGAATAATAGAAGTCGGTCGCGTGCAGGTGCTACAAGTGTCCGGGCTACACGTCGGCGCTGCACTACGTGGAGCTGCTGGCGGCGGGCGTGCTGGGCGCCAACGCGCTGCTCCACGCGCTGCGCCTGGGCCGCCGCGGGCCCGGCGCGCCGCTCGCGCTGTCGCCGCGCCAGCAGCGCCTGCTGGGCCTGCGCGCCGCCGACGTGCGCGCCCCGCCGCCCGCGCCCGCGCCCCGCGCCGCGCCGCGCGAGCCCGCCGCGCCGCTGTCGCCGCGCCGCGAGTGGCGCACGCCCGACGCGTCCCCGCCGCCGTCGCCGCCCGCGGCCGCGCGCCCCGACCGCGCGGCGCCCGACGAGTTCATCGCCGACCCGCGCAGCCTCGCCTCCTACCTCAGGCGGTCGGCGCGCGCGGAGACGGCGCCGGCGCCGGCGGGCCGGTCGCCGGGCGCGGCGCCGCACTACCAGCTGGCGGCGCCGGAGCCCGACGCGGGGCCGGACGAGGGAGCGCCGGCCGCGCGCTCGCCGCAGGTGTGGCGGCGCCTGCACCTGGACCCGCAGCGCTTGGAGCAGTGGAACCTCAACCTGCGCCTGTGGCTGCACGTGACCATCCTGCAGCGGCTGGTGCGCGAGATGGACGGCGCGGACGCGGCGCTGGCGGCCAGCGGGCTGGACGTGCGCGTGGGCGCGGTGAGCGCGGAGCGCCTGCGCGCCGCGGCGGCGGCCGGCCCGCACTCGCTGCAGCAAGCGCTGCCCGCGCTGCTCGCCTACCTCGAGCCCTTCGCCGACCAGCGCTACGTCGTGCAACGCATCAGAGGTACGACTCGGCTGAATGCCACGCTGGCGCGATATGGCACCGACAGGAAACAATAATATGAGACGGGTGAGGAGCCCGGCGACCGCGACCAGCGGGTGAGATGGTACGTGTTCGTGCCTCCTGCGTATTTATCCAATTTTGTTGATTTTTCATCATAGTTTATGTATTCACCAAACTGATGCCTGTTTTGGTTAAAATCATGAGTTCTAATTTGGGATGCTAGGTCAAGATACCTCCATGTACGCTCGGTGGCTGTTGATCCCTCTTGATACGCCCGGTGGCAATTGTCGGGCGGTGCACTCTGGGCACCGGGCAATAACTACTCTAGTTTTTGGAAGACTTTGTTGCCCGGTGGCTAATGGTGTGTGGCAAAGTGGCAGGGATGGCCCAGTTTTTGGGCTGTAGGTAGGGCGTAGCGTCATCATATCAGCCACAGGACGTCCACTGCTGAACAAAGGCCTCCCCCTTAGATTTCCACAACGAGCGGTCACATGCCGCTCTCATCCAACGACTCCCAGCGACCTTCACCAGATCGTCTGTCCACCTCGTTGGAGGTCGTCCCACACTGCGTTTTCCGGTGCGCGGTCTCCATTCGAGAACCTTTGTGCCCCAACGGCCATCAGTTCTACGAGCAATGTGCCCTGCCCATTGCCACTTCAGTTTACTAATCCTTTCAGCTATGTCGACAACTTTAGTTCTTCTACGGATCTCCTCATTTCTGATTCGATCTCGTAGAGAAATACCAAGCATAGCTCTCTCCATAGCTCGCTGAGTGACCTTGAGCTTTCTTATGAGGCCCATTGTGAGTGACCACGTCTCTGTTCCATATGTCATCACTGGTAACACACACTGGTTATAGACTTGCGTCTTGAGGCATTGCGGTATTGTTGACGAAAAGACGTTGCGAAGTTTCCCGAACGCTGCCCAGCCGAGTCGGATTCGACGATTGACCTCTTTCTCGAAGTTGGACCTACCTAACTGGACAGTTTGTCCTAGATAGACATACTCGTCAACAACTTCGAGAACAGAGCTCCCAACGGATATTGGGGTGGGCACGACATGGACATTTGACATGACTTTTGTCTTGCCCATGTTCATTTTAAGGCCCACCTGTTGGGAAACTCTGTTGAGATCATCGAGCATTGTGCTGAGCTCCTGCAGCGATTCTGCCATGACAACGATGTCATCGGCAAATCGAAGGTGAGTGATATACTCGCCATTGATGTTAATGCCGAATCCTTTCCACTCCAGTAGCTTGAAGGCATCCTCCATTGCAGCGGTGAACAGTTTCGGGGAAATGACGTCCCCCTGTCTCACACCTCTCTGCAATGGAATTGCCCCCGTGCTCTGTTCATGTACTCGGACCGACATGGTGGCGTTTCTGTATAAGCACTTCAACACTTCAATGTACCGATAGTCAATCTGGCACCGCTGCAGAGATTGCAGCACTACCCTGCTCGACACACTTTCGATGGCCACTATGCTGTTAATGAGGGACCTGCGGACGAGAAACCCGACACCACCTTGAGACAGATGTTCGCCTTCCCGGTAGTAGAATAAGTTGCCGGATTTCAGGGTTATCGTGTCCTCCCCCTCTCTTCGGACTTCTGATAGACCCATGATATCCCAGTGCAACTTATCTATTTCTTCTTCCAGCTCAACAATCTTTTCGTCTGCCCTCAGTGTGCGTGTGTTATATGTCACCAGGGCCAGTTTTCGGTTTGGGTGGTAGCCGGATCCCATCCGGAGATTCTTAGCACCCCCTGCCCCGCCGTTTCCGTGGCCGCTACCATGACCAGGAATGGCGGGGCTGCCGGGAACTGGGGGCCGGTGCTTATGTTGTGTTGTCATTTTGGGGGGAATTTGCCGATACTCACCACGCTTGGCAAGCGGGTTGGTGAGCGCAGAGTTGCTACTGCTCAGCAAAAGGGACGCTGCTGCCCATCCCTCTGGTTAAGAGTCCCTTAGTCGACTTTTACGACCTCCACGGGAGGAGATGGAGTGGTGCTATATTCTTAATCCGGACACCACACGGATAGGGCGTAGCGTGCTTCTCCGTTTTTGAAGAAGCATGGGCGGGCTAGCGGCGGGCTCGGTGTGCACTCACCCTGCCCCGAGCTGGTAGTGAGAGGACTCCCCTTCCCAGCCACCGTCGATATCGTAACCTCGGCTGGAGTGCCGTGGTCACGTCTCGTGGCTTCGACCGGGACCGAAGATCTTGGCTTAACCGCCTGGATCGCGAGGAAGAAAGCCTCTATAAAAAATCCCCGAACCCAAGCTAGCATGCAGCGAGGGGTGCATGGCTGATGGATTCAGTCGCGAGCACGCCAACCCCAGGACCGGAGGCACCTGATTATGGGATACGAGGCATGCCTTTTAAGTTTTGTCGTTTGAAGAAAAAAACACAACTAGAACCTTATAGTACTTTTTATTGTTTTTCAAAGTATTCACCACGTAGCTTAACACACTTTTCCATTCGCTCAAACCAGTTATTATATTATAACATTTATTCCTCTCTAAAGTGGGGGTGTTCAAAATGGCTGACTTGAAAGCTTCGACTGCTTCTTCACCGGACTGGAACCTTTGACCACGTAGACTTTTCTTAATTTTACGAAATGTAAAGAAATCGTTAGGGCTTAGGTCAGGACTGTGTGGAGGATGGTCAGAAATTTCTACTTTTTCCTGCGTCAAATACTCAATCATTTGACGAGCGCTGTGTGAGCTTGCGTTGTCGTGGTGCAGGATGATGCGTCGCTTTGAGTTAGATTTTATAAGGTTGACCTCTTAATGGTCACGACCCCGTAACCATTAAGAGGTCAGTCAGCGGCGTAATGGTGCTTTCCATCGCTGGCGAGGATGGCGACGCCAAGGCCGATAGTCTGGCGCGCCGAATGCGGGAGGTACTCACCCTCAACTACGACGTGCGTATTGCGCGTCCGATCAAAATGGCGGAGTTGAGGGTAATGGAACTGGATGACGCCGACACATACCTCTAATGTGACTACGCAATGCAGGCCTTATCTTACTCTAACATCTAATCTATATAAATATATATATATTTAGTCTGAACTAATATAATATATCAGATGTTATTTTATGCCACATGCAAAATTATACTTTCATGGCACAGTTGTAAGAGCTAAATTCTTATCAATGTTTAGTTAAAACTAATAAATAATAGGAGGACCTAATGTAATTATTTTTATTTGACAGTCATATATACTTTTACTCCTATAGACTTCAGCGACATTTCCTAATTAGTCATCGAATTGCTAATGTCCAGTGGAAATTCTACATGGAACTTCCTTCACCCCGGGGAAGGGTGAAAGGGTATGCCGGACTCCTACCGGCTAAAACCACTGGAGCGATCATCTGCGGCACCAAAGGGGGGCTCCAGGTCCTCGTAAGATTACTCTAGAGCCGCCCATTGGTGCCACGCCTGTAAGCACATCTCGGAAGGGGTGACTGTAAAGCGGTCACCCCCTCTAGCGGAGGGAAGGCGACTGTAAAAAGGTCGCCCCCCCAGGCACTTTTCGGGGAGGATTGTAAAGGATCCCCCCCAAAAATCTTATTTACACTGCAGCTGTAAAAACTAATCTAGGACTACAAGCACCCCTCCATAGAATCATAGACGAATATCACACTGTAGTGACACTTATACCCGATTTAGACGTGTTTCACGATAAACTGCGTATTTTTAAAAACAAAATTAAAAGTTTTATGTAATTTATTATTTTATCTTCTATTTTTTGTTAAATGCAAATGTTTGTTGTTGTATAAACAGTGTAGTAAACCTACTTAACTTTGTTAGCCTAGCCCTCCTACTCGTGGAGTCATACGTGCTGCCCGGATAGAGTTGAGCGGCTGTCAGTCGAGTAAACTGACAGTTTTTGTTGACTGACGGTTGGCTGGTTTTTGTTTTCTTTGGCGGGGCAGTACGGTGATTGTTACTGGATAAGGCCTTTTCATGTATATTTCCAATTTTTATTTTTCTTTTAAGGCGTGACCATTTATTTGAAAGTGTTATGTACGCCGTTATTTTCATTCACATCAGACAAAATGCTTTTCTAAACTGTTTTTATTTTTTACAATGTTAAATGTATGTGATGTGGCAGTACTTTGATAAATAAATAAATAAAGCCTCGCTTTGCGCTGTGCTGCGCACACGGCGGCACGTGACCCCGTGCGCGCCACCGTCTTCCCGGGGGTCGCTCGGTGTGAGCACGCAGACTCCCCAATCTGCGCACCTGCGACCCCCGAGGCCCCCCACCATGAAGTGACGGCAGGGGGCTCAGGTGTGTTGGACTTGGGAGCCGGGACGGTTGTTGTCCCGGCGCCGTCTAGTCCTTCTCCGTGCGGGATCAGCCCTCTCCCGATCCCGCTCTGCAGTCTCCTTCTGCAGCATGACGCTCTCGCAGAAGGAGACCACTGCACTCCAATTTTCATGCTCTGCCAACATAGCCGACACTACTGCTGGCAGAGAGAGATCTTGCCCGATCTGATCGACCAGGATCCGCCGCTCGGCCGCCCACGCAGGGCACTCCTCGAGCGTGTGCTGTGCGGTAGTCTGGTCGCTTCCACAATGGTGGCACTGTGCCGTAACCTCGCGTCCTATTCTGTGCAGGTATGCACCGAAACAACCGTGACCGGTGAATACCTGCGCTGGACGGTAGGTGACGCGCTCGCTCCTTCTGAGCCAGGCTGCGAAGAGCGGCAGGATGGCCTCGACGACGCGCTTGGTCGCAAACTGCGACCGTAGGGAACACTACCCTAGTCGACACACTCGATATTCACCACGTTTTTCACGAGGGACTTGTGGACGATTATCCTGACACCTCCTTAGGACTGTTGATTGCCTTCCCGGAAATAGAGAGCAAGTTGCGGGATTTGAGGATAATCGTGTCTTACCCCGCTCCTTGGATTTCAGACAATCCAACAATACCACACCGCAACCTGCTCAATTCTTCCACAAGTTCCGCGATCTTCTCTTAGGTCCAGGCGTAGTCGGTTGTGGTAGCCGGGTCTCTGCCAGGGATTAACTTTAGAACCACCTGCCCCAGCGTTACCATGACCGCTACCGTAGCCGACAATAGCAGGGACGCCGGGGATTAGGGGTCTGGGTTTGTATTGTGTCCAATTTTTTTTCCATAATGGCCTCGCTTGGCATGTGGGCTGGCGATCGCAGTTAGTTTGTAAATGTACTCTAAAGACGCTGCTCCCCTTCGTCCTGCTATTTCTACCTTTTGCGACAACCAGTCAATTGGTCAATTTTCGTATATGTTCTTAAATAACTTTAAAACTATACATTTTAATATTATCTAATAATACATTTGAGACCCTCACAACAAGCCCTTTCATTTCATATATTGCACGGTACAGTTAGCAAAACTTTATAAAAAAAAATCTATATTGTCCCCCCAAAAAGGACCCCTATATTAAAAATTCATTTATTTACGTTACACGTACGTGTTTGGGTCGCAAAAATTTATAAGTGTACCTTTCAACGTAATCGGTCCAATAGATTCAGAGCTTGACAGACGGACTGACAGACAGACAGACACACGAGTGATCCTATAAGGGTTCCGCCATTTTTTCCTTCGGACGTTCGGAACCCTAAAAAAGAAGAATGATTTTTTAAAATTAGTTATAGTTTTATGGGTTTCTTTATTAATAATCTTGTTTCTACATTGCATTCCATAAATCTGAAGTCTTGTTTAGTCTAATCGAATA
Source organism: Diloba caeruleocephala (assembly GCA_947459985.1). NCBI lineage: Eukaryota > Metazoa > Arthropoda > Insecta > Lepidoptera > Noctuidae > Diloba > Diloba caeruleocephala. Next base: position 25,263,864 of record OX381621.1, on the reverse strand, counting down.
ATCTCTTACAAAGATCAGGAATAACATTTCAGGGATTATGAAAATGTAGCTATGTCTTAACTATTTACATGAGTTTCGGGTTCGCCGAAACTAGAAGAGGAGCCGAATATTCGGTTACGGTTTCGGCTGAAAATCGTGTTTCGGTAGTTAAAAGATTACCATATGCTAATTAATTATGAAAATTATTGTATGACTAGTGGTTTCAGTCGTTTGTTTCAATTTGAATAAAATTGTTTTATATAATAAGTAATGCCAACGAGAAGCGATACGAAAGTTCATTGGGCTAAAACATGAATAAGAAACAGACAATCATAATTCAATTTGAATAAAATTGTTTTATTGTGTAGTAGAGTATGCAAAGATATCACACTCAAAATGCATTTTTAATTCAGGTGTATAATTTTAAACGATTCACCAGTTGTTTTTTACTGAGTTTAGGTTAGTTTTACATCTGAATCGACACTCTCGTTATGTTTTCTTGTATATTCTCTTGTTGTGATGGTTATCAACCTTATTGGGTACTTGTTAACTTGTGTGACAGAGCTGGCGCACGGTGGATGCTTGAGCGGCTACCGATGGAACGGCGGCGGTTCGGAGTGGGACGACAGCAAGCCCACGGACGCCGAGATCGTGCTGCACCTGCTGGCCGCCTACCTCGACGGACAGCTGCCGCCCTCGCCGGCCGCGCGCCCCTTCAGCGCCGAGCACCTGTCGGCCGCGCCGGCCAGCCCGCCGCGCGGGCCCGCCGCGCTCGCCATCCACCGCGCCGCCGCGCGCCCGCCGCACTACGTGCTCGTGCTCGGCGACGAGACCGTCGAGGTACGTAGCCGCGCGCCCGCCGCACTACGTGCTCGTGCTCGGCGACGAGACCGTCGAGGTACGTAGCCGCGCGCCCGCCGCACTACGTGCTCGTGCTCGGCGACGAGACCGTCGAGGTACGTAGCCGCGCGCCCGCCGCACTACGTGCTCGTGCTCGGCGACGAGACCGTCGAGGTACGTAGCCGCGCGCCCGCCGCACTACGTGCTCGTGCTCGGCGACGAGACCGTCGAGGTACGTAGCCGCGCGCCCGCCGCACTACGTGCTCGTGCTCGGCGACGAGACCGTCGAGGTACGTAGCCGCGCGCCCGCCGCACTACGTGCTCGTGCTCGGCGACGAGACCGTCGAGGTACGTAGCCGCGCGCCCGCCGCACTACGTGCTCGTGCTCGGCGACGAGACCGTCGAGGTACGTAGCCGCGCGCCCGCCGCACTACGTGCTCGTGCTCGGCGACGAGACCGTCGAGGTACGTAGCCGCGCGCCCGCCGCACTACGTGCTCGTGCTCGGCGACGAGACCGTCGAGGTACGTAGCCGCGCGCCCGCCGCACTACGTGCTCGTGCTCGGCGACGAGACCGTCGAGGTACGTAGCCGCGCGCCCGCCGCACTACGTGCTCGTGCTCGGCGACGAGACCGTCGAGGTACGTAGCCGCGCGCCCGCCGCACTACGTGCTCGTGCTCGGCGACGAGACCGTCGAGGTACGTAGCCGCGCGCCCGCCGCACTACGTGCTCGTGCTCGGCGACGAGACCGTCGAGGTACGTAGCCGCGCGCCCGCCGCACTGCGTGCTCGTGCTGTGCCGCCCCCCAGCTGTGTAAGCATATGTTCCGCCGCAGGTGTCCCGCGGGCGCAACAACCTGCTGCACACGGTGTTGCTGTTCGTGGCGGCGGCGGCGCGCGGCGAGCCGCCGGCCCTGCGCCGCCTGCACCTGGGCCGCGCGGGCCTCAACATGCTGTGGATCATCGGCCGGTGAACCCCGCACCTGGGCCGCGCGGGCCTCAACATGCTGTGGATCATCGGCCGGTGAACCCCGCACCTGGGCCGCGCGGGCCTCAACATGCTGTGGATCATCGGCCGGTGAACCCCGCACCTGGGCCGCGCGGGCCTCAACATGCTGTGGATCATCGGCCGGTGAACCCCGCACCTGGGCCGCGCGGGCCTCAACATGCTGTGGATCATCGGCCGGTGAACCCCGCACCTGGGCCGCGCGGGCCTCAACATGCTGTGGATCATCGGCCGGTGAACCCCGCACCTGGGCCGCGCGGGCCTCAACATGCTGTGGATCATCGGCCGGTGAACCCCGCACCTGGGCCGCGCGGGCCTCAACATGCTGTGGATCATCGGCCGGTGAACCCCGCACCTGGGCCGCGCGGGCCTCAACATGCTGTGGGTCATCGGCCGGTGATCCCCGCCCCCGCGCTGCCCGTCCATCTACGACCACACCGATCACACCGGTTGCAACATCGAATACCTATCGTATAGCTCTAGCTGAGCTCACTGACTACTTAGTTGTACTTTAAATAAAATATATTTTAATTATACTTTTTTCCTTAACCCAGCGAGGTGTTCTTTTGTATCAAACGCTTTTATCGTGCACTCTAACATCACCAAACCTCTCATTTGCTGGAGCGAATACGCTCCTCCGAAGTCGGCCACTCAGCCGGTATGCGCTGGCGCACAGTGGACACAGTGGGTTGTCTCCATATAAGATGTTTGACGTAGAGTACAAAAATAATTTAAAGTCGATATTCCCGCAAAACGAAATGCACCCTTCGATTCCATATATTCAACCCTGGATGAAGGTATTATTGAAAATGCGTCATTATTGAAGTAGGATATATGCCGTGTGGTGCCGTCTAAAAATACCACCACCCCTTGTCATTCCGCGGGTGTCGTAAAAGGCGACTATTCGATTAGCCGGAGGATGGGCAGCAGCATCTTTCGAGTACATTTATAATTCAACTGCGATCGCCAACCTGTCTGCCAAGCGTGGCGATTAGGCAAAAAACCCCAATGCACACACCAATACCGGTCTTATGGCATCTTTGATCTTCGGTCCAGCAGTGAACGTTTATTAGCTGAAATGAAGATGATGATATGATAACTGGTATTTGGATTATTGGTTAAAAATAAAGAAAAATGTGTTTCAGTTTTTTGTTAATTCGACCCGACCATAAGCAACACATCCGAAGGTTTGAATAGAAAATAAGGAATTTTTGAACTTTTTATTTCTGAAAAAATTGGACTCACCTTCCATACAAGAACAAACTTAACATTATAGTTGTAAAATATTTTCTCCCATAAATTTCAACTGCAAATGTAAAATTTTACGCACAATATTGAAAGATTTACCATGTCATTTTAAGATCATAGACTTCTTATAGGTTTTCATGAAATCTATACTAGCCACTCGCCCCGGTTTCGCACGTGTACATTTAATAATAAAGATGAGAGAGAATGAGGAGTGCGCTTATCAAGAAAGTTCTAAGTATATTTATTTTTAACGTTTATTTTATAGGCCGTGTCGGTGGACGACAACGATATTTTTTGGTTGCACGTAATTCTGAATCGATGATATCTCCTAAGTATTCTATTGAATGGTATAGTGTAACAGACATTTTCAATCTATCTATATATATATAAAAATGTAATATTCGTTTGTTCAAAATCGCAAATCTCCTAAAGGTCTTTACCGACCGTTTTGAAAATTTCACACATCGTTGTATTCATATACGCGCATGTTTTTATAAACCAGGAGACGCTTAAATGTTCTTTCTTATAGGTTTTCATGAAAACTATACTAGCCACTCGCCCCGGTTTCACACGTGTACATCTATCTATACAAATAAATAAAATTGAAGTGTCTGTTTGTAATGTCAAAATAACAGCTTTTTACTAAATGCATATGAAAGTATGTACGTTACATGTAACAAAAACACAATTTTTAAATTTCTTGTCTGTCTGTCTGTCCGTCTGTCTGTCTGTTTGTTCCGGGTGATCTCCGAAACGGCTGGACCGATTTTGACGGGACTTTCACTGGCAGATAGCTGATGTTATAAGGAATAACTTAGGCTACTTTTATTTTAGAAAAATAATTAGGGTTCCGCGTAAAAAAAAAAAAACCATTGAAATCCAATATATATATTCTATGTCGTGTGTACGTCGAAGTACTCTAAATTTCTTTTAAATTAAACGCGGGTGAAACCGCGGATCCGAGCTAGTTTATTAATAATAATGGAGGAATGGCTGGAGAGGCGGCATGGCGCCCTCACCTACCGGATGACGCAGGTACTCTCGAACCATGGGTGTTTCGGGAAGTACCTGTGTCGAATAGGCCGAGAAGAGACGCCTGGTTGTCATCACTGCGGAGACTGCCCGGAGGACACGGCGCAGCACACGTTGGAGGAGTGCCCAGCTTGGGCAGCGCAGCGCCGTGACCTCGTCGTGGCGGTCGAAGGGGGTGACCTCTCGCTTCCGGCCGTGGTTCGGTCCATCGTCCGGAGCGAGAGCGCGTGGGATGCCGTCGCCTCCTTTTGCGAGGAAGTGATGCAAGCAAAGGAGGCGGCAGAGCGGGTACGGAGGGATATCTCCGATCCCCTCCGCAGAAGACACACCGGGCGTCGGCGCCGGGTGGGGCGCTCCGCTCCGGTACCATGAGGAGCGGCCTGCGGGCGACGAACCAGGGGCGGTCCGTCGCCCGAACAGAAACAGGCCCGAGATGGTTCTCCGAAGGATAGGTGCGGCCAACAAGGCCGCACACAGAAGGGGCCCGTCAATCATTGACGGGCCGATACCTACCGGGGGAGCGGTCCAATGCAGAAAAGCGTACAACTCACCCCCGGCTAGAGGTAAGAAGAAGGACACCGTGGGGTTTTAGCCGGTTTGATCCCGGCATGCCCCTCCGCCCTTCCCAAGGCGGAGGAAGTACAAGAGGACATCCCCACGTTAAAAAAAAAAAAAAGCTAGTTTATTAATAAAGAAAATGAGGAGTGCGCTTATCACGAAAGTTCTAAGTATATTTATTTTTAACTTTGATGTTTATTTTATAGGCCGTGTCGGTGGACGACAATGATATTTTTTGGTTGCACGTAATTCTGAATCGATGAAAATCTCCTAAAGGTCTTTACCGATCGTTTTGAAAATTTGACACATCGTTGTATTCATATAAATAGAGGATACTGATTTAGAACATAAATAATGAAATATTACAGGTCCCAAATAATTATTATCCATAGTGTAAATATAAATAAATATTGGGATGTGACGCATGTTGTGATGGCTTCACAAGGGGCGGTCATTAGTCGCTAACACTCGGCCATCCTGCAGCTGCCGTGTCCCACGGCTTTCGGCAACATCCTGGTTCCATTAGATACCTGGAAAAGAAAATGGGGCAGGAATACGTTTCTACAGATTATCAACTAAAAAAAAAGTTTACTTCTGCTAGAAATATATTTTATTCAATAAGACATCTATGGACTAGGTCTAGATCTAGGTCACACAGACATTGCGTAGGTCACACAGACATTACGTAGGTCAAGCAGACTTTACGTAGGTCACGCAGACTTTACGTAGGTCACGCAGACTTTACGTAGGTCACGCAGACTTTACGTAGGTCACGCAGACTTTACGTAGGTCACGCAGACTTTACGTAGGTCACGCAGACATTACGCAGGTCACGCAGACATTACGTAGGTCACGCAGACATTACGTAGGTCACATAGACTTTACGTAGGTCACACAGACTTTATGTAGGTCACACAGACTTTACGTAGGTCAACATCGAAAAAATCATAATCAGTTATTTCTACGTAAGCGCTCAAGCACAGGATTTTGTTTTTTTATTCACAAAACTGATTTTCAATCCTACTTACTTATTTTAAAACACACATACTATTTGTGATTGAAATCTACTAGATGTGAATACAGCTTGCATACACATAAGATATAACGTAATCCAAGATTTACATTACTCTACTACTACTAAACTTGTTCTTCTTGCTAAACTTTATAAAGTGGCACTTATCTTGATTTAATTCCATGTCGTTTAGTATACACCAGGCATATACGTTATTGAAGTTTAATTGAAGTCGAACAATATCGGAGTCACTATTAATAGTTCGGTAAACCTTTAAATCGTCAGCAAAAAGTTTGAAATTAGAATCAATTGAACTACCCAAGTCATTTATAAATACTAGAAAGAAGAGCGGGCCCAAATGCGAGCCCTGAGGCACCCCAGACGGTATTATACCATTCCCTGGATTTAAAACCTTTTACATTTATTAATGGAGAGCGGTTTCTTAAATATGACTCGCACCAACGCAGCAAAGACCCGTGTATTCCCATGCCCTCTAGCTTCGCCAATAATTCCCACAACACGAGAGAATAGATACAGGTCGATAGTTCGCTGCATTCTCAGCACTACCAGATTTAAAAATCGGCGTGATATATGCAACTTTGAATGACAATGAAATCCAGTCTTATCATAGAGTTGCTAAACTGAATGCAGACTCCAAGCGTCCACGAAGTATTGTTGTCAAATTAGTCGGCCCTCGAATTTGTGATAATTTACTTGCGGCGGTTAGAAACTTTAATAATAAGAACTTGACTTTTTATTCCATGTAACACCCATTGCAACAGACCTTATACTTGTAGTTTCCATTTCATACAATAATTTTATACCTCCAGGGACAATCCGAGACTGCATTTTATAGTGCAGCCATGGAGAGTCCCCGGTTAGTGTCCTATTACATTTTAGATCAGAATTCTCTAAAGGGCCTCTGTGTGTTGGACCCATGTCCCCGCGTAAGTCTATCAAAAGACCGGGTTCCCCCTTACAGGGGATATAAACCCGTGTAATAGAGAAACGTGTAGATAATAATAAGTTTTATTTTCCGTAACTTGTACAACTTCTACAATATATTTTGTTAGGGTCTCCTATTAAGTATACAAACGATACCTGTGCTAGATAATAATGTGCATAAGATCCGTTTTCCTCCCAACATTTACTTTGATTTATATTTATCTAACATAAGTGAATATTACCAGTCAACACTTGATAATCACATTATCATGTTAATTGAATATTTAGAATAATTATGTTAGAAGCACATGGATATTTGTATGGTACATAAAAGGCATTATTTTTATAAATCTCTCTATTTTACAGGGCAATAAAATCAGAAACAAGTTAATTCTACTTCTGCAACAGATAGATTCTTTTTATCTTTATCATGTTTCCTTGTAACAGGGTCTCATCCCTTTGGATCTCATGTCCATAATCTCAACAGGCCATTGCTCCTCGACTTTTCTATCACGGCTGCCACTCATTTCTTACTGGCTGGCAGTGGAACTTGGACAGACTGAACTGATTGATTATTCAAGAAATATGTGTGTCAAGCCATAATCAAGCTTTTAATATGTTTAAAAGCTGGTTGATATTGTTTTATTACTGTAAATGGCAATACTAAAACCAGACAGTGACACAACTGTAGGATGAGGGGACAGTAGCTACCACACAGTTCAATCTACAATGATACAAAACATTGGAGGGATCAAGTTCAGATAAAGTTTTGTTCCATGTGGTGTCCGGATTAAGAATATAGCACCACTCCATCTCCTCCCGTGGATGTGTACTCTAAACCAGAGGGATGGGCAGCAGGGTCCCATCTATGGTACAATAGTCATACTGCACTTACCAACCTACTAAATTTCCCCCAAAATGTTTGTTCTGCAGTGGACCTGCTATGGCTGAAAAGATGATAATGATGAAAGATTTCTATTTATTGAAACAAAATGTAATGCAATAAGTGAATATTATGTAATTGGTGTAGTGATACAGTCGGCTGCTGCGCACGGTGTCGCGGGTTCGATGCCGGCACGGAACAAATATTCGTATGATGTGCAGGTAGTTGTTTCGGATCTGGGTGGAATTTGTGTGTAAGCGCACCCACGACACAAGAGAAATCCTAGCGCGGGGCAATGTTTTTTTTAAAACAAGAAAAATAATTGTTGTTTAAGTTAAACTACATTTTGACAAAACTTTCAAGAGACATATGATTAGTCAACAGAAGTGAAAGATCAAGATAAATACATGTTTAATCTTATTTATTACACATGAAAGTGTTCTTAACGTTATAAAGTTCAGATAGGCAGGTATAAAAGTATTCAAATCCATGGCGACCGCCATCCAATGGCCAAACGATGACATCACAGATGAGTGCAGTGACAGTCGATCAGACGGGCACAGATGTGGCGTCATCTAGTTCAGCGGCGTCCGCCAGGTGGTCCCGCAGAGCCGCGCGCAACGCTGTCAGAAAGCACAGCAGGTCGGGCGCGGCCGGCTCGCGAACGTGCAGCGCGCTCGCCAGGAACGGCAGGCGGCGCAGCGCGCGGCCCGACACGCTCGCCGCCGCCGCCTCGCGCGCCACCGCCCACAGGCGCAGGCTGGCGCGCGACGGCTCGCTGTCCGCGAAGCGCGAGCCCTCCAGCACACGCAGCTCGAACACGGGCTCGCGCGGCGCCACCACGCCGCGCGCCATCAACTCGCCGCAGCAGCCGCGCAGGATCTCGTACGCCGCGCGCGCCGACGGCGGGCCCACGCGCCTCTTGATGTCAGCGCGGTCTACGAACGCGACGTCGATCGCACCGGTCACGTTTGAAGTGGTCAAAACGAGCGCGTTCGGGCGCCGCCGCAGTCGGTCTAGCTGGGTGAGCAACGCGTTTACGGCGCGGATTGAGTCCGAAGGTTCGAGGCCGGCGAGCGCGGCGCGTCGTGCGTGCGCCAGCGACTCTACCTCGTCGACGAGCACGCATGCGAGTAATCGCCCGTCGGCGACGATTTCCTCAAGCCGCTCGAACAACCGTGCTACGAGTTTCCCGCTCTCGGCAAACCACTTAGAGAAAAGGCCGTGGGCATTTATCTCGACCAGGCGTGCACGGGGGAAGCGATCGGCGAGACGAATTGACAATTTTTGAGCAAGCGCACGACACAAGCTGGTCTTGCCCGTTCCAGGCGGCCCGTGCAGCAGCACCACACGGTTCCAACCGACGATATTTGGGTCTACGCCTCGGTCAGCGAACTCGAAGGCAGTTTCCACGAATCGCACAGTGTCCTCTTTTAATTTTGTATCGTAAATGAGACTCTCCCATAGCCCGTGAAACTCTTGGCTAGGCAAAGCCCACACGTCAGCTGCAGCAAACTCTTCACCAGTGCTCGCGTCTGTCATGGTATCAGTTTCAACGCCAAAAGCGTCCAGTTTATATATGTGATAAACGAGCTCAGTTTCTGACACTAAAACTTCGGTGTCGTGTTCAATGTCACAGAAAGTTATCATCTGCACATGTTCTTTCAGCTCGAGATTATCTTCTAGGTCGGATTCCGATAACGTGACACCTGGACTTAGTGATACAAAATTCACAAGAAATGTACTTACAAGCTCCCTAACACAATCCTTGTTTACACGGCTTTGTGATCGTTGAACAACTTCTACGTGAAGCGGAGGATTCATAATGATTTTGCGATTCTTAATACTATAAAGTTAATAGTCCACATTAATATTAAAGAACAATAGACTGATATAAATATAACTGTAATAGAATGAAAGGAATTTTACATAAAATACCAATGTAAAACACTAATACCAAATCGAAAATAACTGACATCAACGATTTGAGGATTTGATTGACAATAGTGATGTGACTCAAGTCTTTTTTTACACGAGATACTCGAGTTAAAACGAAGAAAAAACAAGTAAGCGATAAAAAAAATCGCCTTAAGTTAATTCTCACTCGAGTGACTTGGCAAGACAATCAGAACTTGCACGCGTATGGACTAGACTTAGGTCGTAGAAAACCTATAGTTGCCGTATTAGCTGAAAGGATTTGTAAGCTGAAATAGTAAAAGGTGAAGTACATAGCTCGAAATACCTTTTTTAAAATTGTTGTCATTATTATTGCATTTATTTCATATATACACACATAATAATTGTATTTTTAAATATACATCTAAAAATATAAAAATAGTGGCCAACCGGTACCGGGCACAGGGTCCAAGATACCGGTAGTTAGGGTTACAGCGAGAGGAACCCGCTCACTATACGTGCCGTATCGAGGAGAACAGCCTTCTGTAGCTGGCCCTTGTTCCAACAGACTAACGAGAGCCTCTTTAGATGTTGGTCGAGGCTCTTGGCAATGAGGCCATTGGCTGTCACAACTATCGGTACGATGATTGCAGAGTCCACATCCCACATGTTGACAATCTCATGTGCCAAGTCAAGATACTTAATTTGTTTATCTTTCTCGGCTTTCACGAGATTCTCATCATGCCGAATGGTAACGTCAACAATCATCGCACGGCGCTCTAATCGATCTATCGCCACAATGTCAGGCTTATTGGCGACAATAGTCCGATCAGTGATGATAAACCGATCCCAGTACAACGTGACATGACCATTTTCAAGAACTGGGTCGGGCACATACCTGTAATACGGTACCTCGGTATCCACAAGGTTGTACTTTAGAGCAAGTCGCTGGTGGATGATCCTAGCCACTTGGTTATGCCTGTGCAAGTATTCGCCGTTAGCAAGACAAGAACAACCAGAAATAATATGTCGAAGGAACCCGGACAGCGGAATGCCCGACAGATGTCGACTGTACCGTCCTTAACAATATATTTCCGGTAGTTATTCGTCATGATAACTTCGTCCATAATTGCACAAACAAAACCTTCGGTTTCCCCGCAAAGGTCACCGAACCGTAGCCAGGACACGGACGCTAGTAAGTCCACATCGGGTCCATGAAGAACCCGATAATAACGTCCGTGTAGCTCCTTGCTCTGCTATACCACCCTGCGGTCGTTGGTACTAAGTATGGCAGGTTTGCGCCAGTTCGTTTTAGCCAAACCAAGCGGGTTTAGTCCCTTGTCCACTGTGATGACATCTCAGTGCATCCCCCCTTCGAAACGGACAAAATACTCCCTGGGACTGCACACCTCCCGGTTGTGGAGAGTCTTAGCATTTAAAAAGCCTCGACCTCCACACTTCCGTGGGATGTACAGCCTCATTACCGATAATCGAGGGTGATGCATCCGATTTGCAGTCAGCAGTGTACGAACCTTTCTATGCAGGGCATCAAGTTCCGTCTGAGTCCACTTGAGTATACCAAAGGAGTACATCAAAACTGGCATTACCCAACCGATAAAGGCGCGTACTTGATTGCCACCTGACAAAAGACTTTGAAGTACTTTCTTCAGGCGGCCAAAGAAACGCACCTTTAACGATTGCTTCATGTCAGCTTCGTTAATACCCAGACCCTCCGACATACCCAAGTATTTGTATGACTCTGTTGTGGAGAGTGATCTAAGGTTAATAGAATCCGAGAGTTGAATTCCCTCGGATTCCATAATCTTCACTCGATTTACATGCATGATCGCACATTTATCCATACCAAATTCCATCCTAATAGAATTACTGAAACTTTCCGTTACTTTCAGTAACTTTATTAGTTGCAATTTGCTGGGGCAAACAGTTTTAGGTCATCCTTGTAAAGCAGGTGAGATATGACCTTACCTCCTCTCCGCAACGAGAAGCCTAGCCCTGACCCCTCCAGCAATGCGCTTAGAGGGTTCAAGGCCAAAAACCACAGGGGATTCAGACTATCACCCTGAAATATAATATTCCCCGCTGAATCCTTATCGCTTCACCGTTCCTCTGAATCTGCTGACATCCTGGATAGCAAAGGACCGTCCTCCATTGCCCCATACATGACAGGAAGAAAGTGCGTAGAGTTATGTTTATTTTATACAACTCCAACACTTTCATGAGCCATGTATGCGGCACCGAGTCATAGGCCTTCTTATAATCTATCCAACATGTCGCTAGATTCTTACGGGAGCGACAAACCTGTTGGCTAATGGCCATGTCAATGAGGAGCAGCTCCTTAGTGCCACGGGACCCATTCCTACATTCATTTTGAGAGGTAGACATGATCGTGCTCTTATCAATATGATCAGTTATCTCTCAACATGGATGTAAGAAGTTTATAGACCGTCGGTAAACATGTCATCGGCCTATAGTTTTTAGGTTCGGCTGCACTACCTGATTTGTGAAGCAGGTGGGTAATTCCAATTGTAAAGAACTGTGGGAGCGACCCAGCCTCGCTCACTACGTAGCCACTTAAACCAAAAGTTTTTGTCATTATTATTATTATGCAATTATTAAAAAACAAAATGCCGAGGACGAGTTCACACGTGGTAGAAGTGAAACTTTGTAATTTGGTTAATTTGTAAGAGAATGAGATAATAATAATAACCCCTCTGGGCAAACGTTATCTCACCATGGGATAAGGTAATCCTGGAGGGCCGATTCAAGTAGCTGCTTGATTTCTTCCTACCTGCTGATATAAAAAAAGTATATCATAATGAAAAAAAAAGTATATTAAGTAGCTTACAGAACGCAGGGCAGTTTGTGACGAGCTGAATGTGAGTGGCAACACTGCGTACCCGAATGCTCCAGAGAGTCGGTCAGGGCCTCGTCTCCGGCTTGCCTTTATTGGTTGGTTGGAGTGGTACCCCATGAGTGCCCGTAGGATTTTCAACTCTGGCTTGCCTTAGCTGGCCGATTAGAGAGGGGCCGTCAGAGCTATATGCTCGGAGGTGGAAGTGTCTAATGGCGTAATAACGGGGAAACCCGTTCCAAATCTTCGAGACGCGCGATGGTGAAACCGGTGCCGCACCTCTCTACACCGCTAGCCGCTCATACCGGTGTTGCTCCTTGTCACCTGTAGTGGTGGCCATTTAGGGGGGCCCATCTTGTGAGTGGCGAGTCACCGTTTGCCACAGAATTTCACTTTAAAGGTTGAAAGGCATTCGCCGTTTTTTCCGTTTTTCTTAGTATTAAATCCATTTAGCACCCATTGCAATAGACCTTACACTTGTAGTTTCCATTTCATACAATAGTTTTATACCTCCGGGGACAATCCAAGACTGCATTTTATAGTGTAGCCATGGAGAGTCCCCGGTTAGTGTCCCATTACATTTTAGATTAAAATTCTCTAAAGGGCCTCTGTGTGTTGGACCCATGTCCCCGCGTAAGCCTATCAAAAGACTGGGTTCCCCCTTACAGGGGATATAAACCCGTGTAATAGAGAAACATGTAGATAATAATAATATTAATCCATTTAGCACCCATTACAATAGACCTTATAAGTGTAGTTTCCATCTTAAACAATAGTTTTACACTTCCGGGGACAATCCGAGACTGCATTTTATAGTGTAGCCATGAAGAGTCCCCGGTTAGTGTCCCATTACATTATACATTAAAATTCTCTGAAGGGCCTCTGCGTGTTGGACCCATGTCTCCGCGTAAGCTTATCAAAAGACCGGGTTCCCCCTTACAGGGGATATAAGCCCGTGAATAGAGAAACATGTAGATAATAATTTACAGTATGGAGGTGGCGATTGATCGACAATAGGGAATAGGGAAACTATATAGAAACGTGTTTCATCTCATTCTCCACAGCCTAAGCCCAATAAAAACATTTACAGTTGTCTTTCATTACACATTTTCGTTTCATAAAATCCAATTCATACTGTCCCAAAATAAGTTTCACTCCAATAATGCAACATTACTGAGTTTACAGATCCAGTAAAAACATTCCATTTTATGTCTGATATTTTTTAAATTAATAATTCCCAATGTCATTTATCTTGCTTAGAACGAGCTCAAGACGAAAAATGAGTGATTGTGGACTTATAATTAATATGTTTACATAGAGTTTGTTAGTGTTTTACATCATATCCGCTCGAGCACTTTCGCTACAAGTGTAACCCCGGCAACAACTGTAGCCTGAGGTCAAATATTAAGAAAGACCAAAATTTATAGTGATACTGTTCTTACAGTACTTTAACATGTTATTTTGCCGTTCCTAAAGGAACAGTACTAGTGAATTAAGAGGTTTAACAAGAACTGAGTGTTGAAAAGAATATCTAGAACGTCACTTGAACGAGGCGCTGTATTTTGAAATCTGCAATCATAATAATAATTTGTAACCATCCTACGTTTTTATCAAAGACCTACAACTATGCTGTAATATTTAAAAAAAAATTGGTTGCCTGTAAAGTCGGTATACGGGCGAAAGTTTTACGTGACAACGACTTTGAGTGGTCACTCTCTCTCTCTCGCTCTGTCTCTCTCGCTCTTAGGCGGGCTAACTGTGCTCGAGTGGAAGGGACGCGTGCCTTTCACTTTTTATGTCTGTCTCTCTCGCTCTTAGGCGGGCTAACTATGCCCGAGTGGAAGGGACGCGTGCCTCTCACTCGCTCTCATTGTGAGCGCATAACGTGAGCGGAGCGTAACGCAGTTTCTTGAAGTGTCACCCGGCAAACCAATTTATAAGACGTTGTCACGTCAAAAACAGCAAGTTATACGGCATTGCATGATAGTAATCAGGATTACCCATATTGAAGGGTAAACTTGGTTAGGTTCCTAGGTTCCCCACGATACAGGCATGCCTAGTGTGGGGACCACGATAAATTTAATTGTTAATTGTCCATAACAATATACAATTTTAGTTTTGTTTCTTTTCTTAGTTAATGTAAGCTTATATTTGTATATTGAAAAATAAATTATTATCTTATCTTATCTTATCTTAACTCCCCGTAAAAAAGTGAAGGTTTTATTGCAAGAAAATTGTGTTAAGTGATTAAATGTGAGGATTGTCTTCTGGCTTTGTTCACGGATAAGTATTACGGGATCATTGCAAGGAGAGACAAAGGAGGCCTTATTTATCCTACCTGTGACCTAAATAAAGTTTTTGAATTGGCAGAAAGGATATTTAGAGCGCGTGCACAAAAAGGTATTTCATTTTATAATGAAAAAAATTTGATGCCGACACTTATATTATCCTGTTTCATTGAATGTACACGTACAAATGTTAATATTTTTGTCAGTGACCATTTCGACCGTCAACCTTTTATAGGGAATCATAGAATACTGCTCATTAAGGCACCATGCTACCAAACATTGTTTTGAACCTAAATAGAGAGTGAGAAACATTCATGATAAATTAGTGCTCTTTCAAGGACATTTTTTTGGGTGAGATCGATATTGGGGTTACTGTGCGTGTATGTTTTTTTTTCGACTTCTCACAGACACAGACTTCGACTTCGCATACATTTCTTGGAAATGTGGTTGCTTAACCGGTCATTTCTGGTGAAGCCAAAAGGCCTCCAGCCAGGCGCTGTGCGTGTATGATATTCCTGGAAATTATTATACACTAGACCACATGTTCTTGAACATGAACATGAACACGTTTGCAACCTTTATTAGTAAGATCTTTGGTGTACTACTCTAATGATTATTGACAATTTTATTTGACATTCATTCCATTCAATGATAATGACATTGACAACTTATGACAACTCTGATCGAATGAGTACGGTATCGATTCGATTCTATTTTATAGGATGTGCGAGTACGAGTACTGTACATTAATTAAAGTTTAGATGCGTACTGCTATAGAACAGTGAATTGATATTAAGATCAACATATGATTCGCGAATATAAATCTAAGGCAGCTGTGGCGCAGGCTGGGGTGTGACGCGGAATACGGGTGACCTAGGGCCTTGAAGTGGATTCGACGACAGAATGTGGTGCTAAACGCGTGCGAGGTTGAGGCTGTAGGCAGCAGCGTGAAGCGATGGCGGCGGACACCGCCGTGGCGGCCAGCCCCGAGGAGACGCTCGAGTCGCTGCTGCGCGAGGCCGAGGCACTCAAGCAGAAACTCGAGGAGGAACGCCAGAAACTAAACGACGTGTCCCGTGAGTGCTTCTCTCCCTGTAGCCCCCGCCAATTGCAACATTGTACGTCAACTTGGTGCTTACAATACCGATTTTTTTAATTTACATTCATAAATTTATTGCATTCATTGGTTTTAAGAGTTGCTTATGAGAGTTTGCAGCAATTATTGAAAAATAAATTCTATAAAATAAATACATATTATAACTAAGAAAAATTATAGGTCAATTATGGCACGGCTGATGCAGTGGCTCAGTGACTGGCTTTTTGTGCTATATATTGTGGTTTTGATCCTCACACAGAAGAAGAATGTTAGCAGACCCTATAGACAGATTTATGGATCTGGGTGTTTATACATGTGAGATTTATGGCAGTAAACTGTCCCCATGGTACAAGATAACACTGGTTTTGGAATGTTTTATTTAGTAATATGAACAGTTTCATAACATTTTTAGGTATGTAATTACAATACCTAACACAAAGCATATTAAAGAATTAAGTAATGGTTAACAGAGAGAGTGTACATTCAATAGAACTATTGTAAGAGTGAAGGGTGGACATTTTGGGGGCCGTCTTATGTTGACATTTAAAAAAAAACTCCTTTTTGAGCACCTTTTTTTTGAATAAATGGATTTTAAAATAACATGCAATACATGTTTATTTGTTGGTTAAGCAGCTTTCTTGCCATATAGAATAGAGATTTATATAGATAGAGACAAAATTAATTATTTAAATAATAATGTCTTAGGTTTTTGCGATTATTACTCATTATAATGAAACACTTTTTAATTGGATTACATCGCATATATTTGTTGTTTTTTTTAACATTTCAAACACTGTAACATTTATGTTGGCAGGATGACCAAGGTGATAGGCATTGTTACAGATTTTAAAAAGTTATTAATTTTATCCACCATACAATTCTAATCAAAAATTGCTTTGATGCATGCAGTAATTACTCAGTGTGATGGTTAAAAGTGTCATGTGAAGTTTGAAACTTAATTATTTATTCCAAAGTGGATTTTGCATCCATATTCTCTATTAAAACTAGAGTAGTTTTTTATTTCAATCGCCTCACGAAACATTGTCGGTAAATATTGGTTCTCTTTCGCGAGGACTTGAGTTCAATAAAACATAGAAAATGGTTTGGTTTATCTAAAGCATGTTCGCACACTGTAGGCTTTGTAGGGTGTCTGTTCTTGACGTCAGCTATGTGTTATTTAATTCCAGTGGCTATACTACGCGTTTTTTGCCCTATATATGTACAACCCACAATCACAGTCAATCTTGTAGACCCCTTCATTCTTAATATTGTAAAGTAATGTGATGCTTCACTGAAGTTGGTTGATCTTCTTCTGCGAATTGAAGTAGATTTTAATATCAAGATATGATCAATTATGCTGGTGCCTCCCTTAATGAATGGTATGGTTTCAGGCGGGTTCTTTAACTGGGATGTGGAGCTCTCAATTTGCTATTTTGAAGAACTTGCTTCACATGGTTAGTGTCCCCTGCCAGATAGTCGGCATCGCAGATGCCTTGTGCTCTCTGTTACAAAGATTTGGCCATGGTAGCTATAATATTCGCGATTTATAAGTATTTTATTATTATTATTTATAATTTACCAAGTCATTGCTTTTTTGTAGTTGGGCATCTTCCATCCATATAGGCGCAAGCCAAGTCTGTCATCTCTATCATAATGACTGAGTCTGACAATAGAACCCTAATATTTGAGCGAACCGCATTGATTTCATCCTGTTTAAGCTAAATAATTCCTTCAGGCCAATATGAGCTAATAAAGGTATGCAATAATTCCTTATTGGGTCATGCAACAACAGATTGTAATAGAACACGTTTAAACGGATTCTATAGCGTATATTTTAGATTTTTGTATTACCTGACGTTTCAAATACTTTGGCAGCATTGGTGGTCATCCTGCGACTATGAATGAAATAATTATTTACAGTAAAATAAATTTGTTATAATGTTTAATAGTCGCGAAAATCCTAGACATTATTATCGTAACAGAAAGTACACACTAGTTACACCCTTTTTAAGGTTTTCTGGATGGAGTATTTTTTCAATGCTCTTCTTTCATGTTAAGTATTAGATTGTGATGTCGTGGAGATGAGCCTGAATGATAAGGCAGTAATATCTCAAAGGAAAATGGAGGAAACCACTCCAAAGTGTCTATTTGACTTTTAGTTTTTATTGCATTCTAGATGGATAAAAATATTTTTAAGTTTCATTGATTAATAGTTATTTGTAAAACGATTACTATTGTTAATTAAATACTAGTATGAAGTAGTAAAATCTTTTTTTATTGTACTGGAGGGCAATTGAGCATGGGGGCTGTCAAACCAAATAACATCCACAACATCACGGGAATCTCTGATGTGTTGCTGACCTTTAAGGCAGACAAACTTTTTCCTTGAAGTCCTTTTTCCATGTTGTATGTTCATATTTTTAGGGACTAGGCTTCAGGTATTTGTCACTTATTGTATGAAACGCAGCCACACAATGTTGCTAACAACCAACTTGCTGTTGCGAACATTGCTGTTGTGTGCACAGTTGATGCTACCATGAATTTACATTTTGCTTTCTCTAATATCCACAGGACAATCAGGAAGGCAGGCTATGGTGTGAAACACTGGTTAATCTGATGGTATTTATTTTAAAAACCCTGTTAGGTTCATAGCTCTCTCTGTCTGTACCCCACGAGCTGTTCCAATATTACTGTGGGGATGTGTTAACAACAGTCCCTCTTCCAAGATGTAACAGCGGCAAAGTAGCTTCAGCTGAAAATAGTCTTGAGTGAAGTAATGCAGTGTAAGTGTTTGGACAGTGTCGTGCGTGGCGGAGCGGCTGGAGCCCATCACGTTCCCCAACCTGAAACTGCGGCGCGTGCTCAAGGGCCACCAGTCCAAGGTGCTCTGCTGTGACTGGTCCCCCGACAAGCGACACATCGTCTCCTCGTCACAAGTACACGCACTTTACTATTATTATATAACAGCTACTTAGCTACTAGCTCGCTGCGAGACGCGCTTTGCGTTTGTGCAAGTGACAAGTGCGCAAAGCGCAACGCCGCACTATGCGAGGACAGTTATGGGTTTATTAAATTTTCATGTCATAAACCTATATCTCCCATGTTTTTAAATATATTTAAATATTTTTATCTCGTAATCTCGAGTATAATATATATTTTTGAATAATATACACCATAGAGATAAATGTACTTTTAATAATAATAAAAAAATCTGAGCGTAAAATAGTGAAATTTAATGTAAACCTGCAGATATCTTCTTTTTTTTTCTTATGCTTAATATACTCAAAAAAGATTAAAATGATTTAAAGTTCACCCAGAAAAACTAACAGAATGATAAATGATATGATTCTCAGACTTAATAAGTATAAACCAGTAGTGTGGAGTGTAGTGCAATGCGCGCTCGGGAACGGACGCGCTTCACTTCACGCTTCGCACTACATACCTATTTCGATAAGTGCGGCATATGCCGTCGCTGCCTTTATTGTGGGTTCACAAAAACTTATAGTTAACGAGCTACTAGCGTTCCTGCAAAACCAATTGGACGTCATGGACGAAGTAAGGGTCATATAGATCTGTACCTCGAGCTACACCGAAGACGAGATTCGCAGTGCAAAGGCTGTATGAGTCTATCAACATGACCGACCGAATGCCGACCCGAAGGAGGAACGAAAAGGGAGAGGAGTCTTCAACCGACCCTGACGACGTCCGTACATTCGTGGCAAAGGAATTGCGCAAGCTGCCTCCCGTCATATTCGACCACGTCGACGTCACCAGACTGCTCAAGGACATCACAACTTTAAAGCAAACCTGGCTGAAATGTATTTCACAATAAGTGCAAAGCGGAAGTGATTGATCTGATCACACGGCTCAGATATTGAAGTGTCATGTTACAAAACTCTGCCTGATTAACGAGCTGCGTAACTAAACGTAGAGACTATAGTGAGGATAATCTGAATCTAAAACTGAAACTGAATGGCTTTTTCGGAAATATACACAACTTGTGATTCAAATGTAACATATAATATTTTAATTGTTTTTTTTTTTAAACGTTGCCCCACACTAGCATTTCTCCTGTGTCGTGGGTGCGTTTATAGACGTGAATTCCACATACAATACACCCAGATTTGTTTAAGTTATTTTATATTGTAATTTTTGCAAATAAAAATATCACCATAATTACTCATCGAAAACCTAATTGGGTAAAGCGAGTTCTTATAGCCTGCAGTTTAAAAAAATATAGTTTAAAAAAAATAAAAAACACGATTTTGTAGATCACCGAACTAAAAAGTAGAAAATAATTTTCAATAAGTATAAAAACGGTGATTAACAAAAAAACTTTTTTTTTGTAAAATAGGTTGGCTTGCTCAATTGTGGTAAATATTTGTAAAAGTAGCGTCATCATGAAAATATCTGATAAATCCCACGCTTTGCGTGTCGGTGAATTTGTAATTTGTGCAACTTTTTGTATGTCGATGAAATTGTAATTTGTTCCGGCTAACAGAGATGAAAAAATCGCTAATCGCTATCGCGAAAAAAACAGCCCAACAAATTGAACAAAACTAAACTAACACAATATTTATAAAGATATAAGAAAATAATAAAATTATCCCAGCGATGACAAAATATCATTCGATAAACACATCAAACTATAAAAGTAGAACGGCATGGAAAATTATAAACCGAGCAAAGCAAAATGTACCCAAGGAAGCTATAACTAGTATTAAAATTGATGGTAAAACTATAACTGACCCCTGTGAAGTATCGAATGCTTTCAATAATTACTTCATTGATAAAATTGTACTACTGGTTGATTCATATAAAATGCAGTATAACTTATGTCTTCTAAACAAAAGTCGATGTTTTTGAAACCATATTTGCCACATTATGTATTACAGATTATTAGAAGTTTAAAAAACACTAATAGTGCTAGTTAGCTATGATGGAATATCAGCCAAAGTTCTTATATATACAGCTACGACTATTAGTACCTGTGGCGACACCTACATCGCCAGCATACAACTACAACTTACAACGACATCTACTTGAATATTAATTGCAACTCTCCGATGACGTCAAAGAATCCTGAATCACGCTTGCAAAGTATTCGCGCGACGCTGCATATATACAGTCGCCCAACATCAATCGTTGGGCTTCGGCCCGCCAGGCATAACACCCGCCTGGTTGAAGGATCCTCCCTTTTCTATGGAGGGACACCACACCTTGTTCCCCATATACCTATATTAGCTACATCATTAACTTATGCATTGCAGCAGGAGTCTTCCCTGACAAATTAAACACTTCTATGATCAAACAGATCTTTAAGAAAAATTATTGAGACTGTTTAGAAAACTATAGACATATTGCCCATTACCAACCCGCCTGCCAAGTATCGGCAAATTCCCCCCAAACTGACGACACGATTAATGCACCGGCCCCCTGTTCCCGGTAGCCCCGCTATTCCTGGTCATGGTAGCGGCCACGGTACCGGCGGGACAGGGTCGTACCTATTCTTTTCCGACTCTAGAAGCGCATAATATCTCACAAACTTTTTACTTAAATAAAGAAGTCTTGAAACTTATATCATTTCCAAGACTCATCTAACTATACCGACACGCTTATATGCACTGGAATACGTTTTTTCATCCCTCAATGACATCTATGGAGTGCTCCTTAATAATAATCCAATCCGGGTCGTGGGTTCGATTCCCGCACAGAACAAATATTTGTATGATCTGCAGGTAGTTGTTCCGGGTCTGGGTGTATTGTATGTGGAATTCATGTCTGTAAATGCACCCACGACACAGGAGAAATCCTAGTGTGGGGCAACGTTTTAAAAAAAAAAAAAAAAGAGATACCATTGTGTAGTGTAAAAACTTTATTTTGTTTGATCAAAGTTTTCCTCAATAACTTGTTCAATTTACCAGTCAATTTATTTTACTTATATCTTTCAAGTTTACGTAGGTTTTCATAAAAAATCCGAAAACACCAAAAATCTTAGTAGGTAACCAAAACGGGCCGGTTTTGCGACCTCTAGCGATGAACTTCTGGCGATTATCAGTATTTTGAAAAAGATATAAACGCGAGTTCAGGCACCTTTTTAGTACTAGTTTATAACTTTAATAATAATTAAATAAAATTTTCTCTTACAATAACATCACTTACAAACCTGGATGTCAAAATAATGACGCTAAAATATAGCGCGCTATTTTTTTAACGAACTGGGTGGACGCGAATGACGCGAAAAAAGCGCGGTGAGTACTCTTGCATCACGCTAACTGTCGTTGGACAGACAGTAAACTTTCCTTCATACTTTCCAGGCTTGAATTGATTTTTATGTAAATTAAATTAATAGTGTAGGTTAGGATTATATTTATCACTAGCTTTTGCCCGCGGCTTCGCACGCGTGGAATTTAGAAATGTATATCATGCTATTGAAAACATGCAATTATGACCTGAGCTTTTATTAGGAACTTGTAATAGGTGTAGAGGGATCATGATATATTTCCGAATGACACGACTCATAGGCCTGCCGCATATTGCATCCAGCCCAGCCAGCCGAGTGCCAAACCATGCGCTTTTGTCCTTTGTTTCGAAATGCTTCCCACATGGCACTGGGTGTCGTCATCAACTTTCATAAAATATAGCTTGCCCTTTTTCGCCCAGTATTAACAGTCCAATCACTCATTATAGCCACACCGCTCATTTTGTCATTTAAATTAGGGCTTTAAGTCGTGTGTTGTACCATACTTTTATAATATCAAGATAAATTTCGCGAGTACGCTCGCAACTGCCATGCTCCCATCCCACATACAGCGTACAGACCGAGTGAGCAGATCGCGCGTTTCAAGCGAGCATACAGCGTGCCGACTGCTAGCGATCTGCTCGCCGACACCACCACTGCCGCCCACTATACAGACACGCGTTTGACATCACTCACTATAATGTGCGCTGAGTGAACAGCAATAAGTTGAACCCTGACTGTCGGCGCTTAGAAGACCAACATGATGGCGAATAAATGTCGCAGATGACTGGGACTGTCGCTGACCTCCTCGAGAGTATCGTCCCAGTGTTTATCACCGTCAAGTACATGGAGCGCTCTGTAGTCTGGGTGATATTTGGGAAATTTAACGGCATCCGCACCGTGTGTAGTAAAATGCGCCTAAAATTGCACTTGCCATTATTTGGATGCACAGTGTAGACCTTACCCAATGCAGCGTCTTTCATAACTCCCGAGAAACGGAAAACGGATTCTGTACGCCCACGCTGACGTCGATCAAACACACCTCTTTGGTTCTCGTACGTATAACATTACGGCATCTTGCCATTCGTTCGAGATTTGGCGAACGAAGAGGATCCTCTTCGCACAGTTGAAAAAATACGAAAACCGTAGTTTGACGCCGATTTTCCAAGCGCTCTATGACATTTACAGAATTGACATAAATTCGCTAGCCATTTTCTAGAGACGTCGCAGTGTAAATACTCTGCGAGCTCGATTGCGATTCACACAGGGTGTAAGTCTCTGAGGCTCGTGATGCAGCATGGCGCTTCCGATCGCTTGCGAGACGTGCTTCATATCCTTCATTACTATCTTGTAATCGAGAGGCAGCAATGACAACTCGTTGGATACCTAACCGTGACTGGCGCTGCGTGCTGTTTTCTGCAGTTAAAGAGGAATATCTTTCAAAGCTCATGGGCTTTTAAGATGCAAAGGCTAGCTCGATCTCTCAAACCTGCAGTTGATCGTGAGGCTCAGTTAGCTACTAAACGTGCACAGAGCACAGAGCATTGCACTGGAGCTTCGGAAGATATTCGTCTTCTTTCTAGGAGGCATGTAAAATTCCCTTTTGAGTCCGATATCAATGACAACCAAATCAAACAAAATTAATCAACACTGGTCCGTAAGAGTCGGCAATTGTTCAAATATTTCAGATGTAAATAAAATATCGTAGGTAAAGTTAGTAAGTTGTTTATAAAAGTTTAATAACAACAAAGTCACGGACACTGACGGCACGGTTGGTACAGTGGCTGATACAGTCGGCTGCTGCGCTTCGGGTTGTGGGTTCGATTACCGCACGGAATAAATATTTGTATGATCTGCAGGTAGTTGTTCCGGGTCTGGGTGTATTGTGTGTGAATTTGTGTTAGTAAACGCACCCACGACAGAGAAACCCTACTGTGGTGCATCAATTTTAAAAAGAATATAAGTTAACATATGTAGCATCGTGTCGTGCTGGCTACGAATAGCATCAACCCATCTCATCCCGTGGGTGTCGTAAAAGTCGACTAAGGGATTAGTCGGAGGATGGGCAGCAGCGGCCTTCGAGTACATTAACAACTCAACTGCGATCGCCAACTCGCCTGCCAAGCGTGGCGATTATGGCAAACCCCCCCAATGAGCACACAATATACCGATATCGGTCGGTCTTTGAGGGAGGCCTGTGTCCAGCAGTGGATTTTATTCGGCCGAAATTATGAACATATGTAGGTAACGCTTTGCGTGGATATCGCAACAATCGACATCGGTAGCGGTACCCTTTGGCGCATATTAGGAAAAGTACTACGTTTAATCTGAGATGACCCTTAACTTCACGTTTTGCCAACGAAGCCATACCGTGATGTAATTCGACAGTAACGCCATCTAGTTGGAAGAAAAACATAAGTATTTCAACTTTATAAATTTAATCATTATAAAACTAAGTAACCCAGAATCGTCGTCATAAATAGAGAAATATTATCCTTTATTTAAGGATATCAACACAAATATTTTATCACGCTTTTTGGCTTAGCACAGCAGTTACGAAAATGCACAATGAGGCGTTCCAAAGAACCTTTGGCACCAAATTCAATCGTTTTTCTCTAATAAACACTAATACTTTATAAAACTAAGTCCATTTCATGATGACAATTTATGCATAATATAAATGAAAACATATGTCTGCCTGCCTTGAACCCACGACTTCTTGTTTGAACCCGTCTCATAATAGCATGTAATAAAATATCAACTACCGACCAGACAGAATATTTAATATAGAAATTGCTTTTCAAAAGAATAAAATTAATGCAAAACAAAATCCAAAAAGTAAGATGTAAGAGGCAGGTTTGATCCCGAGAATAAAGCAATGACAACCCACGTGTTAGTTTAGCAGGCTACGTAACCAGTTGCGAGAAGTAACGAAATAAACTTTCACATTCCTAAAATCTGTCGCTTATCTCCCTTTAGATATAGCGTGATGGTAATGTTTTTTTTTTGATAATTCTTATTACGTACTGATAACGAATGTGTTCAATTGTGTGATTGTTTCATAATATTCGCTGTAAAACAACATTTTGTAGACATATTGTTATACAACTCACCTCCCATATACAAAAGCGTGATGATTTGTATTCTAGAGTCATCTTTGGACAGTAACGGACATTTTTGCCAAATTTCAACGAATTCTATAGTGTAGTTTTAGCGGTAACATCCAACATAGAAACAGACAAACAGACAGAAATTCTAAAAATTGCAGGTTTGGCATCAGTCTCGTTCCTGGACCACGCGGCAGTGATTTTTTTCAAAAAATATTCATTGTACAGTTTTTGTCTCTCTACGATTTTATTATAGAATAGATTAGTTTCTTATAGCAGTTGTCACAGTTGACGATGTGTATGCCTATTATTGACGTCATACAAATGTCATGAATCTTATTTAATTGAATTTTACGAAATTTCAATGTAGGTGAGTACTTTGTTGGCGCACCTAAAATAAATAAATATTATAATCAACGCGTTGGGTAGCGACCGTTAGCGCGCGAATTCAAGCGACGACTGCCGCCCGGCTCGCCACACCCGCGCTTTGCCTTAAGCCCGCGCTGTTGTTCTCGCTACTCGTTATTTTTTTGTGGCGCGATATTTATTCAAGTTATATATTAAGTTATATTCCGATATAGCTTGCTCTAAACGTTGCGTGCATATAGCGCGCTATTTAATCGCGCTAGACGCTATATTAAGCACGTATTACCTACTATCAAGTCTTCTTGCCGAGAGGTGCGATGATTGGCAGGCTCTTTCTCTCTCGATCTTAGAGAAAAGGAGGGAGAGGGAAGGAAACAGGAAACGATCTAAAGCTCTCTAATAATAGCGTTAACAGTATTTACTTTGACTATTGGGAGTCATAGTTAGAGGTGCTTTGGTGGTAGGTCTCTTATTGCATGAGGCCGGCTAGGTAAGTACCACCTCAGTGCCAGATATTCGCCGCCAAACAGTAGTGTTTAAACTTTACACATTACTTTGTTCCGGTCAGAAGGGCTAGTGAAATTATTGGGCGTAACAGACTAAACAACTTTACGTCTCGAGGTGACGAGCGCATTGATTGGCCTCGCAGGACTTGTCCTGGGTAGCATTCTAATTGTTATGGGCAGGCGTGTCGTTTACCTAGTGGCGAATGAATTAATTGTCTCGTCACCATGTTATATAAAAAAAACGATAAGTTATATATGTTGCGGTTTTAGAAAATAGAAATAGCAAAATAGGTTACTTTTGGGCCAAAACAGAGATATTGCACTAGGTCGTCCGTGTTGCAGTAGTATGTTCCATCTCACGAAGTCCGCTTGGCTATGGTTGTAGTAGCTATTGACGAGTACTGACATGCACACCTGTTTGTGTAAACGTAAGGAGAGACAGCAAAGAAGTCTTAAACGCGTTTTTATATTTTTAGTTATATCTAATGTTAAATTAATATTTGCCTATTTGAATAGTATAATATCGCCAGGAACCTGAAACACAAAACAATTAAGATAATAATCCAGCATTTTTAATTACCATCAAATATACGTTTAAATTTGGATCCGCTATCGTTGGAATCGTTAAAACTAAATCCGGTCAAAGAATTTTAAATGGTACTTTTATTTTTTTGCGATATGAGCACAGCCTTTGATTGATTAGGATTTCGGTGTTTGTCATGTTTTGCTCAATGTTCTTTGATGCGATATTGATTTTTACCAGTCCCCAAATATTTCGAATTGAATTTGATTCTGGGTGGGTCATAGGAAGTCGTATAACATCAAAACCTTTGCTTTTTCTTAATCTTTGTATTTTGTATAATATCGTATAATTCTACTTTCAGGAGCGATTGATCAAATTCGATATCCTGATTCCTGAGCTACAGAGCCACTGTTGCATATCTGCTTTATTTGTTGCCGATATTGGTAATTTTCCAGCTCGTGTGTTGTGATAAGAAGCATTGACTAAGACAATGATGGAGTGTGCAGGTTAATGCGGCAAAAGATTTTCGTATATCTATAAATTTAACATATGTCATGCTCATGTTTGAGTGATAGTCTCCAGATGTTAGGTTGGCCTTATAAACCCTATATAATTCCCGCATGCACTAATATATAGCGAATGGCTGTGTAGTTCTTTTTAATGGTTTGCCTTATTTTATTTGGCCTGAGTATCATTTCGCACGTGCGTCGTCAGACCATAACTTTCATAGGTGTAGAGTCTACACCGAGTTTATAAATGGAAACTCATAGTCCAGTCTCAGCCAGTTGGAAAACTTGTTCCCACGTCTGGCCACGGAAGAGAAGGACAGTCATCTGCAAACATGAGTATATCTAGTCCCGGCAAGGCAGCCTATATAAGTAATTGTTATATAACAAATAATGGAGGCTTTAGTGTGCTGCCTTGTGACAGTACAACATGTAGAGACAAGATTTGCCCTCCCTAAACCCTAAAACCTTATTTTTTGCTGTAACAATCCCATTGCTTTCAAGTTAGCCAATCACTCTTTTATTTACAATTTTCTCAAGTACCTTTGACTGTGATGACAAGAGAGAGATCGGTCTGTAGTTGGTTGGTTAGTCGGACTTGTGAATTGGGCGACAGCAACACCGACAATGTGCCCGTCTAGAGACTCACATTACACATAATTGATAGACGCTACCGGTGGCATGATGTTCTATTTGAGAATGTACGTTGGTATATCGTGCCATCCTGGGACACTATGTGACCTGAGTTCCAGCACAACGCTTCGCACCTCCATGGGATCTGTAGGTATTAGTGCCATGGGTTTCAGGGTTGAGCTTGATGTTTTTGCTCGGGCCGCTGGTCTTCGTCTGTATCGTTTCAGAACGTGGCCGGCCAGTATTTCGATAACAAAGCGATTTATTTCATTTAATGTTGTTCCTAACTTAGCCAACGTTGGAATTTGTTTGTTGACGATATAAAAATTGTGTATAGTACTTCCAACATCAGCTGTAAAATGATCTATTTCTATCTTATCTCCCTTTTTTCTTTTTTCACAGGAGAAGTGAAACTTGATGTAGTAGACGGCAATGTTTTTTCTTTTCTTATCCGTTGGATAGTTTAAGAAACACCCGTAGCCTTAGCTGTACGTTGTGTAATATTTCCTAAATTTGTCTCATTGCAGTTAGGGTCCATAACTGATTATATAAATTCATACTCTTCTTGCGAGAAATGATAAACGCTGGTTATCATGCTCCGACTCTAAAACAGAACTAAATCGATATGCATAACTAATTTCATAAATATATTTTACAACGTTATTGTTAAAAAATATTACCTCACTATGAACGATTCTTCTGTGTTTAGTTGCCATGCCGTCGGTACCCCAAGATTTTTTTTTGCGCGTACTCGAATCTCTAGTGAATTAGACCACGTCGCGATCGTGACTGAGCGCTCCCGAGGTTACTCACACTAAAACAATATGTATGTATTACACGCCTGACTATAATCATAGTCAAACGGACTTCGTGGGATGGGATGTCTGTGGTAGACCTCTAGTAATGTGCGAAACAAATAATATTATCGAAGTGATGCGATGTGGACGTTGTACTGTGCAGGACGGGAAGGTGATCGTGTGGGACGCGTTCACGGCCACCAAGGAGCTGACGATTGCCATGCCGAGCACGTGGGTGATGGCGTGCGCTTACGCGCCCTCCGGCAACATGGTGGCTGCCGGGTGCGTACTGCTACATCAATTCCCCTTGGGTGTTGACAATCTACAGATTGAGCATTCTGATATTAATTAACTTTACATCAGTCATACATAAGAGTAAGAAGCGCTGTTTCAATTAACACATGCAACAAGTGCGTGGGTTTAGGATTCAAACCCAGTTTTAAATTCCACATCGGTAACTAAAATTCATGCAACTTTATATTTCCACGAAGTTAGCGTCGGATTGTTTTGCCTGAAACCGTTTATATGGAATGTTTTTTTATATTTATGGAAGAGTAGAAACACTGAAAATTCGATTAATATTGAGTTATTGCGATGAAGAACCAAGTATACCCAGCTTTTTTTACAGGGTTGTCCGTCTAGAAAAAGACCTAAAACAGTTAGTACTTTTTTATGGTTGCAGAACCCTAAAGCGTATTTTAAAACGATTATCTGTTTCTAGATCGAGTTAGCATGCAAGAACCCAACACTTTTGTTCTAGTATTTTTTTAATACGAAGTCTTTGACAGTGTGATGGAGGGAATGAGTGCCCCGTTGTTTTTGTGTTCATTATCATCTTATTTATTTATGTTCATCATCATCATGTTACAATTGTAGTCAAATGTTATTTCGATGAGCGGCATTAATCACCCAGTGTCTTGATGTTTTTTAGTGTGGTATGTTGTTTGGGGCTTTATTATTTTAGTAACAGGATTCTAAACTGGTGGTACCGGTACCGGTACCAATAATAAATTAGTTTTTTAGTTTCAACAGCCTCACGAAATATTCTCGGTATGTACATATCGGTTCTCTTTCGCGAGGTTTGAAGTTGATGGAAATGTAGGTGGGTTTGTCTAAGGCATGTTCGCACACTGCAGACGTTGTGAATCAATCCGTTTAAAAGTATTTTATAATAATGAATAATAATCGCGAAATTCAAAGACATTACTATATGGAGATTTTATTGTTGGTCGTTGTCATTATATTATTAAGTATACCGGTGCATGGGAGCGTGTGTGTGTGCAGGGGGCTGGACAACAAGGTGACGGTGTTCCCGCTGTGCGGCGACGAGGAGCCGGCCACGCGCAAGCGGACCGTGGCTACGCATACCTCCTATATGTCCTGCTGTCTGTTCCCGAACACCGACCGCCAGATTCTCACCGGCAGCGGCGACGGTACCTGCGCGCTCTGGGACGTGGAGTCCGGCCAGCTGTTGCAAAGCTTCCAGGTCACCCTCCCTCCATTCTACCGCTATCTGTCGACCGTCGGTATCCCCGTCGTGTAACCGGGCGTCGTCCGCAGGCGCACGCGGCGGACGTGATGTCGCTGGACCTGGCGCCGTCCGACATGGGCGACACGTTCGTGTCGGGCGGCTGCGACCGCGCCGTGCTCGTGTGGGACATGCGCACCGGCCAGGCCGTGCAGGCGTTCGACACGCACGACTCCGACGTCAACAGCGTCAAGTACCATCCATCCGGCGACTCGCTCGCGACCGGCTCCGACGACTCGTGCTGCCGCCTGTTCGACCTGCGCGCCGACCGCGAGGTGAGGCTCGCCGCCCCGGCCCCGGCCCGCGCCCCGCGCCCCGCCCGCCCCCGCTCACCCCCCCGTGTGCAGGTGGCGCGCTACAGCAAGGAGAGCATCATCTTCGGCGTGAACTCGGTGGAGTGGTCGCTGAGCGGGCGCCTGGTGTTCGCGGGCTACAGCGACCACACGGCGTGCGCGTGGGACGCGCTGCGCGGCGCGCGCGTGTGCGTGCTGTGCGGCCACGAGCACCGCGTGAGCGCCGCGCGCCTGGCGCCCGACGGCACGGCGCTGGCCACGGCCTCGTGGGACGCCACGCTGCGGGTGAGCGCCGCGCCCGCCGCCCCCGCCCCGCCACGCCCCGCCACCCCGCCCCGCCACCCCGCCTCACTCCGCCCTGTGTTGCAGATCTGGGCGTAAGGCGACGCGCGGCTGCGGTTCCGAAGCTCCTTCGCGCCGAGTCGTTTCGTCTGAAGTGAAAACTGGCAGCGTCCTCTGTCTACCCGCTCACCGCGGCGAGCTCGGTGGTCGGTGCGTTTATGTTTGCGTGTGTTCGGTTTCGGGCCGTCGTCCCTAGCCGTCGAGTTTAGCCGTATAGTTTTGTTAGTGTCCAGTGCGCCCGTCTCTTTGGTCGCGAGTTTCTGTATCGATCCACGTGTAGGATCGTAGGCGAAGGTACTTATCGTGGATATAGGCGTGATTCATTATAATCGTAGACGGAGAATCCTATAGATTAAAAAACAGTGTCATTATAGAGCGGGGCTTACGTTGCCCTACCCGACCTATTACATTATACAATAAAATTAATATCAAGATAATATAGAGAAAAACAATTGCCGAAGTATGCCCAAATCAATGAGAAACCACATATTTCAACAAATATGTATAAACCGCATTACATTTGCGTAGCGCATTATTACATCGTGAAGTTGCCGTTGTTAGAGGACCACAGCACACTGAACGGATATTGATGTCAGGTACGTGGGTAAGAAAACACTCCATGATTTGAAAGCAACTATCTGTCGTTCAAATCCGTGCCTGCGTGCAAGCAGTCGTCTACGACTAGTTTCAAGTGATGACCAAATAAATATCACATACCTACTTCATTCTCTGTTTCTAACTGACACAGTTTAAATGATGGTATAGTTGATCCTCATGAGGCCAAATATGTTATCTAGCCTATTGCTTCTCTGTCTATGATTAAACTAAAGTACGTATCCGAATACCTTGTGTCGTAGTTTTTAGACAAGTATACCTATAGCTCTAGTCGATTTAGAGTATTTTAGAGTATGATAATATATAGATATTTAAAAATTTAACTAAGACTTGTATGTAAATATTGGTTATCAAACACGTCGAATGGCGATGTTAATTTCTGCGAGTATTTATTTTTAGACTTAGTCATCTCGATATCTCGATATATCGAGTGCAAGGGCGGCTCGGCCCGCGGCGCCGCTCGTCCTTCAGCTCAGTGTTAGCCTCCTACCTATTATCAATAAATATAAATGTTAAACACTTATGTCTTTTTCTTGTTAAACCTCATCGTAGAAATAATATTTGCACTAATTGGAATTCACGATATAACCAAACCGGATATATGTTGTGAAAAAATAACATAGAGCTGTGGATCCTATACTGAACGGAGCCAGACTACGACTGTAAAAGGCTTCCTGACCTAACTTTGTAGCGCCATTATGTGTTACGCCAATGAGTATATAGAGTTAGAAAGGGTGTACTATATTGGAAGGGCAATTGTAGTACCCGCCATAATGAACACTAGTTGTACCACTTCACAAAAAGCTAATAGTTTTAGAGACAGGTATAGCTGTTCAAAGTTTCAACAAAAAATACGTAAACAACACTATATGGTTCGTTTACCTACACAAGGTCATATTTGGAATCACGAATTATTAACACTAACGGCCGAATACTCAAACGACATTCAACTCGTTAAGCACTGCTCTACGGTTTGGCGCGCCGTTATCTTAGTTTTTCGTATACTCAAACGTCTATTAAGAGCATCATTTAAATAAATTTGGGATCCAATTAAACTTGCGCTTAAAATGCCACTCAATGTAAAATTCGTATACTGAAACGTTACTTAAGCCGTGACAGCTGTCAAATCGAGGTCTTAAATAACTTGAGTACCTGTCGAATTTAAGAGTGGTCGAGAGCTATCTTAAATAGTTTTATTTATTTATTTATTTTTATTTATTTATTCATTGCATTCACGTTGTATACCAGATGTTACATAGGTAGTATAAAGTTTCAAACATGAACCCTGCCAGGGCACAGCAATACATTTGTTTAACTAAAACTATATATGACATTAGATAACCAATAAAAATATTATCACCTCAAATTTTTTTTTTTTTACATTAATCAAATTATGCAATCATTATTACAATTGAATTTTTACTTATACATTACATTTGAATTTCATTTAAATTAATTAAATTATAAAATTAATAATACATTACTTCATTTTACATTATCTAAATAAGTGGTCATCTAATATAAGTTTATGCTTAATTTTTTAGTGGGGATTTCATAGTATGTTTGCAGATAGTAAAATATATATTTTATTGACTTTGATTATAATGTGCGTAATCAAATATTTTTGTTAATTAGTTAAGAATTCTTTCAGACTATAATAGCACTTCTGTATAAGGTAGTTTTTAAGTGTGTTTATAAACTTATTTTCATACTCGATATCTTTAATATCATTCGGCAATTTATTATAAATTTTTATGCACATTACAAAAGGTCCTGAATGATAAAGAGTTAGTTTTGAACTTGGCAGAGCTAGTTTATTATGGAATCTTAGGCTGCGTTGCTGCGGGCGTTGGTCTTTAGCTAGTGGGAATAATGACGCATGCTTTCTGACAAACTTGCCTACCTCCAAAATATATAAACTTGTTAATGTGAGCATTTCATAATTAATAAAGTACGGTTTGCAGCTCTGCATTTGGTCAATGTTTGCGATAATTCTTATGCACTTTTTTTGTAAAATGAAGAGTTTTTCTACTTCAACGCTATTTCCCCACACTGCAATTCCATACATTAGCCAAGAGTATGCGTACGCGTAATATGCTGACATGGCTGTCTTTGAATCGGTTGATCTTTTTAATTCAATTAGAGCGTACGTAAAGCCTGCAAGTCTACTGGACACAGCTTCAATATGGGCCTTCCAATTTATATTAGTATCTACTGTCAACCCTAATAGTTTAAATTGATCTACACATTGAAGCTGCATGTTATTGTATGAGTAGTCAATATCCAACGGACGTTTTTGATAAGGTCTGTATTGCATTAGTTTCGTTTTAGAGAAGTTTATTTCCAGATTGTGATCCTTCAACCAACTAACTATTTTTGAAATCTTTTCGTCTAGTACTGAATTTAAATTGTTTCTGTCGCTACATGGAAATACTATCGAAATATCATCAGCAAAAAGCACACTTTGGGAATTTATTACATGTGGCAAGTCGTTTATGTAGATTAAAAATAAAATGCACCCTATTACACTGCCTTGTGGTATAGACATAGTTACATCCGCTTTGTGTGATCTCACGTGGGTTATTATGCCAGTGTGTGGGTGATTGTATTCTACTTCAACGTATTGTATGCGATTTTGTAGGTATGAGGAAAACCAGTTTTAAGTACAGTAAGGGCCGAATACTGAAACGCCATTCAACTCAGTCTGTCAGCGGAGTTCCCTTTAGTTTGGTACAGCCCCCAAATTAAAATGGAATTCTCAAACGCTACTCAAACGTTTTAAGACCATAATCAGCTCAGCGTCTCTTACATGTTTCTAATAGGGCAACATTATCTAGAAACAGTTTGTTCTCGATTACAATTTAATTACTTTTCAGTTTCACGCAGTATTTACTTAAATAGTAACAATTTTAAATTACGCAAATGAATAGAAAAATTAGATAAATCAGTTAAGAATATATTTTGAGACTGCGCTTTACATTTTTTTTTAAGTTATAGCTGCAGCATTAGCTGTTCTGTCTGTTTTACTAAAGAAATAAATTAAACTGGGATCGTCAGAAACTTTACGTATAATGTAACGATTTTGTAACAGCTGGCAGTAGTTATGTACCTATCACCAGTTTTACAATTATGCAAATATATTTTTTATAAACATACATACATGATTGTGTTGATGAAAATAACGCGATGAACTAATCAAAAGATGCCAAATTAACCGTGCGCTTTTAATTTAATGGAATCGTACGACGTTGCCGACATATTTATTAGATATGTTACATTTTTGGGAAATATTTTATGAATATTTAAAGATTGATTCATCTGAGCACCGTACAACGTTGCCTTATACTTGACATTGGCGAAATTGTGAAAGATACTTACAGAAGCCCCGATCTAAGAAAAGAAGAAGATTGTGTTGAATGAAAACTTGTGATAATCTTAACATTATCAAGCAAGATGCCTCTCAGGCCCTGTCTAATTACTTTTACAGTTCTTGACTTTAGTGAAGTGTTGTGTGTGTATACATTTTCAATCAATGGTTAATGTTAATAAATGTAATTATTAATTTAATCTAAATAAACCTTTACATAAGTACATAACTTAATGATATGATATGTATCATTTCTTGTGACATTAAAGTACAATATTACACAGATATATACAGAACTGTAAATGTGTGAGCAGCATGTAGCCATTAATGTACATAAATTGCTCACTAAAATGTCTTACTGGTGGTGGCATTGTGTCAGGTCATTGGATTCCCTACAATATGGTTGAGCTAAGCGATGCAGTTGTGTGAATGGGTATCATCTGTTGGGACTGGTCAGCTGTTAACTGCCATGGCAAATAAATTATAATAATGTAATAGTATTCATTTCGGCCGAATGAAGTCCACTGCTGGACACAGGCCTCCCCCAAAGATCACCACAATGACCGATATGGATATGTTGTGGGCTCATTGGGGGGTTTTGCCATAATCACCACGCTTGGCAAGCGGGTTGGCGATCGCAGTTAAGTTGTTAATTTACTCGAAGGACGCTGCTGCCCATCCTCCGGCTAATCCCTTGGTCGACTTTTACGACACCCATGGGAGGAGACGGGGTGGTGGCATTCTGGGCCGGCACCACACGGCCACCTTTAATTCTTTACACATCAAACAATTTTTTCTCATTATATACTTTAACATAATTTGTATCCATCAACACTAATATCAATTATTAGACATGAATTCGCTTTGTACTGACTCTTCTCCATAGGACTAACCAATTGGCATCATTCAGCTTAAAGGTTTAATAATTGCATGTCCTATTTGAAATAAAAACTGACTTGACTATGCATTACTAATTCTTATTTATTATTATTTGTATATTAAATAAAGACTGGTGGTATTGTAAACATTACTGTGATTATTGCTATTTCTAGTTTATTCTTTTTTATATAAATCCTATATTGAATAGAAATTGTGATATTGATAACATTAGGTTGACTATTGTTAATTATTGTTAAACAATATAAGCTAGCTATCATTTTAAGCTTTTATATTAAAATAAAACAATTGTTAATTAGAAAAATGTGTTTTAATTAATATTGTCCTCACAATAAAAAAACCAATTTCCTTGATCTTGTCTGTTATTCAATAAGTTCCTCCTCAGCAATGTCTGAAGGAATGTTCAACCTCTAGAGATGTATCCTGATTAGAAAGTGCACCATAAGTTTATAAGCTTCTTCAGCAGGAGTCCTTGTATTTAATAAAGGTGTTACTAAATAGCAGCGGCATGGATAATCACTATCACCAAAAAGCATCATGTTTTCGAAGTCGCAGCACTCTAGTTGTGCACACAAAGGTGAATCATTAAAACTTGTACTGTCATGTACAGAGCCTGGCCATCTTGGAATCACATTTTTAATGCGCAGTCTTGCTTCACACACCATTTGGACATTCAAAGAAAAGTAACCCTTTGTTATGAAAGGTTTCAGCTTGAACTCCTCCTGCAAACAATTTTTTGTTTCTATTAAGACCTTTCAGTTTTTACTTACTTTCATTATAGAACAAGTAACTTGGTTATAAGATGGAACATACCTGGTGAATTTATTTTAATATGGGTACAGTCCACAGCACCCAATACTCTTGGAAATCCATCTATTGTGTAAAATCATGTGCAACTTCCAAGCGTTCGCTAGGAGTTGGCATGTGAAGATGTTCACATTTTGCTCGATTATATATGCAAGCTCGATTGCGCTTAGTCAGAGGCTTAATAGCATCACAGATTACTATATCAGTAGTAGATAGCATTGCCTATCACTGAATCCAAGTCCAACACAGTTTCCTTGGAGATTCGGAACCGCATTCGAAACGATATCGTTGTATTTTTCACAGGCGAGCCTTTTCACGTTTCTACGACTTCTTCTGGTAGTTTCTTCATCAGAAAGTGATGATCAGGACATTTCAATTTCTATTTATAACTTTTTACTGAACTTAAAACTATTTAAGATAGCTCTCGACCACTCTTAAATTCGACAGGTACTCAAGTTATTTAAGACCTCGATTTGACAGCTGTCACGGCTTAAGTAACGTTTCAGTATACGAATTTTACATTGAGTGGCATTTTAAGCGCAAGTTTAATTGGATCCCAAATTTATTTAAATGATGCCTTAATAGACGTTTGAGTATACGAAAAACTAAGATAACGGCGCGCCAAACAGTAGAGCAGTGCTTAACGAGTTGAATGTCGTTTGAGTATTCGGCCGTAAAAGCCTGACAATAGTTTAGTACCTATCACCAGTTTTACAAATTTGCAAATATATTTTTTATAAACATACATACATGATTGTATTGATGAAAATAACGCGATGCACTAATCAAAAGATGCCAAATTAAACGTGCGCTTTTAATTTAATGGAATCGTACGACGTTGCCGATATATTTTTTAGATATGTTTCATTTTTGGGAAATATTTGATGAATATCTAAAGATTGATTCATCTGAGCACCGTACAACGTTGCCTTATACTTGACATTGGCGAAATTGTGGAAGATACTCACAGAAGCCATGATCTAAGAGAAGAAGAAGAAGATTGTGTTGAATGAAAACTTGTGATAATCTTAACATTATCAAGCACATGAATGCCTCTCAGGCCCTGTCTAATTACTTTTACAGTTCTTGACTTTAGTGAAGTGTTGTGTGTGTATATACTTTCAATCCATGGTTAATGTTAATAAATGTAATTATTAATTTAATCTAAATAAACCTTTACATAACTTAATGGTTGATATGTATTGTTTCTTGTGACATTAAAGTACAATATTACACAGATATATACAGAATTGTAAATGTGTGAGCAGCATGTAGCCATTAATGTACATAAATTGCTCACTAAAATGTCTTAGTGGTGGTGGCATTGTGTCAGGTCATTGGGTTCCCTACAATATGGTTGACCTAAGCGATGCAGTCTTGTGAATGGGTATCATCTGTTGGGACTGGTCAGCTGTTAACTGCCATGGCAAATAAATTATAATGATATTATAGTATGTTCTACGTTTAATTCTTTACACATCAAATAATTTTTTCTCATTATATACTTTAACATAATTTGTATCCATCAACACTAATCTCAATTATTAGACATGAATTCGCTTTGTACTGACTCTTCTCCATAGGGCTAACCGATTGGCATCATTCAACTTAAAGGTTTAATAATTGCATGTCCTATATGAAATAAAAACTGACTTGACTATGCATTACTAATTATTATTTATTATTATTTGTATAATAAATAAAGACTAGTGATATTGTAAACATTACAGTGATTATTGCTATTTCTAGTTTACTCTTTTTTATATAAATCCTATATTGAATAGAAATTGTGATATTGATAACATTAGGTTAACTATTGTTAATTATTGTTAAACAATACTGACATTTTAAGCTTTTATATTAAAATAAAACAATTGTTAATTAGAAAAATGTGATTTAATTAATATTGTCCTCACAAAAAAAAACGAATTTCCTTGATGGGTCTGTTATTCAATAAGTTCCTCCTCAACACTTTCTGAAGGAATGTTCACCTCTAGAGATGTATCCTGCCTAGAAAGTGCAATGTTATGTAACACTGCACATGCTACAACAATTGGAGGAATATTATCTATTTTGTAGCCTAGTCCAATTTGCTGACAAGAAAATCTTCTCTTTAGGACACCACAACATAACAATGCACGTTTATAAGCTTCTTCAGCAGGAGTCCTTGTATTGAATAAAGGTGTTAACAAATAACAGCAGCATGGATAATCACCATCACCAAAAAGCATCATGTTTTCAAAGTCGCAGCACTCTAGTTGTGCACACAAAGGTGAATCATTAGAACTTGTACTGTCATGTACAGAGCCTGGCCATCTTGGAATCACATGTTTAATGCGCAGTCTTGCTTTACACACCATTTGGACATTAAAGAAAAGTAACCCTTTGTTATGAAAGGTTTCAGCTTGAACTCTTCCTGCAAACAATTTTTTGTTTCTATTAAGAGCTTTCAGTTTTACTTACTTTCATTATAGAACAAGTAGCTTGGTATTAAGGGTACAGTCTACAGCACCCAATACTCTTGGAAATCCAGCTATTGTGTAAAATCATGTGCAACTTCCAAGCATTTGCTAGGAGTTGGCATGTGAAGATGTTCACATTTTAATTCAGCTATTTTAGCTGTAACTCTGTGCACAATTCGGTGTTCGGTGAACAGTTGGTTGTTCCACACTAAATACATCTGGTATAAATGTTTGATAAGTGCCTGTAGCATAAAACCGCAGAAATATCAAAAGCTGGTTGATCTATTGACTGTAAAGCTCGATTGCGCTTAGTCAGAGGCTTGATAGCATCACAGATTACTATATTAGTAGTAGATAGCATTGCCTATCACTGAATCCAAGTCCAACACAGTTTCCTTGGAGATTCGGAACCGCATTCGAAACGATATCGTTGTATTTTTCACAGGCGTTAAAGCCTTTTCACGTTTCTACGACTTCTTTTGGTAGTTTCTTCATCAGAATGTGAAGAAAGCAACGATAAGGACATTTCAATTTCTATTTATAACTTTTTACTGTACTTAAAACTATTTATGATAGCTCTCGACCACTCTTAAATTCGACAGGTACTCAAGTTCAGAAGTTATTTAAGACCCCGATTTGACAGCTGTCACGGCTTAAGTAACGTTTCAGTATACGAATTTTACATTGAGTGGCATTTTAAGCGCAAGTTTAATTGGATCCCAAATTTATTTAAATGATGCTCTTAATAGACGTTTGAGTATACGAAAAACTAAGATAACGGCGCGCCAAACCGTAGAGCAGTGCTTAACGAGTTGAATGTCGTTTAAGTATTCGGCCGTGAGTATACGAAAAACTAAGATAACGGCGCGCCAAACAGTAGAGCAGTGCTTAACGACTTGAATGTCGTTTCAGTATTCGGCCGTAAGATAACGGCGCGCCAAACAGTAGAGCAGTGCTTAACGACTTGAATGTCGTTTCAGTATTCGGCCGTATACTATGTACTAGGGATGCAAACCAGTAAAATTACCCCGCTGAAATACGATATTATTTATAGATATTAGTTCCGTCATATATATTATATAGATAATGTTAAGTATAACTTAGACAAAAGATTTAAAGTTAACATGTAAAAATAATCCGAACTGTTAATTTTTTGTTGGGTTGATGGTAAGACCAATGCCCGTAATAAATGAAAAAAAAAAAAAAATTACTAGTAAGTACGCCATTTTATTTTTTGCCATTGACCCATTGTTCTACTACATACTGTACAGAGAAGTCGCATTTAGTACATCGAACTTTAGTTTACAGAAAGTGTCTTGACTGCAGTCCCATATTATCTTCTATCACGTTTTATATGGTGTGATTTTGCAAAGTAAAGCCACCATGCGGCGACAGTTCGTTTTGCCTCTGGCTTTGCTATTTATAGCGTTCGGAGTTCCATCAAACGCACAAAGTAAGTGAAATGTTTTTTAAGAGTACAATATTTGCAAAATATTATTTTGATAGCTGTTTAACGATAGCTAAGAATTAGCTGGAGCTGGATTGGCTGATTTCTCGTGCAGCGCAACTGTCTGTAGTATACAACGTAGGTTGTTTGAATCGACCCAGCTGACGGGCGACGGCTGCATGCATGATGTCACTGGATGAGTAATTATTTGTCTCAACTCATTATGCGTATTAATTGTTGTAAATGACTGAACTTAATAGCATTGTAAACATTCTTCGACAGTGTCCATGACGTGATCTCCATTTGATTATGTGAATTTAGATCAAGGACAATCGTAATCGTTGAATACTGCGAACGAAGCTTGGATTACTGATTTGATTACTATTCCAATGATACTACATATTGCTAGTTGGAATGCTGCCATAATGGGATGTGCTCGTTCTCTAAACACTAGCAGATTCTATCGAAATATGCATCCCTGTGAACTGTTAGTAATTTATTGCTTACTATCTCCATTATCTATCTTTTCCAGTAGTTTTTATAAATGGTTATATGCACCATTCTAAAGAAATATTGGTGAAGTTAGGGAGGAATGCATACAATTTTAACTAAGCTGTAGGTAGTGCCACTGAGTTGTACATAAGGTATACTGTGTCTAGTATATGGCCATATTGAAGTAGTTAATTAATTGCTGTGAAAATACCCATTGGTCATACTCAGCCCATGTGGTGCTGACTAAGTATACCACCCCATCTCACCCCATGGGTGTTGTAAAAAGCGACTATGGTATTAGCCAGAGAATGGGCAGTAGCATCCTTCAAATACATTAACAACTAAACTGCGGTCGCCAAAGTCTGCCAAGCCTGGCGATTATAGCAATACCCCCCCTGAACACACAAAACACCCATATCGGTCATTGTGGTGATCTTTGAGGGAGGCCTTCGTCCAGCAGCGGACGAAATGGTGATACTCATTGGCTTTAAGTACATAACTACTTATTTGATATAAGTACATCAATATGTGTAGTGTCAGTGTAGTATTAATAAAACATGAGTTGAATAGTGGAGAAATCAGAGAAGTTAAAATAAAAAAGTCTTCTTCATTGTAGTAATATATAAAAGGTTAAACTGCTTAGATAACAGGTTCCCTGGTCTTAGTATTGTTTGTTCCACATCTTTATTTTATCAGTGTAGAAATATCTCTAAGCAAATGTACTGTAATCATACAGTAATTTTAAATCATAAAGCAATTAACATGTTGGTTTGTATAGACACAGATTGTGTAGTTCATGTATTTATCTTTACTTTAGTCTAATTTATAGTTGGGTTTTATCATCATTGTACCAGCAAAAATATTTCACTGCTGAACAAAGGCCTCACCCTCAATAACCAGTAACATGCTGATTTCTCGCTATGCTTAGCAGGCGCGTTGGTGTGCACAGACTTGCTCCTGTAGTGGTTGGTGTCCACAGAATGAAATATGGTGCAATGATTGTGCAATGCATATTATTCAAAAATAAATAGTACAGAGGGTTGAAATTTTAGATCATTGCTAGAATTGATATATACCTGCTTCAGATAATGTTATGACTACAACAATTGATCGGAAGAAATTACTTACAGGTTTATTATCTTACATCTAAAATAGGCGAATGTTGTTTTTTTGTTGTAAGCTAGTACGTGTGAATAAAAAGCACCAGCTTAACATGTTGTATGGAAATAAACATGGTGTAGGTTAATCAGACAAGGTTTAAAATTTTTTTTTATAGAGCCATGAAAATGACCTTATCTTTTATGGTACAGCCGGCACGGTTTTGACTGCTCAGTCAAAAGGTGAGCGATTGGTTTGCAAAGCTGCATACCATCAAACAGATTAATAGGATTGGATTATATTAAAAACTTTCTCATCAACTTTAATGCGTTAAATGTTAGCTGATGATTATCTATACAAATAAATAAAATTGAAGTGTCTGTTTGTAATGTCAAAATAACAGCTTTTTACTAAATGTATAGTTTTTTTGTTATACGAAAGTATATACGGTACCTATAACAAAAAAACTATTTTTAATTTTGTTGTCTGTCTGTCTGTCTGTTTGTTCCGGGTATTCTCCGAAACGGCTGGGCCGATTTTGACGGGACTCACTGGCAGATAGCTGATGTTATAAGGAATAACTTAGGCTACTTTTATTTTAGAAAAATAATTAGGGTTCCGCGCAAAAAAAAAAACCCTTGAAATCCAACATTTAAATTTTATGTCAAGTGTCTATGTCGAAGTACTCTAAATTTCTTTTAAATTACACGCGGGTGAAACCGCGGGTCCCAGCTAGTTTAAATATAAAGATGCAGTTTACTGGGCCTATCGTGTACATACATTTCCAATTGCAAACGCACGTGCGGGCATAGCCGTAGAGCGAGAGCAAGGTGTGACGCGTGGCGTGCGCAGACGCAGACGTGACCGTGGACGAGGGCGCGCCGCTCACCGTGGAGTGCGCGCTGCGCGTGGAGGAGCGCGCCGACTGGCGGCTGGACGGCGCGGCGCCGCCGGCCGACCTGCGCGCCAGCGAGGCGGCGCGCGCCGGCCGCCTGGCCGCGCGCCTGTCCGCGCCCGCCGCGCGGCCGCAGCACGCCGGCGAGTACACGTGCGCGCGCCCGCCCGCGCAGCGCGTGCGCGTGCGCGTGCGCCCCGCCGCGCTCCACGGTACCGCCGCACTGTAGCTCGCCGCACCCTAACCGTTGCCGCTCCACTAATGCTCTTTTTACATGCATCGTTTGTAAAATCATGTAAGCTGGCCTCGGGACGCCGTATGTCGGCC
Source organism: Diloba caeruleocephala (assembly GCA_947459985.1). NCBI lineage: Eukaryota > Metazoa > Arthropoda > Insecta > Lepidoptera > Noctuidae > Diloba > Diloba caeruleocephala. The sequence continues at coordinate 25,220,963 of OX381621.1, read as the reverse complement.
GTGGCGGGGGCGGTGCCCGGTTCGTAATGATTGAGGGACGGTTCACACCAAATGTAACGCTCGCTTACATGCGGCGGCCGATTGTGAGCTTAGCGTTACTGTTTGGCCGATTTATTTACATTTTCACATTGAACACGCGTGCGTAAAAGCGTTGGAATATGTAGGTACTCCGGCTTATTTATTTATACTTAATGTATTCTTCTGCCAGACAACCTTTGAGTGATGCAGAAAACAATAAGGTAGATGCGCCAACAAAATATGAAATATAGGTATAGATGCGAAAACATATTATGCAAATATATAAACATTACATGTATAAACATATATACTAAATAAACGCATGCATACATATTATATAATAAATATATATAGATGAGCAGATAGACAAAATAAAATCAGAGCTGAGATGAATCTGCTGACGTCTCTTAAAAAAGGTATTTTCGTAATTTTAAAGTTGTTATGATTGTTAACCGTCCTGATTTTAAGGAGGAGCGCATTCCACAATAGAACAGATTGGACGAAGAAGGTAGAATAAATAAAGTTAAAGAGTGGGACATTGAAGAAGACGATTATTACTATAACGAACAAAGATACTCGAAGTGAGAAGATAAATAAGGAGGAGAATTGGGAGAGTATAATATAGTAAACAGGGTGGTCAGTGCCCCCATATTTCTGCGCTGGCGAATAGGCAACCAATTTAACAGTGATTGATACGCAGAGACATTGTCATATTTACGGACGTTGAATCGGATGCAATTATTGAGAAGCCGGTCAAGTTTGTTGAGTAGATCTGTATTCAGGTCAAAGTATCACATCACCGTAGTCGATGATGAGAAAAATTAAGTCTGCACAAGCATTGTTTTTGTATAAGACGGGAGAAGGTTTTTCAGCTGATAAGGAGACCGCAGGATTCCATATACTTTTTGGCTTACATTTGTAACTTGGGACCGCCAATTGAGAGTAGCTTCAAGATGCAAGCCAAGATCTTTGACGCTAGAGCTAATAGGAATGATTATGCCTTTGTAGATAACAGGTGGGACGGTAGTGATTCCCAATTAACGAGAGGTTTCGATGGCTTCTTTAAATAATGGCTTGGCACTTAGTGGGGTTTACCGCAATACCAAAACCCTCAGCCCAAGTGTTTATGGCTTCGAGATCTTGGTTTACGGCTTTGAATGCATCGGTTAAGTCTTCCACTTTAGTTTGAGAGTACAACTGTAGGTCGTCGGCATAAAGATGATACGAACACTGAAGCTTTGGGTAATTGATTTATAAATACAGAAAAAAGAAGAGGAGATTACCATGTCCTCTTATTTTTTCCTGTGGACTGGCGTTCGACAAGGCGGGATACACGCGTGAAACGCTAGTCTTCGGGTTGCACCAAGTTGAGGAGGACTCCTCAATGTGGACTGATTGCTGACGCTCTGGAAGATATGATGAAAACCATTCCATTGCATCGGAAGAGACCATAAGATGGAAAATGATACATAAAAGGATGTCGTGGCTGACAGTATTAAAAGCATTAGAGAAATCAACTAACACTAGTACTCTCCATGTTAGTGTCCTCCGTGCTGGACCTAATATCACCAGTCACTTTAAGGAGCGCAGATACAGTGCTGTGGCCTGGCCGGAACCCAGACTAAATAGAACATAGAGGTTTGACATAAATGAAGCGGGAAAATTGTTTGTGGACGCAGGCCTCTAGCACTTTAGATGGAAGGGAAGAATGGAAATTGGACGGAAGTGGTTAGGAAGTGAGGAGTTAGGAATATTAGGCAAGGGTAAAACATATGCATAGCGTCACAAGGAGGAAAGAATACCGGGTTCAAGTGAAACATTTAGGATATCGGAGATTGCCGGAAGGAGAACGTCTAATATTGAGGCTGATGATATCACAACCCACAGCTTGATTTAATGAAAACGATGATCTTCTGAGTCAACTGGAGAAGAATGAAAGGGATTTATGTTGGAACGCGTTAGACCATCTATGAAATTGATAGGTATCATTGATAGTTGATATTTGGTTAGTCAATCAAATGAGAAAGAAGTGGGGAATTGGATGTTGAGATCGTCTAAGCCAATGGATTTTGGTAGATGTAATTTACCCGTTGTCGTGATTTACCCATACCAAGAGTTCGAAGGAACTTCCAAATATCGGCAAAAGAGGAAGAAGAGACGTTATCCAGAACATGGAGTTTGACATTGCGTATCATCTGATTACACCGATTCCTAGCAGCCTTGAAGAGCTTCCAGTTATCCTCGACACGATCTCTCTTATTCTTGCGGAAGGCGCGGCTTTTTCACCTCATCGCCATTAAAATTCCCCTAGTCGTCCATGGCGCAGGTGGTCATTTTAATTTTACCTTTTCCACAGGAGCGTGAGTGTCATAGAGGCCGATAACCACTTCATAAAAAAAGCGCATTTTATCATCTAGCGTAGTGGCCGCCACCAACGGTTTCCAATCAATAACAGTAGCATCACTCTTTAATTTATCGACATCCAAGCGCGTCAAACAACGCCTGTAAGAAGTACCTCGGGCTTGGGTTTGGGAGGTTTTAGGACATATGAGAGGAAAATAGGTCATGGTACGAAAAACCGGGAGCATAAAGCTGCCCATGAGAGGAAACGAGGGAAGGATTGGAGGTGAGTATTAAATCGAGGCAGGTATCCTCGCCCACAGCGTTGAGGTGAGTGCTTGGACAGGCAGGACATGGAGGCTCGCTGACTCGATCAAGTGCAGTAGTTTACAGGAACGAGGGGAGTTATAAAAAAGGAGGTTGGTGTTCAAATCGCCCATGATGATATGATGTGTTTTCAGAACCCCAAAGGTTCTAGTACCGATTCGAATTGGGTGAAATAGTCAATAGTAGGGCTTCACGTTCACACTACGACTGCAATGATCCTGCTCACAGTGGGTGGCTGAACCGTCCCTCGAACTGTATGGGGCGCCCCCGCCGCCGCCGCCGCCGCGTGGTTTGTCGTCCCGAACTGCCGAGACGGCTCGGGCGCACATACTATGCCGTGTAATTTGAGGTCAAGAAGACTGCCGCATCAGGCCGGACGATGCGTCCGAGCGGCTTACAGGATTTGTGCTGGGCGGCGCGTGGCGGTTGCGAGAAGTGAGGCGCTCTCGGTCACGACCCTGTGCTCCAGTGCGCAGTGAATCGAGGGCTACGCTGAATAGCTTCGCTCTACGTATACGTCTGTAGTTTGAATTAATTCAATGTTTTAGAAAGCTAGTATTCTTGTTTTTAATAATAATCGATTTCATTATTATTGACAGTATTGGTAGGTTAAGAGTCTAGTAGAAATACTATTGTAGTCTCGTAAGTAGTCCGAGTTCGCTCGTTGAACTTTAGAAATTAGTTATTATGTATTTATCATATTGTTGTCAATAACGTACGTACTGTCGTTTCTGTATGCCTGTAGTCGACTGCCTCTGTATCTAAGTAGGTATAATTTGCAGTATGCCTTTATCGCCAGTAGTCCTCCTTTATTTAATTAGATAAGTTTGTAGTAACGTTATCTATGTAGTGATAAGCACATTTAAATGATATCTGTAAAACACACATGAGACAGTGAAACCCTGCCGTGTCCGTATCTATTATTATGATATGCGCAATGCGTAGGTATTGTGAGGTGCTTGTCCCGCTGGCCACTACGCCAGCTGGTGCGGCGGCACTACGCGACTCCCTGAGGAGGCCCGTCGTTAATAAATAATAGTAATTAACCGTCGCGTTAAATTGACGCTTCCGTTCCCGCTGCAGCGCCCGCGTATAGTTCTATTCTTGGTAATTGATTATTAGTGTTCCTACCACCTCATAATGAAAATACTAAACCCTTATAGGATCACTTTGTTGTCCGGCCATCTGTCTGTCAGTGTGCCAAGGCCTTTTAAAACTACTTGATGTATCAAGTTGAAATAAATATCGAATACTACGGTCTGTAGCCTCATACCTATTGCTATAAAAAAAAACAAGTCTCAAGTTTATTAATAATAATACCGCTGACTCGGAGCTGACTGCTCCTTGTCGCCTGTAGTGGTGGCCATTTAGGGGGCCCATCTTGTGAGTGGCGAGTCACCGTCTGCCACAGAATTTCACTTTAAAGGTTGAAAGGCAGACGCCATTGTTTCGTTTTTAGAAGTATATAATCCAATTAGTACCCATTGCAGTATACCTTATAATTGTAGTTTCCGTCTTATACAATAGTTTTACACCTCGGGGGACAATCCGAGCCTGCATTTTATAGTGTAGCCATAGAGTCCCCGGTTAGTGTCCCATTACATTATAGGTTAAAGTTCTCTAAAGGGCCTCTGCGTGTTGGACCCATGTCCCCGCGTAAGCCTATCGAAAGACCGGGTATAAATCCGTGACAAGAGAGATATGTAGATAATAATAATAGTAAGAAATCATTTAATTCAGTCCTTCACGGTCCATGGTTAATTAAACAACAATCAGTTACAAATTTAAAAGAGACAAGAGTTTGTTAGTATAAGATACTTTATTTGCTATGTTAGTAGGTATACACACATGCACTTAATTGCAGGCTGTTCCAGAGCCTAAAAATAATAACGCAATAACCACATTAATAGGCCCACGCGCTGACTGATCATCAAATCTACGGGTACTTCCCGGTGACCTACAATCTAGAAATTTGTCACGAAGGAAGGTCCTTATGTACAAATGAAATAAAAAAAATCTAAACCCATTCATTTAAAATCCCGAGTAAAAATATTATGAGACAAACTTATATTTGCGGCTGATTTCATACAGTTTATTACACACGAGTGTACGCAAAATAAAAGTTTGTCGCTTATACTTGGGAATCTGGATGTTCCTATAGTAAGACGGAGGCCCTAGGACGCGAGTCCTACTCGCACTTGACCGTCTTTTTGTATATCCAACATCATGATGACCTTTATATATTCAAGTTGTGTTTTTTAAACAATGCTCCACGTCATTGTTTCACCTGTACACTTTTTTTTTATTTTTTATTGATATCCAGTGGAAATTCTACATGGAACTTCCTTCACCCCGGGGAAGGGCGAAGGGGTATGCCGGACTCCTACCGGCTAAAACTACTGGAGCGGTCATCTTCGGAACCGAAGGGAGGCTCCAGGTCCTCGTAAGATCACACTAGAGCCGCCCATTGGTGCCACGCCTTTAGGCACATCACGGACCCCCGAGTCGAGAGGGTAGTGGGTGCATTGCACCGGGTGCTGCCCAATCTCGGGGGACCGAGCGAGGAAGTTCGCCGTCTCTACGGGGGCGTCGTGCGGTCTGTGGCCCTCTACGGGGCGCCTGTATGGTCATCCCGGCTGTCTGGCGTCCAGCGCTGCAGAACCAAACTTCATAGTCTGCAGCGCAGAGTGGCTATACGGATCGCACGGGGATACAGGACAGTGTCCTACGAGGCGGCAACTCTCCTGGCACGCTTTCCGCCTTTCGACATCCAGGCGGAGATATGCGTGGGTCTATGACCGGACACGTTCCCTCCGCCAAAGTGGGGAAAGCGTGCCATCAGGGGCGTTTGACAGAATGAGGCGGCTGGCTAGACGGCGCGCACTCGAGATATGGCGATAACGCCTACGGTTGCAGTTCGCGACCAAGGGCGTCGTCGAGGCCATCCTGCCACTCTTCGGAGCCTGGCTCAGAAGGAGCGAGCGCGTCACCTACCGTCTGACGCAGGTATTCACCGGTCACGGTTGTTTCGGTGCGTACCTGCACAGAATGGGACGCGAGGTTACGGCACAGTGCCACCATTGTGGAAGCGACCAGGATACCGCACAGCACACGCTCGAGGAGTGCCCTGCGTTTGCGGCCGAGCGGCGGATCCTGGTCGATCGGATCGGGCAAGATCTCTCTCTGCCGGCAGTAGTGTCGGCTATGTTGGCAGAGCATGAAAATTGGAGTGCAGTGGTCTCCTTCTGCGAGAGCGTCATGCTCCAGAAGGAGACTGCAGAGCGGGATCGGGAGAGGGCTGATCCCGCACGGAGAAGGACTAGACGGCGCCGGGACAACAACCGTCCCGGCTCCCAAGTCCAACACGCCTGAGCCCCCTGCCGTCACTTCATGGTGGGGGGCCTCGGGGGTCGCGGGCGCGCAGATTGATCTACGTGCTCACACCGAGCGACCCCCGGGAAGACGGTGGCGCGCACGTGGCCACGTGCCGCCGTGTGCGCAGCACAGCGCAAAGCGAGGCTTGGGGGGATCCTTTACAATCCTCCCCGAGAAGTGCCTGGGGGGGCGACCATTTTACAGTCGCCTTCCCTCCGCTAGAGGGGGTGACCGCTTTACAGTCATCCCTTCCGAGATGTGCCTAAAGGCGTGGCACCAATGGGCGGCTCTAGTGTGATCTTACGAGGACCTAGAGCCTCCCTTCGGTGCCGAAGATGACCGCTCCAGTGGTTTTAGCCGGTAGGAGTCCGGCATACCCCTTCGCCCTTCCCCGGGGTGAAGGAAGTTCCATGTAGAATTTCCACTGGACATCAATAAAAAAAAAAAAAAAAAAAAGGCACATCACGGAAGGGATGACTGTAAAGCGGTCACCCCCTCTAGCGGAGGGAAGGCGACTGTAAAAAGGTCGCCCCCTCATGCACTTCTCGGGGAGGATTGTAAAGGATCCCCGCAAGCCTCGCTTTGCGCTGTGCTGCGCACACGGCGGCACGTGACGACGTGCGCGCCACCGTCTTCCCGGGGGTCGCTCGGTGTGAGCACGCGGAGTCTGTGCACCCGCGACCCCCGTGGTTCACCTGTACCCTAGTACTGTTTCATTTCATTACATGTTTGTGTCATTACATCATGCGTCGTTTTTCAATGTGTAGTCCTTGGTATTTTTTTGCGTATTCGTACTACTAATTTTCACTACTAAAGTTAGTATTAGTTTTGAGAACGTATGGAGTGCTAACGCGCGTGGCGTGTTGCAGGCGAGCCCCCCGCGCCCCCCGCGCCCGCTGCCCCCGCGCAGCCCGCGCTGCCGCTCACTCTCACGTACTACAACGTGAGCCGGTTCTTCTCCTTCAACTGCACCGTACCCCGCGCCGCCGACGCCGGCGCCTACGTCTGGTCAGTATACATGCATCTTATCTTATTCATATTTCTTGTAATTATTTACTGTTGCACTTCGAATTTTAAATAATACATTTTCGTTCGATTTTATCGGTGTGCGAACGGTGAACCGAGTTCCGTATTCGCAGGAGGAAGAACGGCACATTAGTGGATGAGCTGTGGGACCTGCGCGATCGCTTCGCGCTGGACGAGGGCGGCGCCGTGTTCCGCATGAAGGTGCGCACCAACGAGGACGACTTCGGCAACTACACGTGCGCAGTGGGCGGCGCCGCGCCGGCGCAGGGCTGGGAGCTGCGCGGCCTGCCGCACGCCAAGCTGGCGCCCAACACCAACGTCGTCGAGGGCCAGAAGCTCAAGCTGCAGTGCAAGGTGGGCGCGCGGCCCGGGGCGCACGCGCCTGCGCGCCGGGCCCGCGCTCACGGCGGCTCCGCTTGCAGGTGGTGGGCAAGCCGTACCCGGAGGTGACGTGGGTGGTGGCCAACTCGTCGGACGAGAACGCGACGGACGTGAGCGCCGTGCTGGGCGAGCGCGCGCGGCTGGCGGCCAGCGAGCAGGGCGTGGCCGGCGCCGAGCTGTCGCTGGACGCGGCGCAGCGCGGCGACGCGGGCGTGTACACGTGCCGCCCGGCCGTGGGCGTGGGCGCCGCCACCACGCTGCGCGTCAAGGACATGTACGCGGCGCTGTGGCCCTTCCTGGGCATCTGCGCCGAGGTGTTCGTGCTGTGCGCCATCATCCTCGTGTACGAGAAGCGCCGCACCAAGCCCGAGCTGGACGACTCGGACACCGACAACCACGACCAGTGAGTGCGCCCGTAGCCGCCCGGCCCCCGGCCCCCGGCCCCCGCCCCCCGGCTCGCCGCTCACGCTGTGCTTGTGTGTTGCAGGAAGAAGTCGTAAGCGTCGTCGCGCGCGGTGGGTCGCGGGCCGCTGCCAGCAGCATTGTTGACTTTGTGATCGTTCTTATTTTTCGTTCGCAATCGTTTTATATTTATTTCCTTAAATTGACGACGGCATCGTTTTGCACGTGCGACACGGCCGCCTTAACCACATCGAGTCCGGAGCGAGTCCCGGTCGACACGGAACGAGCCGCTAACTTCATACTTTACTAATATTGTAGATCTTGAGAATGATACAGTCACTCCGGGCGCGCGAATTGCAGTAATTCTCAGCTCAGCTCAGCTCGACAACGCAATAACTAAACTGAATGTATTGTTAGTACGAAAGCTTTGTAATATAGAATGCGCTGACTCGTGTATATAGTTTTATTATTTTGTAGATAATCGTCAATCAGTTTTATTTTTCCAAAACACTTTTTGCACGGCTCAGCCGGACTATTGCGTTTTATTTAGTACAAGTTATTGTTATTTGATTGTGATATTCCACACAATGTGCATCATGGGCGGGAAGACATCCATTACCGCACTGCACTGCTGCATCCCTGCCCTGTTGTCGCTAACTTACGATCGGCCGCTCGACGCCAACCATTATTATGTATTTAAAAACCAAAACAGTAGATGTTATTATATAATAAACCTTTATGTTGATGTAACTGTTTTTAATTTTTCAATATAATATACATGTGTCCCAGAAATCAACGTCAAGCAGGAAACGGTTAACCAAGTCGTGACAATTACTACAAAAATGTGAAATAATAATCTTGGTCGTGTACTTTTCAGATTATAAGGATTCAAAACTAAATCTTAAAAACTGACACCCTGTGATGATCTTTCTAGTCCTGTGACTAGAAATATTAACTTTTCGTCAGTATTTTTTAATAACCTTTCCGTAAATAACAGTTAATAAGCTGCCTTAGTTTGAAATAAAATGTTAGATTTTTGACCAACACTGAATTCGAAATATTACATCACCAAATTTAACCGACTACTGTAAAAAAAATCTACTACCCTATTTTGGCAAGTAACTTTGTGACGAAGTCATCATCTTCATTTCAATCAACCTCTTTCTTGACTTTTGTCTCCATCACTGTCCACCTCATAATTCAATCTTTATTCAAATCAAAATTCGAATTTAGTATGCGTTGTCGAATCTATTTTGATCATCTGATTCGATTAGAAACGCTTAATAGGCTCTATCTATGTACGTAGGTAATACTATATATATATATACTGAAGAAAACGATACACTATAATCAATACAATGATCTTATGTACTGATTCTGAATAATGAAAACCATGTTTATAAATTTGAAATTGGAATTCATAGCCAAACCATTTCTTTTTTTAATTTGAAACGGCCAGTAGTGACTACTGCAGCATGGCAATATCTACCTGTTATATATAGAGTATTTGTCAAGTATTTATTATTATTCTATTATTTCATTAAAGGTTCACATACCTTTTTTTATTGGAGTCCAGTGGATTCTACATGAACTTCTTCGCTCCGGGGAAGGGCGAAGGGATATGCCTCCTTTTCATTAAATTTTATATTGTTGGTGCCCGCCCAGTGGGAATTCTTCATGAACTTCCTTCACCCCGGAGAAGGGCGAAGGGGTATGGGACTCCTACCGGCTAAAACACTGGAGCGGTCATCTTCGGCACCGAAGGGACGCTCCAGGTCCTCGTAAATTCACACTAGAGCCGCCCATTGTTGGCACGCCTGTAGGCACATCTCGGAGGGGATGACTGTAAAGCGGTCACCCCCTCTAGCGGAGGGCAGGTGGCTGTAAAAAGGCCGCCCAGGCACTTCTCGGGTAGGATTGTAAAGGATCCCCCAAGTCTCGCTGTACGCTCTGCTGCGCACGCGGCGGCACGTGACCCCCCGCCATGAACTGACTGCAGGGGGCTCAGGCGTGTTGGACCTGTGCGCTGGGGCGGTTATTACCTCGGCGCCGTCTCGTCCTTATCCGTGCGGGATCAGCCCACTCCCGAACCAAAGGTACCCGCAGGTAACACTTTTGCTCTTACACTTTGATTTCATTCGCATTATGCTTAATATGTTAAATATAACAAGACAGTGTTGCTAAGCAGTTTGTTGCGCCGTTTCTTCAATCTTAAACAAGCTGTGAGGGGTGGACGTTTTTGGGAGCTGTCTCATAATATTATCTCGACGTACAATAAGTACCATTTGTAGTCTATTTTGAATACATGGTAATTTAAGTCATTATTTAATTTAGTAGCAATAAGACACTTAATTCATAAATTACAATCATTTATAGATTTTTATTTGCATAAATAACATAATATACTGAAATAATCCACACCATATTTATTAACATTTAATAAAATAACAAAAAAGCCATAACCTAAACAATAATATTATGATCACAGTAATCAAGTTACATATTTTATAATGCACAAGATAACAGCGCCAACACTACTAAAGGCCCGCAATTGCTAATGCGCGCGGGCACCATGTTAATATTAGGGATTTTAAAAGGAATATTTTAATAAAATGGTATTGATAATTATATAACATTATAAATAATAATAATATATATTTAATAAATTAACGTAATTAAATTAGAAATATTTGTTTGCTTGCTATAATTTTGGCTGAAGTCAGGAGAACTTTAATGAGACATGGTTCCAGGGCAATAGCAATTTGCGGGGACTGTAGACGGTTTTCCTGACCAAGGCCTGTTTCCGTTTACTACCCATGTAACCCTATAAACTTTAAATTTCATAGGGTTTAAACGCCGTTAAACAATTGAATATTTAATAATATTATGATCACAGTAAACAAGCTACATATTTTATAATGCACAAGACAACTGCGCCTCACTGCTAAAGGCAATTGCTAATGCGCGCGGGCACCATGTTACTATTAGGGATTTTAAAAGGAATAAAATAATATTAATAATTATAAGTAATAAGGTTATATTTAATAAATTAAATTGCCGACTGTATATTTTAGTTTAGGCTGACGTCAGGCGAACTTTAATGAGACATAGTTCCAGCGCAATAGCAATTTCGGGGGCTGTTTCCTGATCAAGGATTGTTTCCGTTTACTACCCATATAATCCTATAAACTTTACATGTTAAATAATTGACATTCGACAACTTTCGTTCGGTTTTATTAGAGATGCAATAGGGACAGTCAGCATCATAAGTCAACTGTTTCGGCAGTTCAGTTTATAATTTGTAGTATTATCATAGGACCCAATAATTGTGTTGAATTTATCCACACAATATTTGTGATAAAGATCACAGTATTCTCTATCCTATCATATTTAGATAAATTGACTAAAATCTAATTGGTAAGTATTCATTGATTGTTTCTTTATTCACAGCAGTTTATGAGCAGGCTAATGAATAGCCACTCGTAACAACTTTGTACAGCAATCAATTATGATGGTGACTGTACCCTAGTAAAGCTGACAAGAGTAACTATCCTTAATATAGATATCGGTGAAAACAGATAACAGACTTACTAACCCTTAACTAAATATAATATTTCTTTGAAACTACCCACCAAATTCCATATTCACCGGGGGTTCTAAGAACACGCACCCCTGCCAGTACCAACTAAACTTAAAAGCTTAAAATAGTTTATTTTAACAAACAAACGATTGAAACCGGCTCACACGAAACACTTTGAATAAATCAACTGTACCCCTAGTACCTACGAGTTTATTTTCACAATCGAAATGTGACACTTTGATATTTTCAACCAATCGGAGCGCCGAGCGCAGTAAACGTGTACTAACAGTACTATTACGTTTCGATAGTAAATACTCCTAGCTACTAGGGGCACTGAGTTCAATCAAATAGAACGTTTACAATTTAAGCGTTTCGAACGTCCGTTAGAAAAAGCGGAGGAACCCTTATAGTCACTCGTGTCTGTCAGTCCGTCTGCCACGGCCAATTGGCTCCGAAATTATTGGACCGATTAAGTTGAAATTTCGTACACATATGATTTTCTTCGACCCAAGCACGGACGTGTAACGTAAATAAATGGATATTGGATATGGGGTCACTTTTGGGGGCAATATAGAAAATGAAAGAATAAAGTTTTGCAAACTGTACCGTGTAATATATGAAATGGAAGGGCTTGTTGTGAGGGTCTCAAATATATTTATTTTAAAATATATAGTTATAAAGTGATTTAAGAAGATAGACGAATATTGACCATTCGCTTCGTCTTATCTCCGAAACTTAAAGCCTATAATTTTCAAAAAAAAAGGAAATAAATAGCTCTTACCTATAGATTACAGGACGAACCTATACACAAGTCTATGGTCTTAAATAACATGGTAAATCTTTCAATATTGTGCGTACAAACTTACGTTTGCAGCACATTCCAATGTATGGGAAAACAGTTCTTTTTGGTACAAGACAGTATATAACAAAAGACAATATATTTAGCAATTTGGGAACCCTCTCCACGCAAGTTCAACTCGCACTTGTCAGTTTTTATTTTTAAGTCACGCTTATTGTTTAATTTCAAGTTGCTCCTAGTATCAATTAAAATAGTATTTCTTAGAAACCGACCTATAGCAGACAATGTCTACTGTGATAGACGTTCTGTGTGGTAGGTGACTACCGGCTTACTTTAATGATTAAAGTATTAGTTTAGTCAGGCCGAACATTGTGAAAGTGTCGAAAAAGAAATCGCTTTGTGGTAAAAATTTTTTTGCGCTACTTTGTTGTGTTAGAACGGCGCTAGTTCGAACACTGTTTTTCTCGCTAGTCAGAGGCGATATTTGATAGTATGACTTCTCTTAAAGCACGCGCTTTAGCATCCCGGAACTCGTTATCAAAGAATATGACTTCAACGTCCCCTCTGAAAGAGGGGCTGATTGAGCGTAAAATTGCTAAGGCGAGGAGCCATCTGCGCCCCCTCCGATCCTCACCATGGAATGGCTTCTATGAGATAACTGATGAAGCCCTCATCGGACATGTCTTGTTCGAAGTGAATGGTGGTTCCGAGAATATGGATTTCACAGGTAGATTTCATGATAAATCCAAGGAGCGAACGATGTCGGTCATGTCCGTTGATGGCTTTGAGGATCTTTATGTCGGATTAGATCGCCGTCTAGATCACCCGAGTATATTCGCTGGTATAAGTACTACAATGCCTGACAAACGAAGAAGTCGATCGCTATTTCAACGAGTTTACTCGTGGGACAACTCATACGGAAAATGGCTACGAAGACTCCAGTACGTGAGAGATGGCTTCCGCGCTTCTCTCCCTCTTTGGTAAGACTTGAAGAGTTAATTAATTCACGGACTTTGTTCGCTGCACACGTTGCCTCTCTACCATCTTTACGAGGGAGCTTGCTTAAACCTCAGACTTTAGGACAGTGGTTTCTGGGAGCTATTACCTTGCGTATTAGATCCCGTGAAGTTAAGGGGCTATCCCTAAAAACACTTCTCTTTGCGCTCGCATGGATTACCAAGGCCATGATGGATGATAAGCCGCTTTGCGTGCATTCTAGTGGAGTAGCTGTGTTTACTTGGATCACCGCCTCCACTTGCGACGACTGCATGATAAAGACACTCATGAATACTGAAGACTATAGGCAGACACTCCTTCCTTACATCGCCATCGGCTGGGAAAATGATTTGTGTCGAAGTTCGTGTCAGTGAGGACGCGAACTTCGGCTCATATAGGATGACAGAGCGTCAAGCGCATAGCCTCTTGAGCGTCCTCGAACTACACGCCCGTGTACTTAAAGGTTATGCCTGGAAGACTGAATCCGATATATACGATTCCTGGATATACGAAAGAAGAATTGACCTTGCAGCACATGCAGACGACCTCACTCGCGTATTCGCGGTAGACCTGAAACATATTTTCCTTTGTAACGTCAACCTATCCACCATGGTAGGACACCTTCTACCACTTTTACTTACTAAACGCTTATCCGTTTCTCTAATTTCGGCGATGCAGACAAGCAAGCGTGTGCATGAAGATGCGCACGCCTTTCTTATTCGATATGTTTTTACTACGGCTCCAACCCCTGACGAGCAAGCTTTAGCGGAAAGGCTGCTTGACGACGTCATTCATTGACCCGCATCTATAAAGAAATTGGGGATGCTCCTCCAACTAAGAGAATGCGTCTCTCAATAGAGGACGCAGATCTTGCTCTAGTCTGGGGCATTCCGAACGTCGAATTAGACACAATTGATGATTTCTACGAAGGAGGTGAAATTGTTTTTAGCCGTACTGTCACTGAAGAAGCTCCTCCTACGGAGGAACTAGCGGCTAGCGATTCCGACATTTTACGCAGATATGATTTTGGGGCTGCGCCCAGCTCTATTGACGCCGGTTCGTGGAGATCGCGAGCGCCCTCCGTTACTTCAACCCCTACCACCAGCATCTCCGAAAGTAACGGACACGATGATAGCTCAGATGACGAAATGATTAAATCTGTGACCACATTATTAGATCGGAGATTTATGGACGTCGAACCACAGAACCCCTTGGGTGCAGAACCATCGAGCTCTGATGGCTTCGTCACTCCCACTAATTCTGTATCCACCGCCACATTGGTTCAATACCCTGCTGATGATGAGTGAACTGGGTTATTTTACTATATGCGTTACGCATCCGAACGAGTTCGTCACCTATCAAAGAAAAAGAAAAGAAAATGTCATGAAACGACACCGGACTGCACGGCGGCCATTAATAAAATAAACTCAATTGTTACCTGAACGTTAAAGTTATTAGTACTGAAGATAAGGCATAGATTTGTACCAATTTCTAGTTCAAGGGGGGGTAGCACACCCTCTTGACCTCTAAGACATCAATAATATATCATGTCATTTATTTCGTGGTTTGGAAAAAACATCGGCTCCATAATGGATCTCCGTCACTATAGACGTACTTTTACATAATGCTCTACATTCCCATCCCATATTATTGATATCTTATTTAAACATACTTAATTATATTAATATTACACTTATAAAAAATATCTAGTAATATGTAACGCTAGTGCGGCTTCAAGCTAGTCAGCTACGTCAGGATACGCGACATGTTACACTTACAACTACACCCACTGTCCTCCCGAGTGGGTGGTAACATAAGACTAAACCGTTTGTCACAAGATGCGCCAAGCTCGTTGTACGGCATGATCCACTGCACGCCACCAGCGCGTAAGGATTACTTTTCACCTGCGCAAACTCGCACCTGTGCTAAGTTTAAAGCGGCCATTACATTGGGCGCGTACAACATACACTACTCGTACGACCTACGACGTTAGTTATCTATAAAGATAAAAAATCTAAAGTAAAATAAAGAAACATTACAATTTGCTTGTGTACGTACTACCTATTATTGTGTACCTAATGACTAAATTAATTATTAATTGCGAAATTAAAGGACACATTATCTCTGAAAGTACATCAAAATTATTTTCATGTAAACCTGTCATAGTAGAAATAACAATGAAACATGATTGTTGTTTGGGACCGCATATCGTAACATTTGCTGCACGGGTGTGTATAGGACATTCACTGATGTATATTTCGAAACTTCAAATCTATGGCGTGTGTAGAGAGCCGGAGATACAAGAGTATTTGTGTTTCATAGAGAGCAAGGTTTACGACTGGTTGTTACCAAATGGTTGCGCCCTCACCTGGACTAAGCCAAGCAATAAGTGATTTGGAATAAATATCGAATCTTTACTAAATATTTATTTAATATTTACGTACCTACTTCATTACATAGCGCCGCGGTTCCATGACTCTGGGGCCGCGAGTGACAATCCGAGATCAAAACAACTACTTAATTGATAAGTGCTACGCATTACGTGTACTAAACCTACCTATCGCATGTCCGTCTAGCTACCCTGCACATACTAAAACAATCAAACTATTCGATTGTTCCGTTTATTCAGATGCAATCGAATGACTGAAATCGGTGTTATTCGATTGTTGGTCGATGCTATTCTTCATCACTGTGACGACCTAACGGCCGAACACTGAAACGCCAGTTAGTATTATGTGCCTGTTTTAACCATTTGAACCACCCGATTTCCTCTCGAATAGTTAAAGCGGAACTTAATATTAAACGGCGTTTCAGTATTCGGCCGTTACTTGCGTGTAATTGCTTTAGGTTGTTTATTTTCATTCGATTGTTATTCAACAACGACGAATAAATCTACAATCCAATACCCGATAGCAAAGTTAACTATTTATTCGATAGTATTTTCATTAACAATGCAACAGGCCACCGCTAGCGCACACGCTGGTGGTGTACAATGTGTCGCAATACCGCACAGCCCCCGCCCTGCATTTCCTTTTATGTCGTAGTCATGTTTAAGGTATTTAGTTTTACTGGAAGGACGTCATCATCATCATTTCAGCCGTAGAAACGTCCGCAGCTGGTAAGAAGCCTCCTCAAATTTGAAGAGATTGCCACAACGACCGGTATGGGTTTGTGTTGTGTGCTCATTGTGGGATGTTGGCATAATCGCCACGCTTTGCAGACGGGTTGGCGATCGCAGTGGAGCTATAAATATACTCGAAGGACGCTGCTGGCCACCCTCCGGCTAATCCCATAGTCGCCTTTTACGACACCCACGGATGAGATGGGGTGGTAGTATTCTTAGCCGGCACCACATAGGACGTATGTAACACTAGTTCAATACCTAGTGAAAGTCCCATAAAACACGGACACAATGTTTACGATATGAGCTTTCAACCGGACTGGCAACAATCCTTAAAATGGTAACTTCTACTTCAGCTTCGGAATCGGTCGTGTATTACAACAACACTAATATCTCCGTAAAATAATTTGTGTCTTATCCTAGTATACAATATGTCTAAATAAAAAATTACTTACTGCCTTAATATTTGTACTCGTGTAGTTAAACTATCCAGTAGGTAAGCGTTATAACATGGCCACATGAGGATCCTACCGACAAAGCTACAGAGTAAGGGCGGGACTACCATGTGCCTCATGGGGAGGACTACCGCTAAGAAGCTCCTTACATGGGTAATAAAATTTGTAGCAACGGCCGATGTTTTCATGACATCTACACGTACACATTAGACATACGATGACTGTGAAATTATATGTTGTTGTTGTTCGACAGTCGCTCAATTTGTATCTAGCGTAATTGAATACAATTTACCGCTCCACTGAGTCCAGTGATTGCCGCTGGGCAAAAAAATCTCGTGTAAGAGTACCCGAGTCCGCTTAGCACGCCACGCTAGTGCACCGTGTGCGAAGCAGAATACGTAACAATAACTGGGTTCTTTATTTATTTTAGAGTACGACGCATTAGGTTATTAGAAATAATAGCAAGTTAATTGTTTTCCAGATCCGACTTGACCAACATTCATAATAATAATTATAGTATTCACAAAAAGAAAATACAAGTACGAAGGCACAGCTGGCACTCCCTATCGTTTATGTCGTTCATAATAATTTGAAACAAAAAACTTGCATTTAACATTGCAATTACATTGATCATACATCATCATTCTCGTAAAAAATAAACATGTAAATTATAGACCATGTTTCCATTAAAACAATAAAACTAGTCCTAATCCTCATGTATCAATATATTCATCAGACCAGATACCTTAGTATAGATAATGAGGTGCGAAGCCCTGAACATAACAAACATAGATAACCTAACATAAGCTCCTCGCAGCAGCAGTGCCCATCAACATTGTCAGGTATACACGTCCTAAACGTAACAGTTGCAGGTCGCCCGTTACCCCGGACCTCGGCCTCACAGAGACAGGCAAGGACGACCGGCTTGCTACCGTTTGATGAAGCGCTAGCTTTGCTGATGCGCCATGTGGCATCATCGACTAGCGAGAACAAAAATCGTATGGAATTTAGCACAACAATAATGGCAGATTCTGATAGCCCACTCATGTGGTGTCCCCTCTCTTGCTCGTGACATGACAAATGCAAAACTCAAGCCAACAGCTTTCTCAACAAGATCAGGTAATTTAGTAGTTATTCTATTGCAAAGATAAAGAACACGGATGTTTCGGGAAGTTTCTGTGTCGCACAGCAGATGCGTGCTTGTCACTATGGAGGCGCCGCCCAGCACCTGCTGCAGATCGCACGTTGCCCAGTTTGGGTGACGCAGCGCCGTGACCTCTCGCTTCCGGCCGTGGTTCTGTTTATGGTAATCGGAGCGTGAGAAACTATCACTCCTTCTTTGAGTAAGTGATGTACGCAACGAAGGCGGCGGCGGTGGACAGAGAGGGAGAGGAGACCACCTCTGACCCTTCCCGCAGAAGACGTAGCGGGTGTCATAGGTTGCTTGCCGATCTCTAGTTCGTCCAGCGTCTATTAGTTGCGGCCTGTGCGCGGCGGACTTCGGGCAGCACTGTGGGGCCGACAGGGGCTGTAGTGGGTCTAGTGGGTAAGAGATCGATGCGCTCCTCGGCCTTACCCGGGGCGGAAGATAGAAATCAACAATAAAAACATTTAATAATAAGCATGAGGGTTTTCTCACAGTAAAAAAACGCCTGATTGATAAATGTGCGTGTGTTACATTCATCCACTTGTGATATTGGGATAAGATAGTTTAAATGGATGACGAATGGAATTTCGGATTAATTATGAATACATTGATAGACTTGTGACACCCACTGAGCTCCCCGGCGGGATCAGTGGCGCTCACGACGGTATGTTTGATACCAGGGTCGCCCAATCCGTCGGGGAGTCTGCCGTCCCCTCTGGACGGCCTTGGAATAACGGTGATGCCCTGGATGCATCGACGTATGTTACAGGTACGCCAAAGTGGGCCAACAGCTGATGGGTCGCGAAGGCAGTATTCACGCAGTATTCGCGGTCAGCAAAAGCAGTTCCACACAGAGGTGTTTTTAGTCAGTGCAAGTCTCGCATAACCACGCTGTATGCCCGGACGGCGGGGAATGCATATGGCATTATTTCCGAACAAAAAAAAAAACAAGATAGATGTCTAATGCGTCTATTGTATACTAAATCAATGAATAATGTAATAATTGTATCCTTTCATATTTGACAGCCTGCTGTGGGACAAAGTAAGCGCGCTCAGACTATCTCTGTGTTGTGGCCACTCGGTGGGTAACGGGTAACTTGAAAACATCTGAACCTTGCATATGGTGACGCGATCACAACATTCGCATCAAGTCGTAGTTCACACGCCCCACGTCCAGCCAACGTTCACGATAACATTGTGCTGCGACCACCAATAGCGACGTAGCGACGTAGCGACGTAGCGACGTAGCGCGCCACAGACAGCCGCGACCCTCGAGCGGCTCCGCGCACGACACACATCGCTAGGAGCACGCACGGAACGCACGTCTACATACAAATAAGGCATACATGGGCACACATAAACAATACCTTTTGACCAGCCAAATGTAATTTTTCACAAACCCTTTTGTCATTTTAAATTTTAAATGAGAACATTTTAAGTGTCCTTGTTCTTATATTAAACCCTTGGATACATACATACATATAAATATAAAATGACGGACTCGGTTATTGATATTCGTGTAACTCCGACATTGGAGTGTGATCACAACCTATTACCTATTTCAAAACGAACACATAAACCTATTTATTAATAAATGTCTAGGCCTTTAACTTATAAATAACAAGCAACGTGTCCTAAATTAAACTAAAATAATATCCTATTACGGCCTTGTTCGCTACTTCACACGAGCGTATGTGGGCGCGTCTTGTTCAAAGATTAGCACTCGATACTTAATTACCTAAATACAAAACAGTACCTATAGGTACACGTGCACAACAATCAACGAAACGCGCAGAAGTCTATCCACTACTGAGCACGGACGTAAGCAACCAAACAATACCACCAAGTATTTATTTGTGCACAAATATCGTGACTTCGAGCTGTGGCCGCCTCGGGAGCGGACGGCCGGCTCCCCGTCGACTTTGATCATACTCGTGTTGTAATGAGCGATTCACGCAGTGACCAGTCAACAGTACAATACAATGGTTACGGACAAACACAAAACAAAAACATATTCCATGCTCTCAAATTGCAACTAGTGGTTGATTCAATTATTTCAACAACCCGTTACACGCAGGCGACATCTAAAATCCGCTTCAAAATCCAAAACCAAAAACACGTACTTGTATAAAAACACACTGATCAATTATTCCTGTCGGGTAGCGTTTGTTGTTAATATCCATATAATTGACAGAGGACAGATATAGGGTGGCGGTTAGATACGTACGTAGTATAATCTTATTCTGCTTATTAAAACCTCAACAAAATAATTGGAGGACATGCATCGTCAATGCTAAATTAACATATTGTCGTTTTTAAAATGTCCCTTTATCGCTGTTCAAATGTAACGTATTGTATATGGTATATACATTAATATAGTAAATAAAAGTTGTTTGTTTTTGCTCTAATCTCGATAAATACACGTAGTGTAAGCTGTCAGAGGAAAGCAACATTGGATATTTATCATTATTTAAGTAAAACAGTGTATGCTTTTTACACTCGTTTGGCAACAGAAAGCTGCTGCCGTTTCTCGCAGACAACTCACTGAGCTGTTGCTGAATAACTAGTAAGTTGACATTCGCTGTTTATTGTATATGTTTTATATATCGTTATATGTAGGTAAATCTACTTGATCAACTAAATGTGAAAACTATTATTCATGAACGTCGGTAATACAAAGTAATATTTTGTAATTTAATTGTATTTTTGTCATATGGGATGTTTGTCGGCTGCTTGTTACTCGTTGCCCGTCAGTTGCGACGATCTACTGCTTGCGGCACGCTTGCTACTTTGTTTGTAAGAATGTATTCGTATTAGCATTAGCTGTCAGTTATACCGAGCGGACGTCTCTTAGTTTGTTATTAAGAATTTAATTAATATACCTAAAATGCCTAATTTAAGCTGTAGTGGTTGTTGTGTAGACGTATCCGACATGCCGTTTATTGAGTGTTCAAAAAAAAACTGCAACAAAGTGTACGAGTTAAATTGCCTTGGAATACCTACGGAAGAGTTCGAAGCATACACTCAGGAATTTAAAAGCCAATGGGTATGTCCTGAATGTATTAGCTCACAACGGAAGCCTATTCGCAATGCTGATACTCCTGTTAGTAGATTATCTGGACTAGCTAACACGATCAGCAGTAATGTTAATACTCAACGCGGCAGTCGTATGAAGAACACAAAATCACCGATCGCAGAAAGCCAAGGTAACTTACTGGAAGAGATTAAAGAGTTTCGATCAGAGGTATTGTCACGTTTCGATATCCAGGCTAGTTCAATAAATAATATCCAAGAAGTATTAAAATGTACGAAAAATGAGTTGCAAGAATTACGAACATACGTGACGGTACTCGAAGAAAAAGTTGGGCAGGTTATTTTGCTGGAAAATGAATTAAAAGTACTAGTTACGCGTAATCAACAGTTGGAAAACTTAATTAATGTATCCAGAGCGTCGCAAACCTTGACTGAGACAGGGGAAACCACAAACACCCGAACTAGCTTTGCCGAGGCGGTGTGTAAACTACCCACTAGGAACTTAAATAACCGACCCGCCGCCGCCTGCACCTACACCTCAGCTATTAAAGAGAGTGGGGCCACGAAAACAGTGGCACTACCAGTTAGGAAGGAGGTATTGCAGGGAAATGGGCAGTCTTTACTGACAATAGATTCGGAGTTGGACAGAAAGGCAGAAGATAATGAGGATTGGACTACAGTCCGTAAAAAGAAAGGAAAATTCCAATCCCAAGAGGTAAAGAGAGGGAAAAATTCCAGCCTATTAGAAATACAAGCTACGGAGCGTAAAAAACATTTCCACATATGGCGCTTGCATCCGGAAACAACGGTGGAAAAATTAGCTGATCACGTAAAATCTGTGTGCGGCCCCGAAGGAATAGTCAAAATTGACAAAATTAAGCATAAAACAGAGAGAGACTATGCTTCCTTCATTATTGGAGTTTCAGAGAGAGACTATTACAAAATATGTCAACCTGAGGTATGGCCTCTAAATGCAGAGTTTGCGGAATGGATTTGGTTTCGGAAATCCACAAATAAACCAAACGATGGAAAATAGATATATTGATATTTTTTACCAAAACGCAAGAGGTCTACGTACGAAATTAAACCTTTTTTATGATAATATAGAATCTACGGGTGCCGATTTAATAGCAATTACGGAAACTGGTTGTAATGAATCAATAGAAGATGCTGAGATTATACCACAGGGTTACCAAATAGTACGATGCGACCGATTGGATGGAAGAAAACAAGGAGGCGCGTTTCTCGTGGCCACACACCGGATTGAACTACGGAAAGTAACGGTACCTGGGGACGTCAACATCGATACATGCGCATTTGAACTGGTTTGTGCTACCGTGCATTCGCGTAATAGATTTTTATTTCTGTGTTGTGTAGTCTATATACCACCGAACAGTACCGAAAACGAGTACATGGTTTTATTTAGAGTTATAGAACAGTTATGTGTTAGGTATAAGAGTGTTATTGTTATAGGAGATTTTAATTTGCACTCTTGTAATGTTAATGTGATCAACTATTATGAATACTTTCTTTCTTTTTGTGAATTCATTCAGAGTAATAAGGTACCTAACTGTAATGGACGTCAGTTGGATTTGGTAATGTGGTCATTGAGTGAGGGTGAGGTGCGTGTGAGTGAGGCGGATGAAGCACTAGTGCCAGTGGATCCGCACCATCCGCCACTCGCGATATGCGTCTCAGTGGGCAAATGCGAGTGCGCGGAACCCACCCAGGCCGACGTCTTCACAGCGAGTCCCGATATTGCAAAAGCGAGTGAATTGTGGCCGCAATGGAATTTTGCTAAAGCTGATTACAAGTTATTATACTCATCGCTATTATCAAACGATTGGAGTCCGATGTATAATATACAGGCCCCAGAAGAGACAATTAATTATTTTTATGACAGTATAAATACAATTATGGATAGATGTGTTCCTAAAAAAAGGCAAAGTCGTGTAGATTCTAGGTACAAGTACCCAGAATGGTACACGAGTGAGATTATTCACAACATTAAAAGGAAAGCGAGACTTCATAAACAGTATAAAAAAAGTGGGGTGAGTAGTCATTATGAAATGTTTTCTCAGTATAGGGCAATGGTTAAAATTATGATATCGCGTGCTCATGAACAGCACCAGGAGTGGGTTCAGCAACATTTTACACATGATCCAAGATCATTTTGGGATTATGTCAGGGCTAAAAAAGGGTCGGTTAATCGTAACAAAATTAGCAAAGATGGAAATATTTTATCGGAGTCTGACTGTGCTAAAGAGTTTGCGCGTTATTTTTATTCTGTTTACGATATTCAGAAACCCCGACTGAGCGTAGAAGCAGCAGTGACATCATCTACTTACGGAAGCAGCAAGCGTGTTCATATCGGTCGCCTAGAAATCAGCCAGGTACTGGAGTCACTAACTCGACTTAAACCAAAACGCTCCGCGGGACCGGACGGTATTCCCGCTTTTATTGTGAGGGACTGCCGGGGAGTTCTAGCGAAGCCGTTATTACATCTGTTTAATGTGTGCCTTGAAGCGTCATGTTTTCCTGAGCGTTGGAAAACCACACGTGTAATCCCAGTACCCAAAGGCGCCATGAAATCGGACATAAGTGGCTATAGGCCGGTAGCAGTACTGTCAACACCAGCGAAAGTTTTTGAATCTACTATACAGAGATGTGTATTCGATCAAGTATCGGGTTTACTGTCGGACTCCCAGCATGGTTTTCGACCGGCCCGCAGTACGACTAGTAATTTGCTGAAATTCATGACGGATGTGGTCCCTTATGTCGATGCTGGAGTACAAGTCGACGCCGCCTATTTTGATTTCAGGAAAGCGTTCGATATGGTAGATAACGACATCCTATTATCGAAGCTGGCGGCAGTGGGATGTACTCCTAAATTGCTTCAGTTCTTTGCTAGCTACATGAGGGATCGCCGGCAATTTGTTGAATATGGGGGTTATAAATCTGAGCCTTACTATACTAGATCTGGAGTAAGTCAAGGCAGTAATTTAGGGCCGTTGCAATTTATTGTCATGATAAACGACCTGCCAGATATCGTCAAAGATGCCACGTGTCTTTTATTCGCAGATGATCTTAAGCTTTTTATGGCCATCAAAGAAGATGATGACTTTGTACGATTACAACGGGACATAGACAGAGTAGTCGAGTGGAGTAGGATAAATAGACTACAGTTTAACATAAAAAAATGTTCGGTCATAACTTTTAGCCGAATGAGAGCACCACGGCATCATGGGTACGAGCTGGACGGTACACTAATGGACCGGAAAGAAATAGTACACGATTTAGGGGTACGCCTGAACACTGAATTGACATTCCGAGAACACATTATTACAGTATGTAAACAATCCTACAGCAGCTTAGGTTTCATACTTCGTCGGGTGGAGGGTTTTACGAACCTTAAAGCCATTAAAGTACTGTACAATGCTCTCGTGAGAAGTCGGTTGGAGTGCAATGCCGTAATATGGGCTCCACATGAGACTAAATATAGTCTCATGTTGGAGCGCATACAAAACAAATTCACTAGGTACTTGTATATGAAACTTTACGGGGTCTATCCTTTCTATCCCTTGATGTACCCAACGTTGTTTGTTCTAGGCATGGTTGGGTATAACAAGTTGGAAACGAGAAGAGACTTGGCTCTTATCACATATATTTTTAAGTTATTGCGTGGTAAAACACATAATCCGTGTATACTGAAGGGGGTTTGCTTGTATGTGCCAGACAATTACGTGTTGAGGCGGCGGCGGCCGCGGTTACTCGCGGTACCGCGCGGACGAACTAACATGTTAGGCAAAGCGCCAATGACGCGCGCCTTGCATACACTCAATGACATTGCTGATAGGATAGATTTATTTTTCTGCTCTCTGAATGAGTTTACTAAAGTTGCTTTGTATGTGTTATGTTACTTAAAATAAAATTAAGGACCACACTACCGTATTGGGATATTCCTGTAATGATAGTTGTGTTTGAGATAAATAAATAAAAAAAAAAAAAAAAAAAAAATTTCGTGGATACTGTATATATTGATTGTTAATTTAATAAGTATTAGATAAATTAAATTTAATCTTTTACTTCCGTAAATTACTTGGTTTTTTGAATTTTTGCGGCGTTTCGTGGTGGCTCATTTGTTTGTAAACAATAGTTGTATATGATTGATTTGCTTTGTTTATATAGTTGACTGTTCATTTAGCTGGAAATGAACGCACGCCACCGAGTTTGGCTGTAATATATCAAATTTGACTAGGTGTTTTGTTGTTTAATAAATGTGGGAAATTTGCGAAATCGATAGAATTATGTGGATGAATGGATAAAGATAATAAAAATAAAAATAGAAGCTGTGTTATGTTGTTGCAATGTTGCATTTTGGTATACTGGTAATGGTAATGGATTATGTTATAAAAAGTAAAGCGTAGTTGATTATGTTTCATAGTCATAGTAAAAATGGAGTAATTGAAAGAAGGATTACATTACGTGTCGGGTATCGATTACAATCGTGGATATGTTTTGGTGGTTTCTGTTCGCGCGCACAATAATAGGTGCACGAAACAGGGATCAAAAGGGTCATTGAGCGAAACGTGTAGAGGTATACGCTACACTCGGTAGAGGTGCAGGTCGACGCCCCAGCCCGTGGCGGCCACCCAGTCGGGCAGCGCGGCCAGCAGGCGCGCGTGCGCCGCGTGCAGGCGCCGCGCGCCGGCCAGCGCGTGCGCCGCCAGCGACACGTCGGCGAGGGGCGCGCCCCCGGCCGGCGCCCCGCCCCCCGGCGCCCCCGGCGGCGCCTCCAGCAGCAGGCGCACGCGCCGCGCGCCGCCGCGCGCCGCGTGCAGCGCCACGAAGTACGTGCGGCGCGCGCCCCACGGCGCCGCCTCGCGCAGCGCCGCGCCGCCCGCCCACGCCGCGCGCCCCGCCGCCGGCGCCAGCAGCAGCACCACGTGCGCCGCGCCCGACACGTTCACGCTCAGCTCCACCGTGCTGGCGTTGAGGCGCGCCACGCCCAGCGCGGCGCGCAGGCGCGGCAGCGGCGCGGCCGGCGCGGGCGCCACGTGCGACGCGCCCACCAGCGCCAGCACGGGCAGGTAGTACGGCGCGCCGCAGTACAGCAGGCGCGCGCACTGCGAGCGCGCCACCGGCCGCGCCGCCGCCATCTCGGGCGCTGCGGGCCGAGCGCACGCACGTTATACTACTGCACACGCCTCGCGCGCTAACATCGTTTCGGCCGAATGAAGTCCACTGCTGGACACAGGCCTCCCGCAAAGATCACCACATAGACCGATATGGATGTGTTGTGGACTCATTGGGGGGTTTTGCCATAATCGCCACGCTTAGCAGACGGGTTGGCGATCGCAATTGTGTTGTTAATGTACTCGAAGGACGCTGCTGCCCATCCTCCGGCCAATCCCTTAGTCGACTTTTACGACACCCGCGGGAGGAGATGGGGTGGTGGCATTCTGAGCCGGCACCACACGGTCGCGCGGCACACGCTAACGTGTAGCCAACCAATCAAACAATAATGCAAACAATGGAAAACAGTGAAACACGAACTAAAATATAATGATATCGAATGAGCGAATGTGCATTATTGAGTAGGACACAATTATGCATATTTGCTGAGTGTTCGATTGAAACTCGAACAGCCTCACTATGCGCTGTGCTGAGCACACAGCGGTACGTGACCATATGCGCACCGCTATCTTCCCGGGGGTCGCTCGGTATTAGCACGCAAATTTCCCAATAAACGCGCTCGCAATCCCCAAAGCCCTTTGCCATATAAAGACGCTGGGCGGGCTCAAGCGTGTTAGACACGGCGGATCATACCGATTGGTGAAACATGCAAAATGCAGTCAGGTACAGACGCAGGGATTTACTCCAATGACTTCAACATCAGTCAAAATATGGGGCATTACGCATCAGTATTCCAAACACAAAAATATGCAATAATTACCAGCATCAAAGAAATCCGAACAGGAAATATCAAAGGCAAAACCTTAGCGTCCCTTAAAGCGCTCAACTCCTTCAAGGTTAGCTCACAACTAGTCAAAGAAAGCTAGTTAGACCTAAACAGCCTGGGAAGACGCAACAACGTCAGCCTTATCTGTG
The DNA here is from genome assembly GCA_947459985.1 of Diloba caeruleocephala. NCBI lineage: Eukaryota > Metazoa > Arthropoda > Insecta > Lepidoptera > Noctuidae > Diloba > Diloba caeruleocephala. Next base: position 25,193,852 of record OX381621.1, on the reverse strand, counting down.
GACCTGGACACCAAGGTAAATGAATTAGCCAAGGCTGGCTCACAAAAGCAGTTAGTAGGCCCTGGACCCTTTATAGGTATTCCTCACTAAACCTATCATCATGCATTATTTGAATTACATGCTAGAAAAGAGCAAGCAAAAGAATGGAGGGAGGCAGTAGGTCAAAACTACCTCAAGACCTTCTCTACTACAAGGAAAGACTGGAGTGAAATGATTAAACTTAAACAAATCAACTAACGGTGGAAAGATTTCTTCTTCTAGGTGCACTCACCGGACACTCGGTACCAATGAGCACCTCCACAGAATGAAACATTTAAAAAACCGGCAACAATACGTTGAAGTAACTTGTGTTAATAATACTTCTATATTGATTATCCTTGGAACATACATAATTGGAAATTGGATGTTGTTTTTTTCGAGCTGGGCCAGTTTCTACTTTGGTTTCCGCGGCGCTTAACCATCGACGCGATTATGCACGTGAGGGCTCTGGCGGAGAAAGCACTATCCGGGGCGAGGTGGTGGCGGCGGTGTCTCTCAACATTGCCAAGGCCTTCAACGCCTTGCACTGGAAATTGCATTAGAGGCACTCGTGTATCACCGGGTGCCAATCTACCTCCGTCACATTGTGCGGCCTATCCGACAAACAGAGTAGTTACCTACACGGGTCGCGAAGGATGGGGTTGGCGAGAGACTACGTGCGTTGTTCCACAGGGCTCGGCTTGGTGACGGCGCCGGTGAGAAGGTACCGGCAAGCAGCCACGTTGGCAACGGCTGGGGTGGCACAGGTCGTTGGAAGGGTCTAAAGGTGGCCCTCAACAAGTCGAATGTTTAGTGTTTTCGTGGGCCTCGGTGCGCGCCACTTTTGGGGATTCCATGTCGTGGTGGGAGGCGTTCTTATCGGCGTCGACGATAAAGTACCTTTTTTTATTATACCCAGTGGCAATTCTACATGATTCTCGCCCCGGCCAAAATGCGGCATGAAGTTCGGCCGGTTGACCCCCAAACTGGCGGGCACTGCGGCTGCACTTGCGCGGTTGCGGCCCAATTTAAGGGGTGCCAATTCCTCCTACCAGAGGCTCCACAAGGGGATAGTGAGGTCCACAGCCTTTCATGGGGCACCCGATTGGGCGGACTCCCTGAGCATCCTCAGCTTCGCTATTCAGCGAAGCCACAGAGAGCGATGGCCGTCAAGTGTGCATGACAAGGGGATACCGTATGATCTGCTACGAGGCGGGGAGCGTCCTTACCGGATCACCGCCCTGAGACCAGTAAGTGTAAGGCGCGACACCAAATCGGTGGCACGGCATGTGCGGCAGGCGAAGGTACTCTTTGGACCCATGTCCGAGTTTCGAGAAGTATCTGTTGCATAGGCCGGGAACAGATGCCGGTTGTTACTGCGATGACTGCCCAGAGGACACAGCGCAGCACATACCGGAGAAGTGCTCAGCTTGGGCGACGCAGCGTGGTGATTTCATTGCGGCAGTCAGAGATCTCTCGCTTCCGTCCTTCGTCCCAACCGCCAGGCGGGCTAACCGTATGTTTTTGAGCGCGCGCGCGCGAGGGAGTGCGTGTGTGGGAGAGGCTCCAGCATCATGGCCAAGCGCCAGCATGATCGCAGTGTCATCATCGAGGGAGCGCCGTCGCCTCCTTCTGCGAGGACGTGACGTACACAAAGGAGGCGGCGCAGCGGGGGCGGCAAGATATAAACATTCTTCCGTGCCGCAATAAATACACCGGGCGTCGACGGAGGCCGCTGCCCAATCTCTCCCGCCTCTACGAGCGACGAACTTCGAGTAGTACGCGCCCGATTTCAGTTTTATTTATGTGATATAACATGGTATTGGTACCTACACAGTTTTCATCATATATCATATCGGCCATTTATACGTCCATTGCTGAACAAAGGCCTCCCCCATAGATTCCACAACTGTGTCATCATTTTGGGGGTATTTGCCAATACTCACCACGCTTGGCAAGCGGGTTGGTGAGCGCAGTATGGCTACCGCTTCACAGGAGGAACGCTGCTGCCCGTCCCTCTGGGAGGAAATGGAGTGGTGCTATATTCTTAATCCGGACACCACACGGATACTACACAGTTTTGATACCTGTTTATTAGTGGAATTGATTTTATTACTGATGTTAGTACAGAACAGGTATCTTACAATATTTATCAACGGAGTGCGGCGTGTTGGCGTCAAGTTCCGGCACCCAGTAGAAGTTTTCCACCTGGTCGGGTTGCTCGGGCTCCCACGGCGCTGCGTGTATCGTACGGCGCGTGTGGAACACCATGAAGCGCTGCGGCCGCTCCGCACTGTACGGCGCACCCAGCGGCGTCAGCAGCACCAGCAGCAGCGTCACCACCGTAATCAGCACCGCGCCGCCCACCTGCACAGCCGGCCGTCAGCGCGCCACCCCGCGCCACCCCGCCCCGCCCCGCCCCAGCCCCGTCCCCCGCTCACCAGTCGGCGCCAGCCGCGCGTCGCCTGCAGTAGCGGCAGCAGCCAGCAGCACGCCACCTGCACCTCGACCGCCACTATCACCGCCATCGTCACCTGCGCACACCACGAGCCACACATTAGTGTCGGGCGGCACGGCCGGCGGCGGCGCGGGCGGGGCGCGGATACTGACATCGGCGGGGAGCGGGCCGGCGCCCGCGCGGCCCATGATGGGCACGAACATGCGCAGCGAGCCCAGCGCCAGGTACCACGTCTGCGCCGCCGGCAGCGCCGCGCCCAGCGCCCAGCAGGCCGCGCGCGCCGCGCCGCCCGCGCGCGCCGCGCCCGCCAGCAGGTCGGCGGCCGCCGGCAGCAGCGCCCACAGCAGCGGCAGGAAGCCCGAGCGCAGGCCGCGCAGCGCGCACAGCAGCAGCGCCGCCGCCGCCGCCGCCGCGCCCGCGTCGTGCCAGGCGCGCGCGCGCCACCAGCCGCGCCGCAGCGCCGGGCGGGCCCGCCGCGCCGCCAGCGCCGCGCCCGCCAGCGCCGGCAGCGCGAACAGCGGCGCCAGCAGCGCGGCGCGCGAGTAGAAGGCCAGGCGCGCGCCGGCCGCGTGCAGCAGCAGCGCGGGCGCCGCGGCCGCCAGCACGCCCGCGCCCGCCGCCGCCGCGCCCGCGCCGGCCGCGCGCAGCACGCCGCCCCACCACGCGCCGCGCGCCACGCACAGCTCGGCGCGCGCCTGCGCGGCGCTGGCGTGGATCTTGAGCGCGACGAGCGCCAACGTGAGCGCGGTGAGCGCGACGGCGGCGGGCGCGCGCGCCGACAGCACCAGCAGGCCCAGCACGTCGAAGTACACGGGCTGGCGGGACGACTCGTCCGGCTCCGACTCCAGGCTCTCGCTCGACAGCAAGCCTGTGTGTGCAGGCGCCGCAACGCGTCAGTCGACACGCGCTCGACCATGGCCAGCGTATACGAACAGTAAGCGTGCGTGTGGTATTTATGTATTGTAACGTGATAACACCTCTCCACGACCGAACTTGTAAATGGTACGCGCCGGAAGATACAGTTTCAGAGCAGCCACATTTCTCGGAAATGTCTGCGAGAAGCCCAACAAAAATACAAAGAAATAAGATATAGATTTATTACGGCTACAGGAGCGCACGTTACTAACGTGTAACTTATTTTGACTCCTTTTTTTAGTCACCTACATATCAAGCCCATTTAATTGTTAAAAAAAATTGTTTCTTATATTACTCTAACAGTTTTAATTGTTTACCGTAATCCGTTTCAACAATTCACATCATTAAGCCATCAGCGGTGATAATTTATCTTTGTTGGAACAGAGTTCCTTATCACGCGTTATCGTTCTGATTTGTTTGCGGGCTAAAAGTTTAGCCGAAAAAAGTGTAACAATAAAAAACGACACCAAAAATCGACATCTTTTTGCAATGATTTTTGAGACACTTCCCGATCATCTAGGAAATTAAACCTTTTTTCAATCGATTCAGCTTGCCGTCCATTTTGAGAATATGCAAAAATATTTATAGTTTTAACGTTTAAATACCCTTTTTTGTTTATATAAATAATTATTTTTGGGTGATAAATTGTGTCAGCAATAGCGTATACAGGATAGTACATTTTATTATTCTTTTATTATTTTATCATCATATCGGCCATTTATACGTCGTATTAATAAAAAAAAAAAAAAAGTACATTACTTAATACAAACACAAAAAAGATATAGCGAAAGGAACTCGTATCCAACCGGGTATCCATAAGATACCTCTCACTTTTTTATGTTTTTGTCTTATGCATTTTTTATTGGTGTATTGTATTTTATTTAACCTTCACCTGTGGTATACTCCGATCTGATTGTGACAACCATACATCACCCTCAATAGCGCAATATGTAAATCTCACTCGCTAATTCTTTTCAGATGTCACAATCGGATGGGGCTGCTCAGGTGAAGCATTTCGTGACACGCTGGACATCATTTCCAGGGTGCGACGTACCGATTTCACCACACCAGCATAGAAAATACTGCCCATCAAGTACCGGCCGGTGCTTTCCTATTGGCGAGTCCCTCCTGCTCATCGCCACCTCGGGTCACACCACCGGGCCCATCACCGTCACGCGGTGATGATCACCACGCTCTCTGCCAACCACGGGGATTTGAGCCAGGAGAGTACAGCTGCGGCTACCGGCTTTATAAGGTGGAACAGTAGTAGTGTCGGACATACACCACACACTTTTTGTTTTGTTATATATGTTTACACTGGGTGCTGTGTTTACACAGCCACACCGTAACAGTATACGTAATGCGTGCGTGAGAGTGAGAGCGAGACAGAGAGAAAGGAGTCGAGTACCGCTCGCGAGCGCCAGCACGTTGTCGCCGGTGCGCTGCAGCGCGGCGGGCGGCACGCGCGCGGCCGCGTCCAGGCGCGTGTGGTACACGTAGCCGTTGGCGGTCCACGCCAGGTCCACGCCTGCAACACGCACTCGTCACGCGGGCCCTCCGGCGTGTGACACATCGGTCGGGCCACAGCACATGCGTACCCGACAGCTTGCCGAAGTCCCGAAAGATGCGGAAGTCGGTGTCGGCGGGGATGAGGCCGCTGTCGAACAGCTCTTGCGCCAGCGACGACGCGAAAGGATGCGGCACCGCGCCCGCGTACATCTGCACACAACACAATGACACAACTGTTACGGTACGGCGGCGATTATTCCAATACAATACGTCGTGCCGACGAGTTAGCCCACAATAGCCAACAACCTCAATGATCCAGGGGTCGTGCGGGCCGGCCTGGAACAGCACCTCGCGCCCGCCCGCGCCGCACGCCTCGATGTTGATGAACGCTCGCACGTCTTTCGCCCACCTGACACCGTGTCATAGATTAGCTTCTTAAAATACAATAGTATGCATTTGTTCGTAACATGTGCGTATATAGATCTTACAATTTACAAGTTCATTAACACATTTCACCGATAACTGCAAACACATATGAAATCCTAATTTAGAACAATCCTAATAGAAAAATCTACAAAAATATAAAAATAGTAATTAATTAACAGTTTTAGATCATTACAAAAAACAATTTTAAACGGATTACATTTCGTATGTTATACATTTAGTTCTTCCTAACGATACGAACACTGCAAAGTTCGTGCTCGCCGGACGACTAAGATGATTGATAATGGCAAATTATATAAAACTTTTCTTGTATACTGCGAAATTTTTATCTAAATATATTGATATACACGCAGTGATGACTCGATGATGTTTCCCAGTGTGGTATGGATTTTGAGACTTTATTATTTTAATAACAGGATTCTAAACTGGTGGTTCCTGCTAACCATCTTCCCTATTGAAATAAATATGGTTTTAATTTCAATTGCCTCACGAAACATTCTTGACACATATCTGTTCTCTTTTGGAGTCTTTCCCAACGTGGGCGATAACGCCCCCTTGTGGGCGCTGCAGGCCTAAAGGGGGGCGGTAAGAGACCCAGAAAAAAAGGGGGCATTGTGTAGGGCTTTGGGGTCGATTTATAATTTCATCTACCTAGCTAGGAAGACTCTTAGATACCGACTGAGCTCTCGACTCTCACCTACATCTAGTGAACATCAACTAATATTAATTAAGATATAGCTCAAACTCGGTTCGATATAAAAGACCGCGGGCAATCATGTTTTAACAAGTTTTTGTTAAATAATCCGAATTGTACATTCCTATACCAATCGGCTGGTTCTATAATACTTGTTCTTGCTTGTCGAGTACGATTGGGCGTCGAATGAGATAAACGAGTTTATGCACGTTTGTCTTATTCCTGTTGGTGCGTGCTGCTTATGCAATCCTATATAAACGACGTAAATTTAGTAATGTCTTAGATTTTCGCGATTATTACACATTATAATAAAACACTTTAGGATGACTCGGATGATCCTGCGACCACGAATGCTGCAAAGTATTCGAAACGTCAGGAAAATCAAAAATCAAAATATACGCGATAGAATCCGTTTAAAAGTGTTTTATTATAAGACGTAAATTTATTTTATTTTCATTTGCGGTTTCGCGCATAATAGATATGCAGTACTTGATTTCAACACTTACGTATTTCTTAAAACAAAACAATGTCGGAAGTAAAAAAGAAGAGACGGCAATACTCTGCGGAATATATTAAATTCGGATTTATTGAAAATCCCACAAACCCGTCGTCGCCTTTGTGTCTTCTATGTCTAAAAACATTTTCGAACGAAGCAATGAAGCCTTCAAGACTGCAAGATCATTTGGATAAAATGCATCCAGATAAGACAGAAAAGAATGTAGCATATTTTCAAGACCTAGAGAAGAAGCATAATACTCAGCCAAGTGTATCAAAACTATTTTCGGCGGCTGCTAAGCAAGATGACGACGGACTTCGAGCTTCGTACAATATCTCTTTGTTAATTGCTCAAAAAGGCAAACCACACAACATCGGAGAAGAGTTAATTTTGCCAGCAATAAAGGAAGTAATAACTACTGTGCTTCATAAACCGGCCGCAGATATTATCCGAAAAATTCCTTTGAGTAATAATTCTGTGCAAAGACGAATTGATGAAATGGCTGAAAACATTGAAGAATCATTGTGCAATCATCTGAGGACTAGTCAATTCTCAATTCAGCTCGATGAGTCCACTATACCAACTAATGAAGCGTTGTTGCTATCTTACGTGAGGTTTATTAAAGATGAGAAAATACGTGAAGAACTATTGTTTGCCAGAAATTTGGAGACAGATACAAAAGGCGAAACCATATTCAATACATTGGAAAAGTTTTGTGAAGAGAAAGAGATTCCTTTGAAAAATATTATATCAGTTGCTACGGATGGCGCTCCGGCTATGAAAGGGCGCCATAAAGGCTTCATAGCATACTTAAAGAATAAAATTCCAGATGTCCTTGCTATACATTGCGTTATTCATAGACAACATTTGGTTGCTAGAAACTTAAGTGAACGACTATTTCAATCACTGCAATATGTCATCAAAGCAGTCAATAAAATCCGTAGCAGCTCTTTGAATGATAGATTATTTCATCAGCTTTGTGGTACTAATGACGAAGATTTCAACCGTTTGTTGCTTCATACTGAAGTTCGTTGGCTGTCAAGAGGCAATTGTCTGATTCGATTTTACAACCTGTTTGACTCTATGATAGAGTTCTTGGAAACTAAAGATACAGAACTGCGCAACAAGCTCATAACATCAAAGAATGATATAGCTTACATGACAGACCTGTATAAAATGTTCAACGGCATGAACCTCCAACTGCAAGGCGATGAACTAAATTTAATTAAAACAAAAAATGTCGTTGCTGCTTTCGCAGCCAAACTGCTTCTGCACAAAAAGAATATGGGCAGACGTGAGTTTCACAATTTTCCGAATTTATCAGTATACTGCAGTAACGACGACTTGTTTGCCTACTGCCAACATTTGGAAAACCTCCACATTGACTTCACCGAACGATACCAGGACATTTTAAACTTGGAAATACCAGACTGGGTGTTGGATCCGTTTTCAAATGTCAACACAGCAATGTCACCTCAGCTGGAAGAAGAACTTATAGAATTGACAACAAACGAAGAAATAAAAATCAAGTTCAAAAATGGATATCAAGAATTTTGGCTACAAAAACCGATCCCGCAATTGTACCCTGGATTGTGGTCAATTGTTCAACGATTTTTGATAGCATTCCCATCGTCATATTTGTGTGAACGTGGATTTAGTGCTGTGGCAACGCTGCTTACTAAAAAGAGAAATCGTTTGCGTGTTACCGAACGTGGCGACTTGCGGCTGTTTTTGAGTAAATTGGAACCTGATATCAACAAACTTACTGAACAGCATCAGATTCAACCTTCACATTAGTTTTTATATAAGAATTGATTATGTTTGTTTTATTTTCAATAAAAGATACTCTGTCCGAATACTATAAATTTGCGTTTCAATAATCAGTTATAAGTACTTAGCGGTTTTTAAGTATGTTTAAAAAGGGGGGCGTTAAAAAATAATTTATTCTTAAAGTGGGCAGTAGACAAAAAAAGGTTGGGAACCCCTGATCTAAACGAAGAAAATAGTCTAAGGCATGTTCACACACTGCAGACTTTGTGGAGACTATACGCTTGACGTCTGCTACCACAGACAATCTAGTAGACCCCTGCATCTTGTAAAGGAATGTGACACTTCACCAGTTTGAGAAGCTAATTATGCATGAAATGACTAATTCTGTCGGTGACACCCTTGATGAATAGTCAATCGTGGTGATTACGAGCAGCTTTAGCGACTGGGATGTGACGCTCTCACTTTGGAAGTTGAAGAACTTGCTTCACATGGTGAAGCTCCCCTGCCAGAGGGTCGTCGTCGCCGTTCTATGTGCTAACGGACAAGGATGGTGGTGAGGTTCACCGTTTAAGGTACTTGTCTGTATGGGTAGGCTTTCTAGTAGAAGTATGTCCAGAATGTTCCAAACTAAACTGAATTTTACTGTGTATTAAATTTAGAAGTTTTAAGAATGCAGAGACATTATTGTGAGGCAAGATGGGACACCATCATCTCGTAGATGACAATCTACGTAGCGTTTCGGTATAGCCGGGGCTGTCTTCGTGCTCTCTCTTCAAAGTCCTCCACGAAAATATCGGCGACTACAGAGACCGGTGAACACATGGCCACACCCTCAGCTTGTAGTCGTTGCCTCACAACAGGTAACCGTTGGTAAGGCAGTGTTCAAGTAACTCTATCTATATATTGAATGCTCACTTAACCGTTTCGTCTTCCAGGCAGTCCTTTACTGGTAGATTAGTGAATAAAGTTAGCACATCAAAACTTACCATCACTTTGCTTTTAATCAGTTCAAGGTATTATTTGGCTGACAAAGTGATAGGAATCTCTCAATATACACTTTCCACGAAGTTTTGAGAGTATCTTCGATGGATGTTACTATTGGTCGTAGGGGAACGTTGCTTTTGTGAATTTTCGGCAATCCTACAATAACAGCTTTAGTGGTTTCGCGCAGGATTGGAATAAGTGTTTGATGTCCAATTTGTAAGATGTCGGAGTATTGAGATGATAACACAGTGGTCGTTTCGAGAATTAGTAAATTTGTTTCCTTGTTTTATGTGTTATTATTATCCAACAAAAGCCAATGAAGTTTCTGATTGTAATCGGACGTGTCCATTATAACCGTAGCATCGCCCTTGTCAGCACGGAGGATAGTCAGCTCTGGGTCTTTATTAAGATATTCATCGCGAAAATAAACGTTTTATTATATTGAGTAACAATGGCTAAAACCTAACACATTTGTAAATTTATTTATTTATTTTCTACATGTTTTTAGTAACACATCAATTAGTTCCATCATTAATAAATAAACCATACAAACTAAACTATGAAACGGAGCACACAACAAAAATCTATAATATACGCGATGTTATCCGTTTAGTGTTTTATAACAATGTGTAATAAATGCGAAAATTTAAGACATTATTAAATAGTCATCGCAGTTGATTTGACGCCAAAAATTAATAATGAAAATAAATATTTTAAATTTTAATCTAATCCAAGCCTGTGCTTGAATACGTTAAAGGATAGATTTAAAACCGCAAACATTCACTTAAATGTGTGCGTACATTTTTATAGCCACCTGTAGTAATTTTAGACAGCGAGCGCTCTTTTCTGGGAATGTACTTTGAGGTTTCTTCATAAACGCTGTGAAGTGTTTTTAAATATTCCAGGAATCATTTGTAAAAATATGCCAATCTGCATAATTAATATAGTCTCGCAAGTCTATTTTTACCGACTTCAAAAAGGAGGAGATTCTCAATTCGATGCATAGTTTTTTTTAATGTGTGTACACCGATTACTCCGAGATTTGTAGACCGATTTGAGAAATTCTTTTTTTAACTGGTGCAGAATGCTTTCGAGTTGGCTCCGCCGATCCGATTTCATAAATAAAGTTTATTTTTCAGCGGCGCGCGCGCGCGACATAATGAAGGGAGGTGTGTGTACTTGTGCTGCGTGATGAAGCCGTGCGAGGCGTGCAGGATGTTCTCCTCGGCGCCGTTGAACAGGAACACGGCGTCGTGGCGCAGCGGCGCGCGCGCGCGACATAATGAAGGGAGGTGTGTGTACTTGTGCTGCGTGATGAAGCCGTGCGAGGCGTGCAGGATGTTCTCCTCGGCGCCGTTGAACAGGAACACGGCGTCGTGGCGCAGCGGCGCGCGCGCGCGACATAATGAAGGGAGGTGTGTGTACTTGTGCTGCGTGATGAAGCCGTGCGAGGCGTGCAGGATGTTCTCCTCGGCGCCGTTGAACAGGAACACGGCGTCGTGGCGCAGCGGCGCGCGCGCGCGACATAATGAAGGGAGGTGTGTGTACTTGTGCTGCGTGATGAAGCCGTGCGAGGCGTGCAGGATGTTCTCCTCGGCGCCGTTGAACAGGAACACGGCGTCGTGGCGCAGCGGCGCGCGCGCGCGACATAATGAAGGGAGGTGTGTGTACTTGTGCTGCGTGATGAAGCCGTGCGAGGCGTGCAGGATGTTCTCCTCGGCGCCGTTGAACAGGAACACGGCGTCGTGGCGCAGCGGCGCGCGCGCGCGACATAATGAAGGGAGGTGTGTGTACTTGTGCTGCGTGATGAAGCCGTGCGAGGCGTGCAGGATGTTCTCCTCGGCGCCGTTGAACAGGAACACGGCGTCGTGGCGCAGCGGCGCGCGCGCGCGACATAATGAAGGGAGGTGTGTGTACTTGTGCTGCGTGATGAAGCCGTGCGAGGCGTGCAGGATGTTCTCCTCGGCGCCGTTGAACAGGAACACGGCGTCGTGGCGCAGCGGCGCGCGCGCGCGACATAATGAAGGGAGGTGTGTGTACTTGTGCTGCGTGATGAAGCCGTGCGAGGCGTGCAGGATGTTCTCCTCGGCGCCGTTGAACAGGAACACGGCGTCGTGGCGCAGCGGCGCGCGCGCGCGACATAATGAAGGGAGGTGTGTGTACTTGTGCTGCGTGATGAAGCCGTGCGAGGCGTGCAGGATGTTCTCCTCGGCGCCGTTGAACAGGAACACGGCGTCGTGGCGCAGCGGCGCGCGCGCGCGACATAATGAAGGGAGGTGTGTGTACTTGTGCTGCGTGATGAAGCCGTGCGAGGCGTGCAGGATGTTCTCCTCGGCGCCGTTGAACAGGAACACGGCGTCGTGGCGCAGCGGCGCGCGCGCGCGACATAATGAAGGGAGGTGTGTGTACTTGTGCTGCGTGATGAAGCCGTGCGAGGCGTGCAGGATGTTCTCCTCGGCGCCGTTGAACAGGAACACGGCGTCGTGGCGCAGCGGCGCGCGCGCGCGACATAATGAAGGGAGGTGTGTGTACTTGTGCTGCGTGATGAAGCCGTGCGAGGCGTGCAGGATGTTCTCCTCGGCGCCGTTGAACAGGAACACGGCGTCGTGGCGCAGCGGCGCGCGCGCGCGACATAATGAAGGGAGGTGTGTGTACTTGTGCTGCGTGATGAAGCCGTGCGAGGCGTGCAGGATGTTCTCCTCGGCGCCGTTGAACAGGAACACGGCGTCGTGGCGCAGCGGCGCGCGCGCGCGACATAATGAAGGGAGGTGTGTGTACTTGTGCTGCGTGATGAAGCCGTGCGAGGCGTGCAGGATGTTCTCCTCGGCGCCGTTGAACAGGAACACGGCGTCGTGGCGCAGCGGCGCGCGCGCGCGACATAATGAAGGGAGGTGTGTGTACTTGTGCTGCGTGATGAAGCCGTGCGAGGCGTGCAGGATGTTCTCCTCGGCGCCGTTGAACAGGAACACGGCGTCGTGGCGCAGCGGCGCGCGCGCGCGACATAATGAAGGGAGGTGTGTGTACTTGTGCTGCGTGATGAAGCCGTGCGAGGCGTGCAGGATGTTCTCCTCGGCGCCGTTGAACAGGAACACGGCGTCGTGGCGCAGCGGCGCGCGCGCGCGACATAATGAAGGGAGGTGTGTGTACTTGTGCTGCGTGATGAAGCCGTGCGAGGCGTGCAGGATGTTCTCCTCGGCGCCGTTGAACAGGAACACGGCGTCGTGGCGCAGCGGCGCGCGCGCGCGACATAATGAAGGGAGGTGTGTGTACTTGTGCTGCGTGATGAAGCCGTGCGAGGCGTGCAGGATGTTCTCCTCGGCGCCGTTGAACAGGAACACGGCGTCGTGGCGCAGCGGCGCGCGCGCGCGACATAATGAAGGGAGGTGTGTGTACTTGTGCTGCGTGATGAAGCCGTGCGAGGCGTGCAGGATGTTCTCCTCGGCGCCGTTGAACAGGAACACGGCGTCGTGGCGCAGCGGCGCGCGCGCGCGACATAATGAAGGGAGGTGTGTGTACTTGTGCTGCGTGATGAAGCCGTGCGAGGCGTGCAGGATGTTCTCCTCGGCGCCGTTGAACAGGAACACGGCGTCGTGGCGCAGCGGCGCGCGCGCGCGACATAATGAAGGGAGGTGTGTGTACTTGTGCTGCGTGATGAAGCCGTGCGAGGCGTGCAGGATGTTCTCCTCGGCGCCGTTGAACAGGAACACGGCGTCGTGGCGCAGCGGCGCGCGCGCGCGACATAATGAAGGGAGGTGTGTGTACTTGTGCTGCGTGATGAAGCCGTGCGAGGCGTGCAGGATGTTCTCCTCGGCGCCGTTGAACAGGAACACGGCGTCGTGGCGCAGCGGCGCGCGCGCGCGACATAATGAAGGGAGGTGTGTGTACTTGTGCTGCGTGATGAAGCCGTGCGAGGCGTGCAGGATGTTCTCCTCGGCGCCGTTGAACAGGAACACGGCGTCGTGGCGCAGCGGCGCGCGCGCGCGACATAATGAAGGGAGGTGTGTGTACTTGTGCTGCGTGATGAAGCCGTGCGAGGCGTGCAGGATGTTCTCCTCGGCGCCGTTGAACAGGAACACGGCGTCGTGGCGCAGCGGCGCGCGCGCGCGACATAATGAAGGGAGGTGTGTGTACTTGTGCTGCGTGATGAAGCCGTGCGAGGCGTGCAGGATGTTCTCCTCGGCGCCGTTGAACAGGAACACGGCGTCGTGGCGCAGCGGCGCGCGCGCGCGACATAATGAAGGGAGGTGTGTGTACTTGTGCTGCGTGATGAAGCCGTGCGAGGCGTGCAGGATGTTCTCCTCGGCGCCGTTGAACAGGAACACGGCGTCGTGGCGCAGCGGCGCGCGCGCGCGACATAATGAAGGGAGGTGTGTGTACTTGTGCTGCGTGATGAAGCCGTGCGAGGCGTGCAGGATGTTCTCCTCGGCGCCGTTGAACAGGAACACGGCGTCGTGGCGCAGCGGCGCGCGCGCGCGACATAATGAAGGGAGGTGTGTGTACTTGTGCTGCGTGATGAAGCCGTGCGAGGCGTGCAGGATGTTCTCCTCGGCGCCGTTGAACAGGAACACGGCGTCGTGGCGCAGCGGCGCGCGCGCGCGACATAATGAAGGGAGGTGTGTGTACTTGTGCTGCGTGATGAAGCCGTGCGAGGCGTGCAGGATGTTCTCCTCGGCGCCGTTGAACAGGAACACGGCGTCGTGGCGCAGCGGCGCGCGCGCGCGACATAATGAAGGGAGGTGTGTGTACTTGTGCTGCGTGATGAAGCCGTGCGAGGCGTGCAGGATGTTCTCCTCGGCGCCGTTGAACAGGAACACGGCGTCGTGGCGCAGCGGCGCGCGCGCGCGACATAATGAAGGGAGGTGTGTGTACTTGTGCTGCGTGATGAAGCCGTGCGAGGCGTGCAGGATGTTCTCCTCGGCGCCGTTGAACAGGAACACGGCGTCGTGGCGCAGCGGCGCGCGCGCGCGACATAATGAAGGGAGGTGTGTGTACTTGTGCTGCGTGATGAAGCCGTGCGAGGCGTGCAGGATGTTCTCCTCGGCGCCGTTGAACAGGAACACGGCGTCGTGGCGCAGCGGCGCGCGCGCGCGACATAATGAAGGGAGGTGTGTGTACTTGTGCTGCGTGATGAAGCCGTGCGAGGCGTGCAGGATGTTCTCCTCGGCGCCGTTGAACAGGAACACGGCGTCGTGGCGCAGCGGCGCGCGCGCGCGACATAATGAAGGGAGGTGTGTGTACTTGTGCTGCGTGATGAAGCCGTGCGAGGCGTGCAGGATGTTCTCCTCGGCGCCGTTGAACAGGAACACGGCGTCGTGGCGCAGCGGCGCGCGCGCGCGACATAATGAAGGGAGGTGTGTGTACTTGTGCTGCGTGATGAAGCCGTGCGAGGCGTGCAGGATGTTCTCCTCGGCGCCGTTGAACAGGAACACGGCGTCGTGGCGCAGCGGCGCGCGCGCGCGACATAATGAAGGGAGGTGTGTGTACTTGTGCTGCGTGATGAAGCCGTGCGAGGCGTGCAGGATGTTCTCCTCGGCGCCGTTGAACAGGAACACGGCGTCGTGGCGCAGCGGCGCGCGCGCGCGACATAATGAAGGGAGGTGTGTGTACTTGTGCTGCGTGATGAAGCCGTGCGAGGCGTGCAGGATGTTCTCCTCGGCGCCGTTGAACAGGAACACGGCGTCGTGGCGCAGCGGCGCGCGCGCGCGACATAATGAAGGGAGGTGTGTGTACTTGTGCTGCGTGATGAAGCCGTGCGAGGCGTGCAGGATGTTCTCCTCGGCGCCGTTGAACAGGAACACGGCGTCGTGGCGCAGCGGCGCGCGCGCGCGACATAATGAAGGGAGGTGTGTGTACTTGTGCTGCGTGATGAAGCCGTGCGAGGCGTGCAGGATGTTCTCCTCGGCGCCGTTGAACAGGAACACGGCGTCGTGGCGCAGCGGCGCGCGCGCGCGACATAATGAAGGGAGGTGTGTGTACTTGTGCTGCGTGATGAAGCCGTGCGAGGCGTGCAGGATGTTCTCCTCGGCGCCGTTGAACAGGAACACGGCGTCGTGGCGCAGCGGCGCGCGCGCGCGACATAATGAAGGGAGGTGTGTGTACTTGTGCTGCGTGATGAAGCCGTGCGAGGCGTGCAGGATGTTCTCCTCGGCGCCGTTGAACAGGAACACGGCGTCGTGGCGCAGCGGCGCGCGCGCGCGACATAATGAAGGGAGGTGTGTGTACTTGTGCTGCGTGATGAAGCCGTGCGAGGCGTGCAGGATGTTCTCCTCGGCGCCGTTGAACAGGAACACGGCGTCGTGGCGCAGCGGCGCGCGCGCGCGACATAATGAAGGGAGGTGTGTGTACTTGTGCTGCGTGATGAAGCCGTGCGAGGCGTGCAGGATGTTCTCCTCGGCGCCGTTGAACAGGAACACGGCGTCGTGGCGCAGCGGCGCGCGCGCGCGACATAATGAAGGGAGGTGTGTGTACTTGTGCTGCGTGATGAAGCCGTGCGAGGCGTGCAGGATGTTCTCCTCGGCGCCGTTGAACAGGAACACGGCGTCGTGGCGCAGCGGCGCGCGCGCGCGACATAATGAAGGGAGGTGTGTGTACTTGTGCTGCGTGATGAAGCCGTGCGAGGCGTGCAGGATGTTCTCCTCGGCGCCGTTGAACAGGAACACGGCGTCGTGGCGCAGCGGCGCGCGCGCGCGACATAATGAAGGGAGGTGTGTGTACTTGTGCTGCGTGATGAAGCCGTGCGAGGCGTGCAGGATGTTCTCCTCGGCGCCGTTGAACAGGAACACGGCGTCGTGGCGCAGCGGCGCGCGCGCCGCGCTCAGCGCGCGCAACGCCTCCAGCAGCACGGCGCAGCCCGCGCCGTCGTCGCTCGCACCTGCGACCATTCCCGAAGCACTGCACTCGCAGAGTACACACACTAATTCACGAACATCTCCGAAGTCGGAGGAAACCTTGGGCAAATTTCATGTGCACTGAGCTAAAACGTTCTGGTCGTCTGCGTAGAAGGGACGTTAGGTGACCATAAGAATGTTTCTGAAAGAAATTGATACTCATTGACCCTATCAATTGATACCATAAAAGTACACGATGAAGGTTTGGCGTTCTTGTCTGTCAGATTCCCGGCTGCGGCAAACATGATTTCAAAATAATTTATACGCAATTATTTGTATTTTAAATATAAAGGAATTTTTCTTTTAAAACAGCGTTTGCTATCATCAATATTAAAAAGTACTTAAAAAAAGGCAGTCAATGCCTCAATTTTCTTTCCAGCCTAAATAAACTTCAATAATTATTATTATGTATACAAGTCATAAATGACCAAGCCAGAGGTTTTGAGAGAAATTGAGAACTTCTACCGGCAGTTATACACCTCGGTTACTATACCTACCATTGGCTCTGACAAAGACCCGCGAGCCAAACTAACCCGACACTATACCGAGGATATCCCGGACATCAGCCTGTACGAGATTAGGATGGCCTTGAAACAGCTTAAAAATAACAAAGCGCCGGCTGGGGACGGAATTACGACAAAGCTTTTGAAAGCGGGTGGCACACCGGTACTTAAAGTCCTTTAGAAACTATTCAATTCCATCCTACTCGAGGACACAAGGCCGGAAGCGTGGAACAGAGCTGAGGTGATGCTCTTCTTCAAAAAGGGTAATAACACCCTGTTGAAGAATTACTCGTGTAGACCCATCTCACTTCTGAACCATGTTTATAAGCTTCGAATCGTCTCGAGCGCAGGTTTCATGACTTCCAGCCTCCCAAACAAGCCGGTTTCCGTAAAGGTTTCAGTACTTTAAACCACATCCATACGCTATGCTTGGCGTTTGTGGACTATGAGAAAGCCTTCGATTCGATTGAAACCTGGGCAGTGCTGCAATCTCTGCAGCGGTGCCAGATCGACTGTCGGTACATTGAAGTGTTGAAGTGCTTATACAGAAACGCCACCATGTCGGTCCGAGTACATGAACAGAGCACGGGGGCAATTCCATTGCAGAGAGGTGTGAGACAGGGGGACGTAATTTCCCTGAAACTGTTCACCGCTGCAATGGAGGATGCCTTCAAGCTACTGGAGTGGAAAGGATTCGGCATTAACATCAATGGTGAGTATATCACTCACCTTTGATTTGCCGATGACATCGTAGTCATGGCAGAATCGCTGCAAGAGCTCAGCACGATGCTCGATGATCTCAACAGAGGTTCCCAACAGGTGGGCCTTAAAATGAACATGGGCAAGACAAAAGTTATGTCAAATGCCCATGTCGTGCCCATCCTGATATCCGTTGGGAGCTCTGTTCTCGAAGTTGTTAACGAGTATATCTACCTGGGGCAAACTGTCCAGATAGGTAGGTTCAACTTCGAGAAAGAGGTAAACCGTCGAATCCGACTCGGCTGGGCAGCGTTTGGGAAACTTCGCAACGTCTTTTCGTCAACAATACCGCAATGCGTCAAGACGAAAGTCTTTAACCAGTGTGTATTACCAGTGATGACATATGGAACAGAGACGTGGTCACTCACGATGGGCCTCATAAGAAAGCTAAGGGTCACTCAGCGAGCTATGGACAGAGCTATGCTTGGTATTTCTCTACGAGATCGAATCAGAAATGAGGAGATCCGTAGAAGAACTAAAAGGATTAGTAAACTGAAGTGGCAACGGGCGGGGCACATTGCTGGCCGTTGGGGCAAAAATGTTCTCGAATGGAGACCGCGCACCGGAAAACGCAGCGTGCAAGCGACCTCCAACGAGGTGGACAGACGACCTGGCGAAGGTCGCTGGGAACCGTTGGATGAGAGCGTTGTGGACATCTAGGCCTTTGTTCAGCAGTGGACATCCTGCGGCTGATATGATGAAGTCATAAATTATTTATTCGTGTAAACCCATTTACAGATGGTAGCACATTCACAAATATTCTAGGTGCTCTTATGGTGAAGTCTCTCTCGAAGTATTTAAAAACTTTTATCATTTCAATATTTACAACAGAATTGTTGGAGAGTGAAAAAGAGTTGTGTGAATACCGTAAAAGCGAAATGTGAAATGAATATGAAGCTCAATAAAAAATGTTTGCCTTTTAATAAGAATACAATGTCAGTCAACTTTCATTTGCTTTTTCCGCCCACCGCGCCGCGCTAACTACTAAGGTACTGGTCCTTTAGTTAGTTAGGCGATTAGTTGACCAAATGACAACTGCCTGTAAAATTATCCACGGATATACTGATGCGTCAGATTTTCACGAGGAGCTGTGTCAATTATTTGTACCTAATAATTACCATCGCTCCCGGAAGCATAAATGATTTAATGTCCCATTTTGCCGTATTGTATCCCGACCCACCTCCCCCGTGCCGCGCATGTTGACCATGCTCAATGCGCTCGTGGAGACCAGCCCGGGTTTGGATTTGTTCGCTGATGAATGGAAGACGATGTTGGAATGTTTGCAGTTTTGTGAGCGGACAGCATGAATGATTAGTTTAGTTTAGTGTTAATGGCTCATATCTGTACTAAATATATTTAGTAAATAAATTTACTAACATTCGACACTTTAATTTTCTACATTTTGGCAGGACTACAGCCTATAATAATGATAATGATAACTTTATTGTTCAGTCCAATTTTACAAAGTAATGTAGCCCTGGCTTCTAAACTAGGGTGACCTGTATGTCCGAAGCCAGTTCCTTCCCTGCGTACAATGTGTGAGTCTAATGAACGTTAAACAATAAACACAAAAATATTATAACATTATAGAGAAGATTAAAAGAAAAACCAAAATAAAGAAATGCAGTGTTAGATAAGTGTGATGCGTGTGTATTTATGCGTGTGTGTATGAGTGAGTGTGTTTGAGTGTGGATGTGGGGGTATGTGAAAGAGTATGCGTGGATGCATCTGAGAGAGTACACGTGGGAAGCGTATGTGCGAGGGTATGTGGGAGAGCTTTTTTACGAAATATGAGGCATGTCAACGATTCGTTGTAGTAATCTGTTCGGTGGTTTCATAATCCAGTTGATCCAGCCAACTTCTAATCTTATTTTTCACCTGGTGGTTGCTGAAGTGTCTGATTTTAACTTGGCTGTTTATTTTATTATACAATACAGGCGCTAGGTAGTTGTAGTGCCGCCGATAAATATACATACATGTTATCTTCTAATACATTATCCACAGGTTTTTCAATGTGTTGTAATCTGACGAGGCGTGCTATCGCTCCGATAATAAAGCGACTTAGCATCGTTTATACTATTGTGATAGTGTAATTATGTCACGCTGTCCTTGCACGCCTACACTCCGACCGCTATCACGTTACCAACACGAATTTTAAATCTTGACACTCAGTTAAAAAAGCATGATATAGGCGCATTGTAATTGCTAGTACGGGCTCAGTTGCAAGTTGCGTAGGTGCGAGGACCACGAATGCTGGGTGAGGTGAAACATACTAGCGGCGCGGGTGGCGCCATTATCAACATTGCGAACGCCAGCGCAACACATGAGATAACCCTGTAACGACAGCATTTATACATAATACATGATGTATACCAGATATTCCCAAAGTGATCCCAAGGACCTTGAGATCGGTATTGGTTTCCCAGAGGTAACGAAAACTGATTTAGGGTGTCGACGAGGTCTAAAAATCGACCCCTATTCATTAACCAAATAACTTTGGCCAAGCCATTAACCGGGTAATAAACTTGAAAACTTAAGCAACATAGATAAGGACGCGGCCCTCTTTTTATTGGTCCCCAGTGGAAATACATTCAACTTCTTCCGCCCCGGGGAAGGGCGAAGGGGCAGGCTGAGTCCTACAACCTAAAACCACTGGAGCGGTCATCTTAGGCGCCGAAAAGGGGCTCCAGGTCCTCGTAAGATTACACTAGAGCCGCCGATTGGTGCCAAGCCTTTAGGCACATCTTGGAGGGGATGACTGTAACGCGGTCACCCTCTCTGGCGGAGGGAAGACGACTGCAAAAAGGCCGCCTCCCAGACACTTCGAAGAGGATTGTAAAGGATCCCCCTAAGCCTCACTGTGCGTTATGCTGCGCACACTGCGGCACGTGTCCACGCGCGAGCGTCTTCCCTGGGGTCACTCGTATGCGCGTGCTCGGTATGCGCACGCAGACTCCGCAATATGCGCGTCCGCGTGACTGACGGGCTCAACAAGGCGCACTGCGGCAGCATGAGCCGCTCGCGCCACAGCTCGAGTGCACGCTACGAGGGCGGCACTGAAAATTTCGGGAATCAAGGAAGTGACACAACATTACTATTTAAAAATGTATTTATTGCTTTTCGAAGTATTCTCCGCGAAATTTGACACATTTTTCCATACGATGGAACCAATCATTGAAGCAACCATTCCATTCGGAAGTTGGGGTCTCCAAAATGGCCGTTTTGTAGGCGTCCACAGCTTCTTTAGGTGATGAAAATCTCTGTCCACGCAATTTATTCTTTATTTTAGGGAAAGTATAGAAATCATTAGGGCTTAGGTCGGGGCTGTACGGCGGATGGTCTAATAATTCTATGTTTTCTTGCTCTAAAAACTCTTTTGTTCTGTGCGCGGTGTGAGAACTCGCATTGTCGTGATGGAGGATGATGCGGCGGTTGCAGTTCTCTCTACGGAGTTCAGAAACGACCTGTGGCAAACAAATGCTGCATTAACCGTTCTTTGTCCCTCAAGAGGAATAGTCGTAACATGGCCGGTTTTGGAGACAAACGTGGCCACCATTTTTTTTGCAACACTCCGTGAACGAACAAAAATTGTTGGCTTTAACTCATTTTCGAACACCCAAACTCGTGACTGGTTTTTTGTTTCGGGTTCGTACGCATATATCCAGGATTCGTCACCTGATACGATGTTGTATACAGCATTTGAGGATCCTGCGTGGAATCTTTCGAGAGTTCTGACGCACCAAGTAACGCGAGCCGCTTTTTGCTCTTCACATAACAAATGCGGTATCCATCGGGAAAACAACTTTTTTACACCTAATTGTTCATGCAAGATTATTTGTATTTGACTCATGCCAATGTCTAAAGTTGCCTGAATTTCGCGGTATGTCACATGTCGATCTCCCTCAATCAGCTTACGCACAGCATCAACGTTTTCTTGGGTGACTGCAGTTTTTGGACAACCTTGACGAGGATCATCACTGAGCTTGACACGTCCACGTTGAAATTCAGCAAACCAGCGATAAATTGTGGTTTTGGATGGGGCTTCATCACCAAATGCAGAAATCATCCGGTCAACACACTGTTTTTGTGTTAAACCACTTCGAAAGTCATAATAAATCATCGCTCTTGAATTTTCTCGAGTCAATTCCATTTTCTCGACGACTAAACAAGTTTGAAAAAACCTTGTGACAAGACCGTGAATCTTTTTTTAAATAAATAAATGGTATTCGATTTGTAAAACCAAGGAGTTTTCAATTAAAAAGATTTTAATATGACAGGAACAGTGGAAATATTCCATTCCCGATACTTTTAGTGCAGCCTATGTACCGAGCCTGCCGTGTTAAACTCCCGAGCGCCCGTGAAGGCACGCCCTGGCCGCCCTGGCGGACCCACGCATCGCATCTCGCGCCCTAGTGGCACTCGGACCTGGCTTAGGCGTGCTGTGGAACAAGCTAGGAAGCTGAATAATGATCGGATTATTTACGGTAATATTTAAAGCTACTGGCTCGGCACGGACCGACTCGAACAAGGGTCGGGAGGACATGGACTCGGTCGTCGAGATGGATGAGGATGGTATCACGGTTGGTTGGGTCTCTGTCGTAATTGTAAATCATCTGGGACGAAGGGTTATTTCGTTATTATTGCCAACCAGAAAAGAAAGCTCCGAGTAAATTCACGTTAAAACGTAAAGTCGTCAACACTTCTTGAAATTGTTACAATCCTGATCATTCATAACAGTATTCGTTTTCGAGTACTGTTCGAGTTAATATTTATATCAAGTATTTTTATTTTTATGTATTCTATACTAATTATTTATAACTAGCTTTACTCTACCACGCGTTGCTGTGGCTAGATGGACATATTTACAAAATGAATTTAATTAAGAATAAATAAATAAAATATGAGTGAGGTGATTTAATAAAAACATGCGCGTATATGAATATAGCGATATGTAAATGTTTCAAAACGATCGGTAAAGAACTTTAAGAGATTTGCGATTGAGAACAAACGAACATTAAATTTTTATATACATAGATTATGTAATATAATGTATTATCTATTTTTATATTACTCTATGTATGTATTCCTATTTTTAATTCAGTCTATTTCAACATTATCTATAACTTTGTTTTGTTACCTCTACCGATGTGCTTTTTTAACCCAAAGGTGGACTGGTGGAGAATGCCTCATGGCATTAAGTCCGCCTTATGTATACTCAATGTACATAAAAGTTTAAATAAAATATGTACCGTGTTATTTTTCAGCTCGCATTAATCGTCTGTAATGTGTAAGTGTGCCCGTAACTGAACCCTGCCCAGTGACCTCGAGTCAAGGTCCTTGACGCAGCTTTTTTGTTTTCGTAATTTGGCGTGTGACTAAATTATGGAATAAATTTCGTCGTATTTTTTGTGTACAGTAGAACAATACATTTTTTATATGTGAATTAATTTATTGCTTCATTGTCATCCCAACGTTTTATTGGTCGTTGGTTGTGTTTAATGTTTGGTAAAGTGCTCGTCCAGCTCCGCAACACCACATATACACGTGATATAGTTTCTTTATGTTGACATCTCGATGGTATTATTTTGTGGCATCAATGATTAATTAAAACAATATAATATAGAAAATGGTTTTAAAACAGTAATAATTGACATTAATTATTATTGTTTGTGTATTGCCGTGTGGTGCCGGCTCAGAATACCACCACCCCATCTCCTCCCATGGGTGTCGTAAAAGTCGACTAAGGGATAAGCCGGAGGATGGGCAGCAGCGTCCTTCGATTTCATTAACAACTCAACTGCGATCGCCAACCCGTCTGCCAAGCGTGGCGATTATGGCAAAACCCCCCAATGATCCCACAACACACCCATATTGGTCGTTGTCGTGATCTTTGGGGGAGGCTTGTGTCCAGCAGTGGACTTCATTCGGCCGAAAATGATGATGATGATTATTGTTTATTTTTGACATTTGTATAATTGATATTATATTTTTGACATTTGTATGTATTATTGGTGTTTATCTAGCCCGTTAGTTATTGATTGCCTTTGTTACTACTACTACTACTATAGAATACGTACTACAGAGTATCTGCTATAGAGTACTGGTGTATTACTTCTACATATTAATTGCCATAAAAAAAATGTATTACCCTTGTATGGTAAGGACAGGGGGTCCTTTCATATGACGTGTAAAAATTTATGTTATAACCGAATTACTAAATATACGATTCCATTCTATTCTATACAGAAGCACCCCCCAACATTCGATATTTGAAACTAACCAATAATCAATCAATACTGTTTCAAAACAAAACACACAGTATTTGTAGCGTCAGCGGAGTAACCTGTGTTGGGCGTACGACACGCGCACGTCTTCGGCTTAACGAGACAAAGAGGCCGCCTGAAGAAGCACGCGCCTCGACCTATTGCTTGTATGCCCAACTATCTACGCGTGGAATTCGGAAATCTACATCATGTTGAAAACATGCAAAAATGAACTGCTCTTTGATTAGGAACTTGCAATGGTCATAGTAGGGATCATGCTATATCTCCGAAGGACACGACCCATAGGCCTGCGGCATATTGTATCCAGCTCGGTCCAGTATTTTCTTTTGTTTGTAAGCGCTTCTGGCATAGCACATTGGGTGTCGTCATAACTCTTATAAAATAAAGCTTGCCCTTTTGCTGCCCAGTATTAACAGTCCAAAGAATATCACTCAGTACAACCACACCGCCCATGTAGTCATTTAAATTAGGGCTTTGAGCTGTGTGACTGACTGACTTTCGCGAGTGCGCTCGCAGCTCCTTCCGTCCCACAGACGGTCAGTGTCGGTCCTAGATCATTTTCTAGGTGGCGCAAGATCTCCTGTTTAAGCTTCTACAATGGTGTTAATTATACAAATTAGAACATTTTCTATGCAGATGTTTATCTGTAGCTTCGCCAAATTGTCACTAGTTAGTACAGACTAATAATTTGTTTTCACTTGAATGTATTATGTAGTCCTTGGTAGAAGGAACGACAAACATTTTAGTCAAGGACGAAACATTTGTTTCATAAAGTTTATTCAAAAAGAATATAGCAGCCGCGCGCCACCTTGCGATTTGCTCCGGCTTTTTGTTCGTCCTCCTGATGGCGGCGCCCGGTCCCAGGCCCGCCGCTGCAGTCAGCACACTTCAAGCGAGCAGAACGCGCGCATCTAGCTAGCATACACGGTGCCGATTGCGAGCAGTCTGCTTGCTGGCGTCGCCAGTGCAGTATTAAAACACGCGTTCAAGATCACTCATTATAATGTGCGCTGACCGGACAGCAACGAGTCGAACCCTGGCTGTAGGCGCGTAGAAGACGGCGAATAAATGTCACAGACGACTGGGACTGTCGTCGACGCCTCCTCCCCCCATCACTGTCTTTATCATCGTCAAGTAGATTAAGCGTCCTGCAGACTGAGCGATTTGTGGGAAACTTAACGGCATCAACTGTCCTCAAGAACGCAAACGATGTTGGTCCCCGCACCGTGCACAGTAAAAGGCGCAAGAAATAGAACTCGCCATTATTTGGATGCACTGTGGAAACCCTACCCAATGCCCGCGAGACCATCTACTGCACGGTCACGTTGACGTCAATAAAACAGCCAGCAAAGAGTTGCTTCCGCAGTGTTGCAGTTGTTGTAGTATGGCAGCATCTCGCCATTCTTCAGTGATTTGGTGAACCGAGGGCCGAGTGTGAGTTTCTTTTCGTAATCGAAACGTAAACGCGTGCAACACGTTGACCGCGTCCGCTGTTCCGATTGGCTGAAGAGTTTGGAGCGCGCGAATCGCAGCGCCGAACGCGGTAACCGACGAGCCTACGTTTGCGTTTTTAGTGTGGAAAGAAACTCGCACTCGGCCCTCAGATCCTCATCGCACAGTACAAAACTGCGACATGCTTATTTTGACGCGGATTTTCCAAGCGTTCTGTAACATTTTCAGGGTAGAAAAAAATTCGCTAGCCATTATCTAAATAGACGTCCAAATGCGGTACCGTTGGATATAGATCAATTACCAATGTGTTCACTTGTGTGAACTTTTCATAATATTCACTCTAAAACATTGTAGACATATTATTGTACTACTCACCTCCCGTGTACAAAACCGTGATAATTTGTATTCTAGAACCTGACCCGGACTGTAACTGACACATTTGCCAAATTTCGACTAATTTTATACTGTAGTTTTGGGGTTCTCATCAAACATAGTTTTTTTTTTTATAATATTTTATTTACTGTTTATGTCTCTACGATTTTATTACAGTAAATAGATTTTGATGTATCTACATACAACGCAGACCATTGAAGATGTTACGGGGTAAATAAATTTCAAGCAAAGCGTACAGAGACACGTTACCTGGGCTGTCTGGCACGGTGTCGAAGTGACAATTGAGCAGCAGCGCGGAGCGGCCCCGCGCCCTGCCGCCGGCGCCGCGCACGCGCGCCACCACGTTCTGCACTCCGTCGTACACGTTGTTCATACCTGACAACACGCGAACGTCACACTCTCGCACGACAGTCGAGCGGCAGCGCGGAGTGGCAACGCAACCGCTCACCTGCGCCACAGTACACAATATCTCCAGTAAACCGACTGCATACTTACGGTCTGAATTCGACGCCTTCACACAGCCGCGCGCACAACGGGGCCTAAGCTAGCTAGTTTCAGCATGTAGGCACGGCTTGCGCTGTAGCTAAGCAATTGACTTTCTGCGCTACGTATCGCTGGTTTGATCCCCGCACCGAAAAATTATTTGTATGATGTACAGATAGTTGTATCGGGTCTGGGTGGTTGTGCATGTGTGATTTATGCCCGCCACTGACACAGGGGAAATCCTAGTAAAACAAAAGCTTTTTGTTCCCAAAGATTTAAAAAAAAACAAGGTAAGCTGCGTTGGGCGCCCGCCCCGTTGTACGCGCGCCTGTGTGTTTCTAATCGGGACCGTAAGTGCGCAGTCGGTTTACTGTAGATAATTTGGTTCCTATGCCTGCTCTGCGCACTCGCGTCGCCAGTTCTGCACAACGTCGGACACGTTGTTCATACGCAACAACACGCAAACACCACACTTTCATACGCCAGCTGAGCAGTAACGCGATGCGGTCACGCACTCGACCACCAGCAGCGCGCTGGGTGCCACCACGTTCTGCTCTCCACCTAACAGCACAAACAACAACAATACTAGCATACTACAGTCGAGTGATGCCGAGTGCTCACCATCCATGAAGTTGAGAGCGAAGGCTCCGCTGACGGTCTGCACGTCCAGCTCGACGCGATTGTGCGGCGACGCGCCGTCCGCGATGCGCTTGATGGCCGACACCAGCACGCTCACCGCCAGCACCTCGTTCTCGTAGCTGCCCGCAACCTACGAAAGACAATGTGCGTGTTATCGTCTATTGTGATAATTCTATATCAGTGTTGTCGGTCCTGAATAAATAAACTCTTTTGCAAAAATACGGGTACCCAAGCAAATAACTTATTTCTTGCGACTTTCAGTTAATGTGGTTATTTTAAGTAGCCTCTACCCTCAGAATTTTGTAATTTAGTAAGTAGAGATTAGTTTTTTCCAACGTTGAGAAGATGATCATCTCTTTCGTTTCCCCGGATACCTGCATGTCCCGGAATAAGAGTAAAAATTACTTATGTAATTTTTCCCTAGTCACTAATGGGAAATGCAACTTTGCAACTTTTAAAAGGTAATTTAACCAGACTGCAAAATAATGCAAAAACCGGTTAAGCTCGAGTTGAACTCGCTTGGAGAGGATTCCGAAATTGCTCAGTATATTGTCTATTGTTCGATTTGGTCTTGTACCAATAACTTACCAAGAACAAACTTAACAAGCAGAGCTCTCAGGGATACTAATATTACTTTGCTTGAAGTCCTGGGTCGTTCACTTTCGTCGCACACGCAGTAATTAGGAGTAAGTTTTCTTAAAACTGAACTAATTCTCTTTTTTCGTTTTTTGTTGCGTTGTTTACAAACACGTGCTGGTTTAGTCCTCTTATTGGTGGCCACAGATCGGCCTGTATCCATGATAGATCTATCATTACTGATGATGTAATAAACTGTGATGCCTGGAGGTTTATACCCCCAGGATCAACGATATCAGGGGGCTTTTTCTTATTTACATATATATATAAAGACTTACCTAATCGCTAACACAACAATATATACAAATTATTCTACCGATAAAAAATAAAAGTTCGAGAAAGACGAAACGAAAGAGTAAACCAAAACGACGGCAAACGTGAACTTACACTGTGATGAGATCGAAAATGGATCGAAAGTTGATCGAAGTCAAAACGGAATTCTGCTAACATTTTCAACTGTCACATGTTTGTTGTTATCATTGAACATGAATTGTCATTAAATAAACGTCAACATTGAGATTGAAATGAGACTAGGTCGAGATTATACTGAAATCAGACCAAACTTTAAGAGTAGCAGAATACAATTTTTTCGATCAATTCATAATTTAATCTCAACTCGGTCAAGTTTCAGTCATAGTGTAAATTAATTACGAGAATTGGCCCTCAGACTAAAGAAAATGTCATCAATCTCAAATATCAGGCCCTCCAAGTGGAACCTCTTTAGCTAGACTCGAAATAATATAGGAATAACTTAAGGCCAAAACCGATTAAATTATAGAACATACCCTGGGTCCAATGGATGTAAGGTTGACGAGGTGCTCGTGCGCTGTCAGACCCCTGAAGCGCTCGGGCGGCGCGTCTGGCCCGAGCGGCTCGGGCAGCGCGTAGTCTATCAGCGACACTGCTGCCAGCATCGCCGCGTTCGCGACCAGCGCAGCCGCCAACCACCAGACCGACATCGGCGCGCGTGGCAGCCTGTTCTCCTTCACTAGTTCTTCTGGCTCCTGAGTAAATAGCGCCTACTTACATACATATTTTGCCCGTAATACAAAACGTTAATCGGTCAACTAATCTAGTTTTAAAACTGCTGTAAAGCTGAGTTTTTATTTCTGAAACTCATTTAAAGCAAGATTAATTTATGCTTTCTGTTGAGTAATCCCTATTTTTGAACATTTATGTAAAAACTTGTCAAGAATAGATTTGATCTTGGTCTACGTAAATATGGTTTTTGAGATATTCATCATTTTAGTCGAATAAAGTCCACTGCTTTATACAGGCTTCCCCCAAAGATCGTCACAACACCCGTCTTGGTATGTTGTGCTCATTGGGGGGTTTTGCCATAATCGGCATCCTTGGCAGGCAGGTTGGCCGTCACAGTTGAGTTGTTAATGTCCTCAAAGAAGGCTGCTGCCCATCCTCCGGCTAATCCCCTAGTCACCTTTTACTACACCCACGGGATAAGACGGGTTGGTGATATCCGTAGCTGATACCACACGGACACGAGATTAGCCGAGGTTAATGCCGCGGCGTGACCACGTGCGCATCCCAGTCTCCTCGTGGGTCACTCGGTGTGGGCTCGCAGATTCCCTAATCTGCACGCCCGCGTCCCCCGAGGCCCCTCGCCATATAGCGACGACAGGGGGCTCAGGTGTGTTGGACCTGGGCGCCGGGGCTGTTACCCAGGCGCCGTCTCGTCCTTCTCAGTGCGGGATTGGCCCTCTCCCGATCCCGCTCTGCAGTCTCCTGGAGCATTACGCTCTCACAGAAGGCACTCCAATTTTCATGCTCTTGAGAGAGAGAGAGAGAGTTCTTGCTCGATCTGATCGACCTGAAGGCCAATTCTCGTACTTCAAAAATGTTCAAAATATAGTTCCGATCTAGTGTCAGTGTCATAAATGTCACAAATCGTATTCTCTTACACTAACAAACAACGTCAAACGTGAACTTACACTGTGATGAGATCGAAAATGTATCGAAAGTTGACCGAAGAAGAACGGTATTCTGCTAACATTTCGAACTGTCACATGAACTAAATTGTCTTTAAATAAACGTTAAAATTGAGATTGAAATGAGACTAGATCGAGATTATACTGAAATTCGACTGAACTTTAAGAAATACCATTTTTTCGGTCAATTCACAATTTAATCTCAGTTCGGTCAAGTTTCAGTCCAAGTATAAATTGAGAGAATTGGCCCTCTGAAATCCGGCTGAACTTTAAGAGTAGCAGAATACCATTTTTTCGGTCAATTCATAATCTAATCTCAGTTCGATCAAGTTTCAGTCATAGTGTAAATTAATTACGAGAATTGGCCCTCAGGATCCACCACTCGCCTCCAGCGTGTGCTGTGCAGTATCCTGGTCGCTATCACAGTGGTTGCACTGTGCCGTGACCTCGCGTCCTGTCCTGTGCAAGTACGCATCGAAACAACCATGCCCGGTGAATACCTGCGTCAGGCGGTAGGTGACGCGCTCACTCCTTTTGAGCCAGGCTCCGAAGAGGTATATATATACAATAAGGACGCCAATTCTCAAGTGCACGCCGCCGAGCCGGCCACCTCAGCCTGTCGTCTGTCTGTATAGACCTTCGCATCCGTCTCCGCCAGGATGTCAAAAGGCGGAAAGCGCGTCAGGAGAGTTGCCACCTCGTAGGATACTGTTCGGTATCCTCGTGCGATCCGTATAGCGTACTCTGCGCTGCAGACTGTGAAGTTTGGCTCAGCAACGCTGGACGCGTGACAGTCGAGCTGACCAGACAGGCGCCCCGTAGAGGGTCACGGACCACCCGACCCTCCCGTAGAGACAGCGAACTTCCTCACACGGTCCCCCGAGATTGGGTAGCAGCCGGTGTTATGCACCCACTACCCTCTTGACTCGGGGACGAAGCTCTATTTTCGTACTATACATATAAAGATTCCTATCAATAAGCACCCGACATGGCTTTCAAAGGGTATTTAAGAATGTTGTAAGTCCAAAAGAACTCTACTGTGGTCGCATCGATATTGCTTCCTAACCACAAGAAAATCGTGTTCAAATCATCCTCGCATAGAAAAATATATCAACCTACCAAAAAACTCACAAATCAATTACTTTATTAATACTTCTTCAAATAATAGAATAGCACCAACCCATCCCATACCATGGGTGTCGTACAAGGCTACTATGGGATTAGCCGGAGGATGAGCAGCAGCGTCCTTCAAGTACATTCAAAACTCAATTGCAATCGCCAACCTGCTGGCCAAGCGTGGCAATTATTGCAAAATACCCCTATGGCAGCACACAACACACCCTAATCGGTCGTGGTGGCGATTTTTAGGGGAGACCTGAGTCCAGCAGTGGACTTTATGCAGCTGAAATAATGATGATGAAATAAAAGCAAGGCTGCATGAAAAATAATAAGTAATTCAAAAGTAAATCATCCAAAGAATATACAGAATGGTTCAAACAATAACATCATTAAAAACTAGTTTTTTTAATTGAGATTCCTCATGTTGTATCCGAAAATACCCCACACTCTCCCTGATTCTTGATAATTTTCGAATAACACTTTTTTTAAATATTGTTTGCAATTTTATAAGACCCGCTTCAAACAATTCAATCTTTATTTTTACCCGGTTTTCACATAATTTTTTTGCTATTTTCATTGTTATGGAATATTCTGTCAGACATAAAATAAGCATCTTCCTATCATGAAAACAAGACACAAAAATTTTGATCGAAGAATTTACGTTAGTGATGCCTTTAAGGTTGAATAGAGCAACATTATATATTAAATATTAAAACCACTAAAAAAGGAAAAAAATCTTTATGAAGTCGGGCAGGGCCATGTATGCCCCAACCATTGTTCATGCAGACCTGGCTCCGCCCGACTTCATAAAGTTTTTTTTTTTCTTTTTTAGCGGTTTTAATATTTTTATATTGTATAGGGTTTTTGAAGTTGGTATTTTTTTTGTTAAAAAGTTTTTACTTTTGCATTTTTTGTAATCAGTAATGTTAATAGTGATTTGTAAGTGGTTACTAACCACATGAAAAGAAAGAAGAAGTAGTAAATTTACTTTCCCTCATCAGAAAAGTCCATATTGGTACTAATTATACTGATGTTAATATGACATACTTTTTTAATAAGTATAGTAGTTTATTCACTTTATTTACAAAATGCAATAAAAAGAATTATAGTAATTTATTTAGTTTAAATAACTTCGTTCTAGTGCCTACATTAAAATGTGTATTTATTAAGATTTGAGCAATATTAATGAGGACAGTGGCACGAAATGGTATGCTTTACCTGCATATCAAACATCATTCATCCATAGGAACAGGGAATCAAATATTTATATGAATATTTATTTTAAGGTTAAAGTGTTTAGTTTAGCCAGACCAATGCTTTGTTTTTCTCATGGTCACTGAAATTTGTTATAATAATTATGCAAAGAAATATTATATGTTTAAGATATAACAAAAGCTACAAATAATTACTAATACAATTTGCTTTTTATCCTATTTTTTATATTAACAAAATAATCATGCTTACCATATCGGTACGCGAAATCATTTTAATTTAGTTTTCACAATATTTTTAATAAGACCCTATCTTGTCACATCAAATAAAATATATATTTTTTAATTTCATAAACACGTGTGCTTTATATCAACCTTCATCCGTCAGAAAAACCTTTATACTCTTTTTTTATTATTATATACTGTTCACTGTTAAAACCGAAATTATCCGATTAAAAAAATAAAATTCAAATCTCGGGAATTTGGACTTAGCTCGTTCGTTGTTTTTGATGTTTGTGTCAATGTCATGTCTAGAGGTGGTCATTATTTCAATAACGGATAATGTAATGTATTATAATACTATTATTCTTACGCAATGTTTATCACATTATTGAACAACGAATTATCCTGTTGTCGTTTTTTCGTTATTGTCCATCTCTGGTTATGTCGTACGTTTGATATATCAAAACGTATTTAAAATCCGACTTCATACAGAAATCGTTTCGTATCGATATTCAAAACTAGACATACCGATTTCACAAAACGCGATACAACGAACGCAAACAATACCAAACAATATCCAGCCCGCTAGCCGATTTCAATACGAATCCAAAACCAACCAACTCAAACCGTGCAATCGTTTGCTCCGCACAAACTCAAGAAATTCGCTTCCTCTTTTTCTACCTAAGCAAGCACTTGGCGGAGTGAAAAAGATGAAGTGGCTTTTACTACACGATAGATTTATAGATTAAGATACCGGCGCAGTTTCTTGGATGAAATAAATATTGCATGAGCATTGAAATAGAACTATACGTCGAAGTAATAAAATCTATTTTAAAATGTTAGTACGATAATAATATATTTTGATCGCTATAATAATAATAATATATATAGAAGGTAGATTAAAGCAGCTATTTGATTTCTTCCTACCTTTTGAATTAAAATAAAGTATTAAAAAGCTTACAGAAAGCAGGGCAGTTTGTGGCGAGCTGAATGTGAGTGGCGGGCGACACTGCGTACCCGAATGCTCCAGAGAGTCGGTCAGGGCCTCGTCTCCGGCTTTCCTTTATTGGATGGTTGAAGTGGAACCCCATGTGAGCCCACAGGATTTTCAACTCTGGCTTGCCTTAGTTGGCCGATCAGAGGTGGGCCGCCAGAGCTATATGCTCGGGAGTAGAAGTGCCTAATGGCGTAATAACAAGGAAACCCGCTCCGAGTCTTTGATACAAGTGATGATGAAACCAGTGCCGCACCTCTCAACACCCCTAGCCGCTCTCACTGGTGTTGCTCCCTGTCGCCTGTAGTGGTGGCCATTTAGGGGGCCCATCTTGTGAATGGCGAGTCACCGTCTGCCACAGAATTTCACATTAAAAATTGAAAGCCAGACGCCGTTTTGCCGTTTTTCATAGCATTAAATCCATTAAACACCCACTGTAATAGACCTTGTAATTGTAGTTTCCATTTCATACAATAGTTTTATACCTCCAGGGACAATCCAAGACTGCATGTTTTAGTGCAGCCATGGAGAGTCCCCGGTTAGTGTCCCATTACATTTTAGAATATAATTCTCTAAGGGGCATCTGCGCGTTAGACCCATGTCTCCGCGTAAGCCTATCAAAAGACCAGTAATATATAAGTAATATATAACAATATTTACTTTATTTCAGATATCATGAATCCATAATTTGTTATTAAAATTTAACCTATTTTAGTAATCTATAATAACCTATTTAAAGTTAAACAATCTATTTAATATTAAATATAGGTGTCCTAGACGCCATATGCACAGCGTTTCAATAGCACACTACGGGACAGTCAGTTCTGCACAGTATAGTGTTTAGGAGGCTGCTGGCACTGTCCCGGACGCGCCGCATCAGGGAGGCAACTCTCTTTCTTAGTACTGCTTGAAAGCAGTCTGTATTTGCCACAGTAAACATACCCGATGCGCTAAAATATCGAGACAGCCTCATCAGCATCCTAAAACCATTATTATACTAAATAATGAATTCAGTTGGGCTGGGCAGCGTTTAGCAAACTTCGTCGAGTCTTTTCTTCGCCTATACCGCAATGCCTGAAGACGAAAGCATACAACCAGTGCGTCCTACCTGTTATGACTTACGGTGCCGAAACGTGGACATTAACGGTTGGACTAGTCCACAAATTTAAAGTTGCACAGCGGGCTATGGAGCGAGCTATGCTCGGAGTCTCTTTGAAGGATAAAATTCGAAATGAGGTCATCCGACAAAGAACCAAGGTAACCGACATAGCTCGTAGAATTAGCTTGCTGAAGTGGCAATGGGCTGGCCATGTCTGTCGAAGGACCGATAGCCGTTGGAGCAGACGAGTCCTAGAATGGAGACCGCGGCTCGGCAACCGTAAGGTAGGACGCCCGCCCGCCAGGTGGACCGATGACCTGAGAAAGGTCGCTGGAGGGGACTGGATGCGGAAGGCGGAGGACCGGGTGTTGTGGCGTAAATTGGGAGAGGCCTATGTCCAGCAGTGGACTATGATTGGTTGATTGATTGATTGAATGGTTTTAGGGATAGTATAAGCGTGGTGATTATGGCAAAACCCCCCAATGAGCCCACAACACATCCATATCAGTCGTTGTGGACATCTTTGGGGGAGGCCTGTGTCCAGCAGTGGACTTCATTCGGCCGAAATGATGATGATATCACTATGCGATGAAACATTCTCTACTAAAAAGTACTTAGAGAGTAGATTTGGGTAAACAAGCAGTTTTTTATTTATGTTTGGCTAGTAATTGATTCAAATTTGACCTTGGTGACACATGCGGTGTGCCCGTAATAATACCAATAATACCCGTAATTAACTTATCTGTCTTTTGTGTAACTACATTGTTGGATTGGGTTGAAACCTGTAATGACAATTGTAATTTGTAAATAAATAAACATTTATCATTTTATAACAACTTATACGCATATCATCCAATAAATAGTTATTGAAAATACATAGTTTTGAAATACTTTAACAGATACCTACATAATTTCGGTTAGGTTCACGCAAAAAGCTTTATTACCCACTTCTTCTTCTTCTCTTAGATTATGGCTTCTGTAGAGTATCTTCTACAATTTCACCAATGTCAAGTATAAGGCAACGTCGTACGGTGTTTAGATTAATAAATCTTTACATGTTATTAAAATATTTCTCAAAAAAGTAAAAAAGTAAAAAAAACGTGTCTGCAACGTCGTACGGTTCCTATTATTGACCTCTACCCACTTCTATTTTACAGTTTTACCTTTATTAGGCCTTGTCAATGTCAGAGATACGTAGTCTTGCCAGTGTATAATCTATGGTCTTGCCAGCAGTTATAATCTGGCTTACACATTGTCCTACAATATTTCCTTTTATATGTATCGGACGCCAGTATTGACGCGATCAAAGATATAGTTATACCTACGCGATAAATAATCACTTAAGTAATAAGGGTTTATTTGCTGTAGTGAAATCTTCGGTCCTTTTTTTTATTTTATTGCTGACCAGTGGAAATTCTGCATGAACTTCCTTCGCCCCGGGGAAGGGTGACAGGATACCGCCGGACTTTACCAGCTAAAACCACTGGAGCGGTCATCTTTGGCACCGAAGAGGAGCTTCAGGTCCTCGTAAGATCATACTAAAACCGCCCATTAGTGCCACGCCTGTAGCCACATCTCGGAGGGGATGACTCTAAAGCCGGCACCCCCTCTAGCGGAGGACAGGCGGCTGTAAAAAGGCTGCCCCCCTGGCACTTCTCGGGGAGGATTTTAAAGGATCCTCCCAAGGAAATCTTCCGTCCTAAAGTTTAAGAACGTAAATTCTAAGAACACAACACATATCACAAAAAAGAAAGAAGATACCATTAAAAACTAAATGAGTAGCTTCACCTAGTGCTGAAGGTCGGGAGAGATTGACCTCTATGCGTAGACCTTCAGGATGCCGTTAGTACTGTCCTTCACTCTAAAAAGGAACAATGCGGCGTCTTTGTACATTTTAGCATAAACATCGTCTGTATAAGTATGCGCATCCGCTAATATACTGGACGTGCTACCGAAATAAAGCAGTACTTACAACACTCTTTTTAATTTCACCCGTTGGAAAAACGTTTTGTACTTCCTCCACCATTGAGAAGAGTGGAGGACTCCTACCTGCTAAAACCACCGGAACAGTCTTCTTCAGCGCCTACAATCGTACAAGAGCCGTCCGGCGCCCATTGGTCTCTCGCACATAGACACGTTTTGGAGCGAATGACTGTAAAGTGGTTACTCCCTCTAGCGGAATGAAAGGCATTGAAAGACCTCAGGGTAAGGCAAATAACAGGCTGCCAGTGAAAATGAAATGAAATTTTTGCTCCTACTGATCAACGAGAAAACACACAGCCCACAGGGAGCTTACCTAAATATTAACGCCCTTCGCTCACCCTCAATATCATCATCATCACACAGATTTTCCGTGACAATATGCCACAACATGATATACTACATCAGCCTTTTAATCAAATTAAGCCATATCGGACGTTTAGTCACAACACGAGGGCAATTCCAATGAAGACAGGTGTGAGACAGTGGACGTTATATCCTTGACATCATTCACCGCTGCAATAGAAGATACCTTCAAGCTACTGGAGTGGTAAGGATTCGACATTAACATCAGTGGCGAGTACATCACTCACTAAGAGCTCAGCACAATGCCCAATGAGCTCAACAAAGTTACCCATCAGATGGGCCTTAAAATGAACATAAGCAAGACGAAAGTCATGCAAACGCCCTTGTTGTACCCATCCCAATATCCATGGGAAACTCGGTTCTCGAAGTTGTTGACGAGTATGTCTACCCAGGACAAACCCATCCAGCTAGGTAGGTACAACCTCCTATATACAAATGTACTCTGCGGGTTCAACTTCGAGAATGAGATCGAATGATGAGGTAGAAAATGGTCGAATCAGACTCGGGTGTGTAACATTCGGGAAACTTCGCAATGGCTTTTCGTCAACAATACTGCAGTTACCAGCGACGACATATGACACAGAGACGTGGTCACTCACTATGTACCTCATAAGAAAGCTCAAGGTTACTCATCGAGATATGGAGAGAGCTATGCTCTGGAATCTCGTAGAGAAAAACAAAATGTCTCTACGAGATTCCGCGATTCTGGATAGTTTTTGAGTAAAATTTATTAAAAATGTCTTGAAAATTTTATGGGTATGGCTATTAAAAATGCTATCTTAATTTTTACAAGGATTTTTCACATGTTTATTTTTAACTTTCGTTGTTATGGAATATTCTTTCAGACATAAAATAATCATCTTCCTATCATTAATTCAAGATACAAAAATGTTGATCTAAAAGGAGGAATTTACGTTAGAGTGATACAGAGTCGAAATTTCTACATCAAATAATAATATTTTTTTGTACTTAATGACCACTTCGCCTTTAAAAGAGGTGAGAAGGAAATCCCTTTAAATATAATAAGTACGTCCACTGCTGAACAAAGGCTTCCCCTTTACATTTCCACAACGAGCGGTTACATGCCGTCCTCATCTAACGACTCCCAGCGACCATCACCAGGTCGTCTGTCCACCTCGTTGGAGGTCATCCCACGCTGCGTTTTCCAGTGCACGGTCTCCATTCAAGAACCTTTTTGCCCCAACGTCCAGTTCTACGAGCAATGTGCCCCGCCAATTGCCACTTCAGTTTAGTAATCCTTTCAGCTATGTCGATAACTTTAGTTATTCTACGAATCTCCTCATTTCTGATTCGATCTCGTCAAGAAATACCAAGCATAGCTCTCTCCATAGCTCGCTGAGTGACCTTGAGCTTTGTTATGAGGCCCAAGCCAAATACACAGAGTACTTTGCGGCTAATTTAGATAATTGTATTTTATATATATCCAAAGTTCTGTGGGATCTATATAAATTTTAGTTATTGTTGGTATAGATATTAGTTTTGTGGTTGTATAGATCCATAATTTTACTTCTAAGTTAATTATTAGGATAAGTAGTCTGTGTTACCTTTGATGTGTTAAAAATATTCTGATTTGTAATGTTGCGTTGATGATAAGACCAAGGACAGTATACGCCAAGGACAGTATTAAATGAAAAAAAAAAGAATGTTGGCAACTTGACAAATGATATTTGACAAGTAGTCTCACAGTCTGTGCATTTGACAATTGCCTTGACATGTGAAATTGTCGGAAATTGTGAGCTTATTATTTGATTTGATGAATGTTTTCAACAGCAATAGTTCGTTGTAAGCACACCAGTTAAACTTTCAAGTATAGTTTTGTGACGTAATTTGCTTTTACGTAAGCTGTAGTACTTACAAATAGATAATTTGTATGATTTAAACATTTGGTAAAATGTCAAACTGGATCGGGTATGCCATATCGGTGAACTGTGGTGAGCCTCTGGGCTGCTATCAAGGAACTATATTGGAAGCAGATGGTACTACCATTACTTTAACGAAAGCCTTCAGAAATGGCTTTCCATACCCGAAGTCACAAGTAACCCTCAAGTAAGTTGTATGTTAATTTATGAATATAAGTTGCTTGAAAACGAGTACACTAAATAGTTCGTTTAACATGCTTCAGTGCTGCCGATATAAAAGACTTGAAGATAATTGAGTCTCGTCCTGAGCCTGCGGAGCAGACTCACAGCACAGTGGCAGTCACAAAGAGCATGAAAAAGGCTCAAAGAGCTACTGTTTGTGAGAACTTGCAGGCAAACCCTACCAGTCCAGGTAAAATACTTCATATTGGACATTTATACGTCCACTGCTGAACAAAGGCCTTCCCTATAGGATTCCACAACCGTGTCATCATTTTGGGGGGTATTTGCCAATACTCACCAAGCTTGGCAGGCGGGTTGGTGAGCGCAGTATGGCTACCATTTCACAGAAGGGACCTTGCTGCCATCCCCCTGGTTTAGATTCCCTTAGTCGCATTTTACGACATCCATAGAAAGAGATGTAGTGGTGCTAAACTTGATTCCGGACACAATATGGACTTAACCATGGAAAACTACTTGCAATATGTTTATCATAGGCAATATGTTAGGACAATAATTGTTTATTATGGCTACTGCTCAGTAGATAATGATAGATAAAATCAGGTATAACTCTCCTATCTGATGTAGAGAACAGAAGTCTGACATAGATTTTTTTTAATGTGTTAGCTATTGCAATTGGGTGCTGCTACATGTATTGGGATAAATCACACTAGCCATAAGTTAGGTGATGAATTTATATAAATAATTTTAATTTAATGAATTAAACTTTATTGCATACCAAGAGAAAAAACTGTCAATATATATAACATTCCTTCCTTGTAACTGCAGCTATACTGAGCTCACTTACCCGCCTGCCAAGTGTGGTGAGTACTGGCAAATTTCCCCCAAAATAACAACACAAAATTGTGAAAATCTTCGGGAGAGGCCTTTGTACAGCAGTGGACATCTTATGGCTGATATGAAGAGCCAATTTATTGAGACAATATATATTCTCCAATTTAGAAATGACTATAATTAGCCTAATGTATTATATTAATTTAAAAAATATCTGAGCTATTACTATAGATGTCATTATAGAGTCGGTTTATCATACACTCAGAATCACAGAAATTGGGTCTACAAATCTATCTTTTATGAGATATATGAGAGATTTGAAAGTTAATTCATTCAAAATTCTGAAAAATCATTGGTTTCTGTATTTGTTCAGCAGGGCATTCATAAAAGGAACAATTAGTGAAATAAATAAAAGTTTCATTACACAACAAATATATCCTAAAAATCCCTATGACCTCACATTGCCCTGATGACTTGTTGTGCCCTGGTGATTTTTCTATTGGCATGGTTGGTGCAGTGGTTAAGAAATTAGCTTCCTGCGTTTCGCGTCCCCATTATTAAGTTGAATGGAGAGTCTATCAGGAACATCGCATTCACTTCACTGCCAGGTATGGTAGTCAATGTGGATATGTCTTTTGCATGGCATGCGGTATCGATAGAGGAAGACGTGGCCTATTTGTCCTCTATAGGGGCACATTCATACCCACGATAATGTACAGACCAGCTTCTCTCTCGGACCATATGGGTCTACAGTGCCTTACTCAGATTCCAGAGATCTAGCCTAGTTCTGCTGACTAAGGGGTGCTGGTCGACCAGCACGGCCGCCGGAAAGTACACCAGGTAAAGCAGGTGGTGTCAAAAAAAAAAAGGAGTCGCCTTCGCCCTTCCCCGGAGTGAAGGAAGTTCATGTAGAATTGACGACTGGTCACCGATAAAAAAAGCACGCACTGGTTAAAAGCTTTTGTTTTCAGACACTGCGGAATACGACACCACCAAAAGATTTTGCAACATTAGGGGTCTTCACGACAACATCAATGCAGTTCACCAGCACCTGGAAACTGCAAAGCCGATACTTCTATTTCTTAGGGAGATAAAATGGCATTGCATTACTCAGGCTACAATTTTGTGCGCCGTGCTGGAGTATGCATGTACGTCCGGGAGGATACTTGTTGTCGCCGTCTTTACGGCTTCGAAGACAGAGATCTGTCTAATTTGTGGGTGTGCGTGGATCATGGTGGCCACACCAGGGTTTATGCGTGCCTTTACAGGTCTCATAGTGGTGATATGGACACAACACGACTTTTTGAGCACCTGCAATCGGCTGCTGACAAAGTACTTGATTAGTATTCTTCTGCGGGGCTAGTGGTCCTCGGCGACTTTAACGACCACCACGTTGAGTGGCTTTGTTCTACGTGCACTGACTGCGCGGGGAGGGTTGCTCACAACTGGTGAATTCTCCAACAGAATATCAGATATCGAGAGCCATACGAGCTCCTTATTGGACCTTCTGCTGACCACACGACTAGACGGATATTCCATCACAGTAGATGCGCTACTTAGCTCATCGGACTACTGCCTCGTCCGGTCGCAAGTTTCATGTACGCGGTCAATTTTACACCGGCCAACCGAGTAGCGTCGCGTGTGGCACTATAAATGAGCAGATTGGGATGGATTGCGTGCGTTCTACGCATCGTACCCGTAGACGCAGCTTTGCTTCGAAGCGATCTTGGAGGGTATGGAATGTTATTTGGTAAGGAGGAAACCGTGGTTTAATCGGCTTTGCCAGGAAGCTAGGCTTAATAAGCAAGCTGCGTATGTGGCTTGCACCACGGCCCCTACATATTAGGCGCCAGACGTTTCTGATGCGAAGCGTAAGCTAAATGCTGCATCGAGATTCAGTAAGACAATGATTGCCAGAGCTAAGTTCGATTTCGTCGGCAGAATTGGACAGCGGCTTGCGAGCTATACCTTTGGGAGTCACACTTTCTGATCGCTCGCCAAAGCTGCCGAGGGAAGCTTTTGTCAGTCGTCCTTCCCACCACTCCGTGATGCCGATGGCATTCTGGCCTATAGTGCCAAGAAGAAAGCCACACTCTTAGGCTTCCTCTTTGCCTCGAACTCGGCCCTGAACGACGGAGATGCCGTACCATCTTTTATTCCATGGTGCGGCAAGTCCAGGCCGGAAATCCGCATAACGCAACGGGACGTCCGGCGGGAGCTGCTTTCCCTGGACGTCCATAAGTCTAGTGGGCCGGACGGCATACCCGCAGTGGTACTGAATCAATTTACTCCTAAGTTGTGTCCTGTATTGACGTGCCTTTTTGCGCTTTGAACTCCACTAGGATAGTTCCGTCTTCGTGGACGACTGCCCACGTAAATCCAGGCCGAAAAAGGGCTATAGATCAGACCTATCGAATTACAGCCCTATCGATATTACCTCTTCCTTGCTCTTTAAGGTAAAAACAAACAACTTTGGGATACCAAGAGGGCCGCGACGTGATAAGCGACCGCCAATATGGCTTTCGTCATAATCAGTCAGCTGGTGACCTTCTAGTGTATCTCACTCACCGTTAAGCTCTTGTCTTTGAGAGTCAAGGTGAGGCACTGGCTGTTAGCCTAGATGTAGCGGAGGCGTTCTATCGGGCCTGCTATTGGACTGCCAGCTCCCTGTCCAACAGAAGCATAAGAGCCGTCATCGATGGCAGTTGCTCCGATAGATTTGACATTAACGCTGGCGTCCCACAAAGCTCCGTGCTGTCCTCATTGTTCTTGCTGTATGTCAATGATATGCTGTCTATCATCGACCTTCATTGTTATGCGGACGACAGTATTGGAGACACTTATTATACGGGCCGCGCTAACGTCCCTCATCCTGTAGTGGAGGAAAACCGCAGACATCCTGTGCCAGAAATCGGAAGTACTCTAGATAGAGTCTCCAAATTTAGTCCAATTTAATCCCACCAAGACACAAGGTCTGCGCGTTCACATTTAAGGAAACCCTATTTGCTGTAGCTCCACAGTTACAGATAAGGGACGTGTTATGTACATTTCTAGCAGCGTCCAGTTTCGCTCGCACTTAGATGATAAGGTCAAGCTGCCGTCCTGTTCAACAGGGCACAGACTGACACTTTATAAGTCGCAAGGCTGGCCTCATATGGAGTACGTTCTTATTGCAGTATTTTTCGGTCGACTCGTTTATTTTTTATATACAACAATATTTTCAATATTAGCACATAATACCCCAAAAAGATCTCGATTTAAAGTCTGTGTAAAAAAAAAAGATAAAATGACAATGACTTGTTGTGTTACCCTGTTGTCGGCGCATAATCATGTTCACCATGAAATAGACGTCATACACGGCACCTGCGCACGCGCCTATAACTTCCGGGGGACTAGAGGGCGCGGAAATGGATACACGTGGCGCTCAGCGGGTAGCGCGAGGGGGAGTAACATGCCTAATATATCGATACGATATAGGGTGCGGTAAGCTGGTTTGCGAAATGGTGTGCCCGACTTGAAACATTTTTAACTTATTTTCGGGGCACGATAAACATAGTTCAAAACTTATTAAAATCTGTTATATTACTGATTTAGAACAAATCATTTTTAGATGTAGTATATACTAAGAATAATATTAAACACTGAGAATGAACACCAAAGAAACGCGTTATTATTACAACATGTTTTGTTTTTTTTGCGTACTTTGGTATTATGTGCGTTAGGTAACCAGGCACCTACCGGTGGCGTGAGCTGCAGCAGCAAGGCCGGGGGCAGCTCTCGCACCGGCCCGGCTCCCGTGCGCAGCAAGCCCATCGACATACAGGCAACACGCAGCAATAAGAACGGCAACCACTCTGGTGAGTTACATGTGGTTCGGAACTAGGTGCTGCAATAGAACAGCATATATTTAACTAATACAACCGTCGGCCACGTGGTGCATGCATCCGTTTCTGGTCATGACGCTCCGATACTGTTGGGTAGTTCACTAGCAGGATGTCCATCCTACTTAATTGCCTTAATTAGTTAGACCAGTGATATACAATTTTTTAGAACTGTGTCCTCCATAAGCCACCTTCGTCAACAATGAGCTAACGGACATCGATGGAATTGACCCACTTCGACTGTCGAATATTCGTATTAGATATTTTTCTAAATATTATAATTTACATTCTAGAACTTAGCATATAGTTTTATGAGGCACATCCAGTGTGTTGTGCATCTTACAAACCTATTTTCAATTAACAGTTTGAGTATCCTGGTATAACCTTAAGTGATGTAATAGACATGGATATCAGTACAAATACAAATAAAAAAACTGTTATCAGACTATCGTGTATTCAGATAACACAGGCAAAGGTCTTGGGGGTTTATTAAGCAACAGCCTGGGTCATTCCGCATATAATAATTGTATGTCGGGCTCAACTTATAAACAACTAGTAGCATCACTTGTGAAAAAACAGTTTAATCCATTTACCAATATAACATTACTTGTAGGTAATAGTCTAAATGTTAAGAAAGCAGACAGACAGTGTTGCCTTGATGCTCAAACTAAACAGTGGCAAGATAATGTTGTGTGCATTCCCCTGTCTTGAACACTTATCAGAAAAACAAAACAATTATATTCACATGCTAAATATGCATATGCACTTATTAGTAAGTCAGTATAGTGACAAATTTATATTTTTTGACACCAATAATTTTGTTGGTAGGTTAAAATTGGCTGGCGATACTGTGTATCTGCCTTTGGAATATAAACGACATATTGTTACGCTAGTAGCTTATAATATTCAGTCAGTCATAAGCAGTATGACGAATTCTTCCATTACCTCCACCATAGTTAGTAATAGTACTAATAATAAGGTGGCGAACCAAAACATTTATTTAAACTTAAGTGTCTGACAACAGAGAAGGGCAGTCATTATTTAATACTTACACATCAAAATATTAAGCGCTTCTCTGGCAAAATC
Organism: Diloba caeruleocephala; assembly: GCA_947459985.1. NCBI lineage: Eukaryota > Metazoa > Arthropoda > Insecta > Lepidoptera > Noctuidae > Diloba > Diloba caeruleocephala. The sequence continues at coordinate 25,149,730 of OX381621.1, read as the reverse complement.
TTAGATGTTGAATTATTCACAGAGACATATAATGTTGATATTCTGTGCTTAACAGAAACCTGGCTGAAGGGAGATAAAATGATATTTAGTGTAAATCATTTTAAAGTAGCCAGTTCGTTCCATAGAGTGTCAGCAGAAGGTGGGGGCTCGTGAATCATGATAAAACAACACCTAAAGTGTAAAGAGCGATTTGATATTTGCGACCTCTCTGTTGATTATGGAGGACGCCCTTAGGAAAGTAAAAATGAACAAAAAGATATTAGTTTGTGGAGATTTTAACATAGACATTCTGATAGATACCACAGATAAACGTAACTTTATATCCTTGTTTTAAGTCATTACCTTAAGCATTTTGTTTTTTGAGCCGACTAGAGTAACACCCACCTCGGCCACGTGTATAGATAATATTATAGCCAATTTTAAAATAAGCAATAGTAGTCTAATTAGTGGAATTCGTTCGGATCACAAGTGCCAAATTGTTAAGTTACAGTATAAATCCGTTAAGGGACACAAAACAATACACTGTAGAAATTTATCCAAAAAAGCCTAGATTATTTTTGTAAAAATCTAGATTCTAAACACCAAATTTTAATGACGCATCATGTTAATCCCAATGAACTGTACCGAACCATTATAATGCCATTTGTAATGAGATTCAAAAAGCTTGCAAAGTTAATAAAATAAATTTAAAACCTAAGTTAACGTTTAGTGCATGGGCAACTAAGGGAATAAGATGCAGTAGAGATATCTTATATGAACTTTACGACAGAAAGTCCTACACACCTAATATTGGTTTTCATAACTACGTGAGACAATATTCTAAAATATTTAAAAAGGTTTGTGTGCAAGCAAAAGTTGCTAATATTAGTAATCAAATGAAAGAGTCGAATAATAAGATAAAAACCACATGGAACATAATTAAACTAAAACTAGTCATATTAGGTTTAGTGATAGTGGAATAAATTTAAACATAGATGGCAAACTAGTTTCAGATAAGACGGTAGTCTCAAATTTCCTAGAAAACTTTTTCACGAATATTCCAGTTGAGACTACTAAGCATCTTATATCGTCTCCGGTAGCAGCTGAAGCATTCTTAAAGAAAAAAGTAGATTTACGCGTACTGTTTTTTGAATTCAGTTTTATTACACATACTGATATAATAAAAACATTTAAAACTATAGCAGTTAAAAAGACTGAGGACTTATGGGGATTGTCGACGAAATCCGTCGAATCTATAATAACTAACATCGCGTCAATTTTGGCTGTAATATTTAACGCTTGCATCGCGGACAGCATATTTCCCGATTTGATGAAATCTAGTAAAATTGTACCCATGTTTAAAGCCGGATGCATAAATAATGCATCAAATTATAGGCCAATATCCGTGCTACCAGCCTTAAGCAAAATCTTCGAGAAAATTATATTAAATCAATTGTTGGAACATTTTAACAAGAATAAAATATTACATGAGAAACAGTTCGGATTCTCAAGGGGGCGATCTACAGATGATGCTGGATCTACTCTCATTAAAACATTATTAGGGGCCTGGGAGGATGCCCATGATGCTTTGGGCGTATTTTGCGATTTGTCCAAAGCATTCGACTGCATTGACCACCGCGCACTCGTTCTGAAACTTAAATACTATGGAATCCAAGGTAGGTCTATAAATCTTGTAACCTCCTATTTGATAAATCGGGTTCAAAGAGTGGCAATTAATAATTTAATGACCTGCCATATATGATAAACGATACAATGTCAAACATAGTCTTGTTTGCTGATGACACGTCACTTATATTTAAAGTAAATAGGAATGATAGGTATCTTATAGAACCCAATGATATACTTCATAAGGTATCTGATTGGTTTTCGGCCAATAATCTTCTCCTAAACACAGAAAAAAACCAAATGTATAAAGTTTTCAACGACAAATATATAAAAATATAGGTCATAATATAAAAACACAAGTAAAACTTGACGGTAAAGCATTAGATCTAGTCCCATCAACTGTATTTTTGGGCGTTACAGTAAACTCCAAATTGCAATGGGAGCCCCATTTAAGCACTATCTGGAAAACTTAGCTCTGCTGCATATGCAGCTGTTAGGAAAATTAGAGAGGTGACAGATGTGGCTACAGCTAGAATGGTATATTTTGCTTACTCCCACAGTATTATGTCCTACGGTATTTTATTGTGGGGATCGGCTGCTGATGTTGGATCAATTTTTATATAACAGAAAAGAGCAGTCCGATCTATTTATAATCTGGGTTCTCGTGAGTCACATCGGGATCTATTTAAGGAGATAAACATACTTACTTTACCATCCTTATATATATACCAAAATATCAGGTATATACGCAAAAACATTATTAGTTTAAAGTGACGTGCACAATATAAATACTCGCAATAAGAACAAGCTTGCTTTGCCTGGCTTTAGACTTAGTAAAACCAGCAAGTCGTTTATCGGAAACGGTGTTAGATTCTTCAATAAAGTTCCTTCTAGTATTACCGATTTGCCATAACTACAGTTCAAATCTTTGACTAAACGTGTTTTAATGTCGAAGGCCTACTATAGCATAAATCATTACATTGATGATAAAGATGTCTGGCATACGATTCCCTTCTGCACACTGCAACCCTCTGGCGCTGTATAATTTATTTTAAAACATCTTATATTTGATATGATTGCAAATGTTTTATCTTGCAATCAAGGGTTTAATAGTTAAACATTGGAATTGATTATATTATTAATGTAAAATAAGTTGACATGATAATAAAACACTTTTAAACGGATTCTATCGCGTATATTTTTGACTGTCAGTCAGTCATCCTGCGACCACGAATGCTGCAAAGTATTCGAAACGTCAGGAAAATCAAAAATCTAAAATATACGCGATAGAATCCGTTTAAAAGTGTTTTATTATAATGTGTAATAATCGCGAAAATCTAAGACATTACTAAGTTGACATGACTCATTTAAAATTGCATTTTTTATGTTATTTACTTAAATATTTACACCTTGACATTTGACTTGACTCAGTTGAAATTACATAATTTTTTATGTTATTTACTTATGTTCAACATGATCTTGAACGAATTCATTTAAAATTTCATTTCTTTTAATGTTAGTTTATTATATTTAATACTATGACATTGACTATTAGTTATTGTTAAAATCGTTCTCGTAACATTATATTATAATATTCATACGAAACTGTAACTGTGTGAGAATCATGTAGCCATTGATGTTATTTTTAGTACGAGTACTGATTGTCTTTTGCCTGGCTGTATTGGTCTGTCATACTCACTAAAATGTCTCATTTTCAAGCGGTCATTCATTACAGTTGTTTATTGGGTGGTCGTGTTCATTAGTAACTGTGAATGAGTTTATGTGTTCATTGGTATTTAAAGGGTTGTGTTTTTGGGTTACATTAGTTTAGAAGGTTTATTTCTTAAAATGAAGGCTTTATTGAAATCCCATACATAAAAGTGTAAAAGCATTATTTGTTTGTATACATTGGACACTATAAAATAGTCACAGAAGTTTTTAATCAAGTAAAAATACAACAGGCATTATCTGCGATCCCTTCCAGGCAACCTTAACAAGTATATAACATTATTAGTGGTTGTGTTTGATCAGAAATCAATTAACTCAACTTTTCGTTGTTTATTCCAAGACAAAGCTTTCCAAAGTGTTGAAAAAGCATTGTTTCATCTTTATTCCTTTTGAGTTAATAATAAATTATGTGTATAAAAAATCGTTGCAGGTAGTTACGGTAACGCGAGCTCGACGCCGAAGGGTCGCGGCGGCGTCAATAACGTTAACGACAAGGCGCGGCGGCGCAACGAGGCGTGCTTCGGTGACGCCGCCGACATCGGGCTCGACGACGACTTCGACTTCGAGGGCAACCTCGCGCTGTTCAACAAGCGCGCGCTGTGGGAACAGATCCGCAACTCGCACAAGCCGGACGTGGTGCGCCAGGCCGACGACCTGGGCAAGTTCCGGCACGACGAGAACGTGCTCGGGGCCGCGCCCGCGCCGCGCCGCGCCATCCGCGTGCCGGCCGAGCTGCGCGGCCCGCTGGACTACGTCACGGACGAGGGGCTGGTGGTGCCGGCCGCGTCGCCGCGCCTGCGCGCGCGCCTGTGGGGCGCGCTGCGCCAGCTGGGCCTGCTGGACTGCGCGCACACGCTGCTGGCGCGCGCCGCCGCCGACGTGGCGCTGCGCCTGGTGGGCGGCGGCCGGCGCCTGGACCCGCGCAACGCGCACCAGACGCCCACCGTGGTGGCGCTGGTGGGCCCGCACGCGGCCGGCGCGGCCGGGCTCACGGCGGCGCGCCTGCTGGCGTCGCACGGCGTGCGGGCCGCGGCGCACGTGGCCGCGCCCGCGCCCGCGCCCGGCCCGGCGCTGCGGCGCGAGCTGGGCGCGCTGGCGGCCGCGGGCGTGGCGCTGGCGCCCGGCCTGGCGCAGCTGCCCGGGCCCGACGTGGTGCTGCTGGCGCTGCACGACCCCACGCAGGACGGCCCGCAGGACTGCTACAGGTGAGCCGCCGCCCCGACCGGACGGGGACTACGGGGAATCTACGACAACCTAGCCCTCGCGTGCACATAAAGTAGATTAGGGTTTGAATTAAACTTCAATTTGTAACTCTGCAGTCGGACGCTGCCTGTATTTAAGAAATACAAAAGTAAACATCCCTATTAATGGTCTAAAGGAGAGTATGGATTAGCAAGACCTGGAGACGACCAGATACTCCAGAAACCCACTCTCGCTTTACTACACCAACACTTCTGGTGAAATAAAATTCTAATTACTATTGGTAGAGCTCTTACTAAAAGAGTCTCACTAAATGGTACCACTCCAGTGGCAGAAATTCGCCGCCAAATTTATGTCAAATGTCCATGTCGTGCATATCCCAGTATCCAGCTTCGTAGCTCTTTAAGAGAGGTAAGGCATAGCCATATTCCTGCTCATGGGAGCGACCCGACTGAGGTAGTACCTCCGCGTTACAGAAGATCATAATTTAATTACACTGCTATTTTGTAGTATTCTATTCTTTTCGAGAGTAAGGTCGTCGTGCAGTACTGGGAACTGGCGGTGCCGTATTAATACAGACAAATAGTTTGCAGCGGCATTAGGGAACTTCACGTCAATAACAATGCAGTTCACCAGCACCTTGAAACTGCACAGCCGCCACTTCTATTTCTTACAGAGACGTGAATATCTTATCCAGATGATGCATCATGTTTGCTACAAATTGGAGCACAATTTGTGTGCCGTGCTGGAGTATGCATGTACGTCCGTGGGAATATTTGTTATTGCCGCACGGCAGACGGCCTCGAAGACAGGAATTTGCCTATTTTGTGGGTGCGCGTGGGTCTGTGCGTGCCTTTATAGGTCCCATAATGGTGACATGGACACAACACGACTTTTGGAATCGGCTGCTGACAAAGTACTTGAATAGTGTCCTTCTGCGGAGCTGGTAGTTCTCGGAGACTAACGCTCGTTCAACTGACTGCGCGGGGAGGGCTGCTCACACCTTTGCTCTGGCCTATGGCTTCTCACAACTGGTAAATTGTCCAACAGAATACCATACTGAGAGCCATACGAGCTCCTTATTGCGCCTTCTGCTGACCACACGACCAGACGGATATTCCGAAACGACGTCATTTGGAAAATCATTGCAGTTATTTAGATTTAGTGTTGCCGAAATGTTAGACCATGACGAGACTAACTTGGTCTTCGTCTCGGTCACCTGATCTTGAACACACAGTTCGTTCGTTTCGTTTCGGAGGTACATCAAATTAAATGTCATTTTCCCAGAATTTTGCCACCCCTAAGGCGTTACTAGTGGCAGAGCAAAGGTCACTCAAAGTGCAGGAGCTAGGGCATGATGGGCAGGACAGTAGATGGGACATTGTCTGAGGGACAGTGCCACATCTACATCCCGCCGCGGTTTCATCGATATAACCCCACTTGCTCATGTTGGACCTACATCTGCTCACTTGGGTTCGAAGTCGGTTTAGCGACTTTCATGTGGGCCAAGGGAGGTCATATCCAGCAGGTAGTTTCTCACTGGGCTTGATGTAGTTATCAGGAGGGTGGAATTTCTCAAGCCACAATTTTCTACGGCCCTCAACTGGGGAACTCGATAGTGCCTCTGCTGTTTTCATGTAACTGCTCCGACTTCTTATGCGCTGTGTTGGTAATAGGGCGCCGAATAGTGGGTGTCTGGTGTCGGACTCTTGTTTGTATTTTTCCACCGCGCGCGCCACGTCTCTACGAATTATAGGAGGTGCTATGCCAGCCGTTGGGTACACCATGTTGAGCGGAGTCGGTTTCAGACAGCCTGTGATGGTCCGACATGTGTCATTTAAAGCAATGTCTACTTCTCTTGCGTGCACGGATCGATGCCACACTGGGCATGCGTATTCACCCGCAGAGAAGCAGAGTGCCAGGCCTGTAGTCCGTAGTACCTGGTGTGAGGCACCCCAAGCGGTCGAGGTTAGGCATCGCAGGAGGTTCTTACGACTACTGACTTTTAGTTTTGTATTCAGGCAATGGTTCTTAAAAGTTAACGCTCTGTCAAGGGTGACTCCCAGATAGGTAGGGTAGTTACTATGATTAATTGCGACTCCTTGCCAAGTGAACACACAGTCTTGGTCTCGGTCTTGCTGCAAGTCGTGTATGTCTTGCACCTAATTGCTATTTATAAAATGATCGGTTCTTACATAAAGTGACAATGAGGGTCGGTTTGTATTTTAGAATAACGTAATAGTGTAGGAACACTTTTAGCACGTATAGCGGTAGCTATAGATATGTATAGTGAGGCCCAACCAAATTACGTAAAAGTGTGAAAATAATCTTTACAGTACTATCCGTGTGTTGTGATTTGTGACGCCGTAGTGTTTTTATTTTGGAAATTTTTATGCCCATTATTATTTCAAAAAATTCAAAAGATACTTGTCAAGCTATACTGTTTTGACAGCTACCTTAACACTTATTTTTATGGTGTTCATTTCAGAAAAGCATCACTTAATTCTGATAACTAGTCAAAGGCAAAGATTTTTATTTCTAATAAACCAAATATTGGCACTTATGAAACGTTAGAATCTATCACTGCACATCTTGATATCAACCCTTAGTCGTCTGATGCCACACTCGTGGATGGAGAGCGGTGGTCTAATTTCCGAGGACCGCACGGAATGTGAACAGAATACCATCGTGGAGCCGGCCCTCAAAGACAAAAAATAGTATTCCAAATATTGGCACTTATGAAACGTCAGAATCTAAGTTGCTAAATAGTTGGTCTCGTGGAGAAGAGCAGGCAAGAAACTCCATGGATACCCTTTTAAAATAATTGAGATATACCGAGAAATGTAGGTTAATGTGTAAAGATGGAACATACCACAATAATGTAATAATAATATATCAGCCGTAGCATTTAACGGCTGACCAGGCCAAACAGACGGCACCCGTTCACGAGCACCCGCATACATCAGCATCGCTTAGCTCAACCACATTGTAGGGAACCGAACGACCCGATACACAACGCCAGCGCCAGCAACACATTTTGGTGAGCATGGCAGACCAATACAGTCAGACAAAAGACTATCAAAATAAGTACTTACTAAACATATAACATTAATGGCTACATGATGCTCACGCATTTACAGTTTTGTATGAATATAGAATGTAATTTAATGACACTTAGGGCAATATTGTGGACACCGCAATAAAAAAGTTTTCACTCCTTTTGCTCAAAAAGACCGTCATTGTGGCATTCCAGAGCGAAAATAGCATTTCTTCCTCTAGGGGAAACGTTAAAAAGATTTTTAATTTTTGTCTGTAAAATGACAGTGATACAATTGCCATGGAAAAAAAAAAAAAATTACAGTGAGCTTACAAAAAAGAAAAAGTCCTTAGTCATAAGTAGAATAATTATGAATGACTCGACTTATTACTGTTTAAAAAAAAAGAACATTTAATTTTTGAAAATGGAACTAAATTCGGCGATCGCTTTGGTACAATGCATGCAATGCGTTGCGGCTACAGAAGAAATAAAAAGAGGAGCGCGGGAAACGTGAAACTAGCCGGGAGCGAATTTTTTTCTTTGCAAACAATTTTATTATTAATTTAGTGGTCAGAAGACTATAATCTGTAAATAATATTCATTTATTTTGTATATAGTTTATTTGTTTGTGACATATCGTTGGTAAGTCTCTTTATTGTTTATTTTTTTCGGGATGGAGGAGCCCCGTGATCCGGGGGGCTCAGTTCCACCAGCATCATCTTTTGTTACTGTGATATCAAACGAATGTGGCATGGAGACAGATGGCTCCGTGATCTCGGTAACCGGTCGGCCCATTAAACGTAGTCGTACGAGTACGATGTGCAGGCATTGTAATGAGCGTAGACGTAAGTGTAACTCAACTGCAGAACTTAAAGACACGGGTTGCACCTGTGATTCAGTTGATATAATAAAAGAAAAATTAACTTCTGTTATAAACAATGCTGACACATTAATTCCAGTCACCACTAACCAATTATTACCAAATACAATATCACTATTGAACCTCAGTCTCGCCCCCCACCAATAGGTAGATAATTTTATGAAGCTACGGATGTGGCTCCTTACATTGTACATTTGCAGAAAGTGCAGGCCAGTCCAGATGACAACGTTATTCTACACCCTATCGCCTTCGGAAAGTTCCTTCAAAAACAATGTTTCGGAAAATGTTAAGAGAATAGGACATCACAGAGTTTCCCTTGCATTCACTCATTTCGATAAAGCTAATACCTTCTTAAACCACGACAGTTTAAATCTAACTCGAATGGGGCTTGTATGAGGAGTTCCAGCAGAGTGGTTCCCTGAAGAAGTAATGGAAAATATTAACATTCCTATAGGCTATAGGCTGTGGAAAAATTTAAAGATCAGGCGGTTAAATTACAAAACTAATATAATGGGAACACCTACATGGAAGCCTTCACAGACTGTTGTTGTGACCTTTGATGAACAAGCTCTGCCCAAAAGGATTGTTATACGTTATAATGCACTGCCAGTAGAGCTCTATACTTACCCAACAATCTAATGCTATAGCTGTTGCCGCTTTGGTCACGCCAAAACCCAGTGTAGGTCTAAGCCACGCTGCTATAAGTGTGGACAAGTTCACACTGCTGACACTTGTACTGTTGAGGAAGACTGCGCATCGGGCTGCCTTTGTTCTGGGCCTTACTTTGCAACCAGCAAAGGCTGTCCGGAGTTAGATAGACAAAAACGAATAAAAAATTCCATGGCTGAATGGTGCGTTTCATATTCTGAACCATGTAAACTCCACCCACCTGTTACTAAATCATATGCAGATGTTATTGCAACCAGCTGAACAACCGCAGTAATAGGTAAAACACCCCCTCCTTCCTCATCTTATATGTCCTATAGGAAAACAGCAATATTAAAACCTCGTTCACCATATCAGTCCCCGAAAGGATATGACCATACAGCCCACCAAGAACTTATTAAAGAATAAAATATGCCATCTTTGGCTAGTGGATGTGCATTAAATTCTAGAACCTCAGAAAATGAGGAACAGTCTTTAACTGATATTATTATGTTACTAATTAATGCTCTTTCTCAGTCTAACATTATAATAAAGAACCACGCTGCCCCTATGATTGAAACACTAAAAAATATAACATAAATACATAATGGATGTACACCATCAAATAGATCCTCACTGTAATCATGCTGTGGAGGTTCCAATGCCCTACCCTCACGTGGTGGTGCAGTGGAACTGCCAAAGTGTGATTAGTAAAAAAACTGAAATTATTTATCTAATCAATAAATATGAACCATCTGTAATCGTTTTGGCAGAAACCTGGCTCCAGCCTGTCTTCGTAAAGACAGAATTGACAGGTACGGTGTAGTAGCCTTACTCATCAAGAATAAGCTGTATATAAAACCTATTTCTCTTCCACAACATGTGACTTTTCTATTGTTGCAGCTCTTATTGCTTATATATGTTTTGTATCTATATATATTCCTTATCCATCTCAGATTTTACAAGAAGTAAATAACATGATCATCCTGCTCCCAAAACCCATCCTTATATTGATTGGGTGAGTTCCATATCTAGTTTGACTGGAGAAGAACTCTAAAAATGTAATAGATGTACATAACCTTTGTGTATTAAATACAGGTGTGCCAACACGTACCAGTCCTAATGGGAGTGTTAGTGCTATTGACCTCTCCATTGTCATTTCAGATTTAGCTTCATCACTTTCTTGGCACACACTTTCATCTACTTTTGGTAGTGATCACTATCCAATTCTCATTACCTTTCCTGGCAAAAAGAAAAAAATGTACTTACCAAACCCCGAATGAAGTACAGGCTATTAGATGATAGGTGGGCTAATTATAAAGCATATGTTGAAAATAGTGTTCATAAACTACCTAACACAGCATACAACATTTGACATGTGATGTGATGTGTTAGTATTCTTATGTTTCATTTATATTTAATTTACACACATTTTTGACATATAAGTACATTTTAGTACAGTTGTATTTTTTTTTTTTACATGTACACAAAAAAATAATTAAATATTGTATATGACAGACTAACGTGTTGCTGGGGAGTTTGCTGCGCCGTTTCTTCTCCCCAGCTTAAACACTAGGAAGCAGTGAAGGGTGGGCTTAATGGGTGCTGTCTAATGTTGACATTCAAAAATAACTATAAATTTAGTCTATTTTGAATAAATTATTATTTCATTTCATTTCAGCAATGCTCGACAGCATTAACAAAATTAATGTTAGAAGCTGCTGATGCCTCATTTCCTGTAAACAATTCTTCTAATAAAAAACTACCATCTCCACCATGGTGGGACAGCGAAAGTACAATAGCTATTAAAAAGAGGAAAGAGGCTGAGATAAATTATAAAAGAAACATGACCGACGAAAATTTCCAAAATTTATTCGGTGTAATAGCTAACACAAAAAAACTTTAAAGAAAAAAAGATTTCTATCATGGACGACGTTAAACGTTACTGCACTTCGATTTCTCCAAGAACGCCGTCCTCTGTAATTTGGACTAAAATCAAACGTTTTCGACTAGGTGTATCCATTTTCACGTATATCACTCTCCCTCCATCCATGTCTAATGTGTTGTTGAATAACTTGGCACCTTCTTACGTTCCAGAACTAGAACATAACCATCCCCTTCAGTTGTTAGGTAGTAATGCTTCCTTCCTTAATTCCACCTTTACTTTCAGCGAGTTAACAGGTGTACTTTGCTGCGTACGGGATTATATCCCTGGCCAAGACGGGATACCTTATTCCTTTTTTTCCAATCTTGGGGAAAATAGCCTAAAATACTTCTTCTTCTTCTCTTAGATTATGGCTTCTGTAGGTTATCTTCCACAATTTCGCCAATGTCAAGTTTAAGGCAACGTCGTACTTAGATGACTTAGATGTCGTATTTAGATGAATAAATCTTTACATATTCATAAAATATTTCTCAAAAAAAAAAAAAAAAAAAAATACTTTTATGAGGTTATAAATTCCGTAATCTTGACAGGTGACGTTCCGTCTACTCTACATGGAAGTCACAGATAGTGTTGCCTATTTTAACACAACAAAAATCCGTCGGATGTTTCATCATATCGTTCTATAGCGCTGTCACCCGTTATTACAAAAATCACTGAACATTTAGTTAAAAATAGATTAGAATGGTTCCTTGAAAGCAGAAATTTAATTGCTGGTTCACAATACGGATTCCGTAAGGGTAGAAGCACCTTAGATAGTATTGGCATATTTATCTCAGATGTAAGACTGTAAATAGGTAAGGTTAGGTAAAAAATGTAAGGCTTTCTCACATAAAAAATCAATTGTAGCAACATTTTTAGAAATCGAATCAGCTTATGACAATGTAATTTGATCCATTTTAAATAAAAAATTAGAGTTATTGGAGGTGCCTCAAAATCTAAGAAGATTTATTTTCAATCTGATGTCTAGACGTTCGATTAAGTTGGACTCAAATAGATTAATCTGGAAGGGACTGGCGCAGGGTTCGGTGCTCAGTTCGATACTGTATAATGTTTACACCTATGATCTAGAAAGTGCATTATATCGAACGTCAAATATTTTACAATATGCAGATGATGTTATGTATATAATAAATCAATTACATGCCGAAAACTTGACCCTCAAAAAGAATGTTAGTGATCTTACAACACGATTGACTATAGTCGAGCAAAACATGCGTGAAAGTAATGTCGAAATTAACGGGGTAAGCCCCAGTGAAAATCAAGTAAACACGGTGCTTAAAATTAAAAGATAACCGAGAGCCACATTAGCTATAGCGGTGTATTACAAGTCGCACGTGTAGCTAAGCTAAAAAAGGAGAGTGACCGACCGCTAACTGTAATCGCGAAGCTTCGCAGCCCTCGTCAGCGCGACATCCTGTTAGCGTCAGTTTCAGCCTTCAATAAAAAACAGCCTCAGGACAAATTGAACTCAGTTCAGCTGAATATAAGAGGCAGCCGAGTACCTATTATTGTAACCCGATAGTATAACTAAGATCCTCCAAACCACAGCCAACGTCTACGGTAAATGGTTTAGGAAATGGCGGATCGAAGTTAACCCTATCAAAAGTAAAGCCGTCCTATTTTGCAAATTAGGCGACGACTACCCACGCTTCAGGGAGATCTCGATGCTGGGCCAATCGGTTCCTTGGGAACCGCACGCCAAGTATCTTGGAGTCACCCTAGACAAAAAACTGACCTTCATTCCCCACACAAAGATGGTGCGTGCCCGCGCTGCCTTTGTGCTCGGTCGCCTTCACTATATTCTGAACGCTCGTGGTAAATTATCCCTTAGAAATAAGGTGAGAATTTACACCACATGCATTCGACCCATCATGACCTATGCCAGCCCAGTGTTCGCACACGCTGAATCATACCCACTCCGTAGATTCGAAACCCTCCAAACCCGTTTCATGCGCAAGGCCACCGGAGCGCCTCTGTACATGCGAAACGACCAACTCCATTTCGACCTTAACTTGCCGACCATCAGGCAATTTATGAAACAAGCGTCTAAACGCTATCTCGATTCTGCCCTGTCCCACCCAAATCCCCTTGTGGTATCAGCCGCCGACTACGAACCCTCCCGTATCAGTAGAGTACGCCGCCCGAGGCACGTTCTGGTCGATCCAGACGATAAAATCACGTTAGATCACATGAACAGACTCGCGTTGTCTCGTTCACTAAACACCCGACCGTTGTACCGCCCTCGCCGCCGAGGATGCCCGCCTCACCGACGTCGCGGAGGCCTATAGCCGCGTCACCTTCCCGTTCAAGTTAGCACTTCTCCCTCCCGTCTCTTGCTCGCGCCGGCCCGTGCCGAGCCTGTAGCTTTAAATGTCCCCTAATACAATTTAAATAATACCGATCCAGCTGTCCCCAAAACAAACAAAACAATAGCTTGATATCCCCAGAAACGCCCTAAGCCGAGGTCCGTGTCCCGCAGGGGGCGCCCTTTTAAATATTTAATTTAAGCCTGGCTGGAGGCCTCTTTTGGCTTCGCCAGCAAATGACCGGTTAAGCAACCACATTTCCCAGAAATGTATGCGAGAAGCGCAAAAAAAAAAAAAAATTGTAAATGAGTACTTATCCCCATCGAGCAAACAGCTTCATGCGTCAATACGTGCACTGGCTATGGAGTTATCATATCAGTTTGTGTGGATCCGTAACGGCCGTATTTTGGTCCGCAAAGATATACACTCCAAATCTATCTACATTCGAGATCAAGATAGCTTGAAGCGAATGAAGATATATGATGAAGTCGTGAACTAAAGCTCGTGTTTTTATTTCTTAAACGAGTGTTCTTGGTGTTATTCTGATTTACAATGCTTGATATTTACTATCAAAATGTACGTGGAATAAGAACAAAAACTGGTGACATTTATAAAAATATTTTGCTCTCAAATTATAATGTACGAGTATGTGACTCATTATGGCAAATATTCGTTAGCCCGTAATTGGCTAGTGTGTAGGCTTGTTACCACATGTATATTAATTAAATAGTATATTGTATGCACGAGCTGTGGGAAGATCTGAATAATTAAATAAATAATAACATCAATTTTTACCGCCGAATGCCACGGAATTTATAAAGCATTAGAATATATTAATTTATTTAAACTTATGAATTCCGTAATATTCTATGACTCCATGAGTGCATTGCAAGCCCTTTGTAAATTCCCTTTCAAAAAGAATGCGTGCTCCCCAATAACTACTATGGCTAGAAAAAAGCTTACGAATTGTGTGAACAAGGGATATTCTGTATCGTTTGCCTGGATTCTCAGCCACAGTGCTATAAAAGAGAATGGAAAAGCCGACCATCTCGCAAACGAAGCGATAGAGTGTGGAGACGTGTTTCCTTATAAAAATTATACTTGTGTACAATTATTATAAGGAAACCTTGCTGCACTTCCTAGGCTTCAGCTCCAACAATCTTGGAGTGAGGCCTGAAAGAGTAGTACCCGTTTAAAAGGCAAATATTATTACAACATACAACCTGACATCCCAGCCAAACCTTGGTTTTCCAAGGTGAGGCTTAGCAAGCGAGCTACACCCGTACTCATACGCATAAGATTAGGTCACATGTGGAGAAGAAATAAGCGACTGCAAGCATATCCTCCTTAACTGTCCCTTGTCATACAAGTCACTCCACAATATACAAAAACCTTGTTGACCTAAAAGTTCCTCTTCCCATTAATATACAGTATTTACTTCATAAGAATCATATCGCTATATATACAGTGCTAGCTTCATTTATTGAAGCTAACAATATTAAATTATAACTGTTTATTTCTATACGCCGTGTGGTGCCGGCTAAGAATACCACCACCCCATCTCATCCCGTGGGTGTCGTAAAAGGCGACTATGGGATACGCGAGGGATGGGCAGCAGCGTCCTTCGAGTACAATTATATTTATAGACACAACTGCGATCGCCAACCCGTCTGCCGAGCGTGGCGATTGTGGCAAAACCCACCAATGAGCACATAATCTTTGGGGAGGCTTCTGAATGGACGTTTTTCGGCTGAAATGATGATGATTTCTATTTAAGTATGTTTTATTTTATGTTTTATTACTATCCTCGTATCCTTTCCTTGCTCCTCTGTCCCTATCTTTCTTTACCTGGTTACCTTTCTGATTTCGTTAGTAAATTCGTATCCCCGCTTAAAAAAATCAAAAACAAGCAGAATATTCTTCTTCAATAAAAAAAGTCACGAAGAAAGAAGTTATTGAAAAATGAATGACAACCTGACACTGGCAAATGCACAAGTCAATTCCTCAAACGAGGATAAAAAAACGGCTTGCACTCCGGGAGTGCCGACAGAAGTGAAAACTTATTTTTTTTTATTTATCTAGACGCGTTCGCGGTCTGCTATACGTACATGCATAAATGCACATACTATAGCTGCGTCTCGTAACGGTGCCGCGAGTACAGATTTTATCTCATCTAAAAATATGCGTACCGCGCTAAAAGAAGTTTTCACTTTTAAAAAAAGGCATTGGCTCGAAATCTTTAGAATTTTTCAATTGCAAATTGAATTGGTAGTGACCGTAATTAATTTTACAATAGTGAAAATGTCATCATCTAGTGAGAATGGAGACTAATTACCGACGACTAATTAGGTTCTCAATTCGATGCGTATTTTTTGTATGTGTATGTACACCGATTACTCCGAGATTAGTAGACCGATTTGAGCAATTCATATTTCAACTGATGCGATTGCTTTCGAATTGGTCCCATATACATTTCATTACATTTGATTGAGTAGTTTTTAAACCAGCTTCAATAAACAGGTTAATTGACTGCGCTTATCTAGATGATGTCTTAATAGTTTCGATTCCTCTCAGATCAGAGAACCGATTTGAGTCATTCTTAATTTTAGTGATAAATACTGATATCAAATTGGAAAACGTTCTTAAATTTATTTACACTAAAAAGAAACAAATAAAACTTTTTAACAAAAAGAAAATACCGACTTGCTATCGGCGCGTAGAACTGGAAAGTAGAAAGGCTACTATGCCAGGTAGAAAATATAACTTCTTGTTGGTCTGGATGAACCATGGTTGGGGCATACCTGGCCCCGCCCGACTACATAAAGATTTTTTCCTTTTTTAGCGGTTTTAATATTTTTATATCGTGTAGGGTTTTTGAAGTCGGTATTTTTTTTTTGTAAGAAAAGTTTTTTGCAAATAGAAGAGGAAGGAAAAGAAATAATTTTGAATCTGTTGCCGTCAAGGTCACAAAGCATTTATTTAAATACTTATGAAAAGTTTATGCAGTGGAGGACAGAAAAACGAGTGGATTCGCTTACGGAAGGAGTTTTTCTTACGTATTTTGCTTACATACTATCTTATCTATTTATCTTTAAACTTTTCAAAAAATATCAAAGTTTAACGCTTTGGAGCACATACAAATAAACAACTATTATATAAAGAAACTGATAACTTAATATTCATCTTCACAGAGGACTGAAATTAAGTTGCCGGGAAAAAACATCTCGTTAAATATCCAGAATTGTACAAGTTGTACACTAAATTTTTAATAAAAGAAACTATTTCATATCGTATTTAGTGGTGTTCAAAAACGCTATATGGCAATAGCGAGCTACAGACCATTTGCTATAATAAAATAGCGCGCTATTTTACACGCTATAGTTATAACGAACTGAGTGTACGCGATTGACGCGATAAAAACGCGGTGAATATTGTTGAATCACGCTAAATGACGTTAGACAGATAGCGCGCTGTGTTAAGACAGCGCGCTTTACATGTACAACGCGTTGTTTTAGTTATATTCTTTATCTTGAATACGTTATAGTATATTCGATACGTGAAATAATATCTATCAAAATAAAATGGAGAAGTAAAGAAAACATACTGAACTTTTCCTCACACTTTCCAGGCTTAGGATAATAGATTTTTGTGTACTAATTAATGTAGGTTAGGGTTATATTTATTTTATTATAAATTTCTTACTGCAGTTTTCATGGAATGGAATTGTTAATGTTTTGTATGGCTATTATTGACGTCATCAAATGTCATGTATGTTAATATTTACGAAATTTTAATGTACTTACATTGTTAGCGTATCTAAACAAATAAATATTATAATCAACGCGTTAGATAACGATCGATAGCGCGCGAATTCTCACGATGGCTGCCGCCCGGCTCGCCACGCCCGCGCTATATTGCTCGCGCGATTATCCTCGCTACTCGTTATTTTTTAATGGCGTGATTTTTATAGCGCCAAGACGAAGCCGGCATAGCGTGCGCTATACGTTGCGTGCATATAGCGCGCTATTTAATCGCGCTAGACGCTATATTATATACCACTAATTGTATTGGATTATTTTATTTTCTCGCAATCGTAGTGAAAAGTAGAGTGCGATACACGGCGCTAAAAATCCATTAGAACTCGGTTTTTATTTAATTCACCTCGTATATAATGGGCCATTTTAGCCCCTTGTATAGCAGTCTGCTATTTCGTAAAAGCGTGTCATCGCGAATGCAATGAAACGCTTTCGAACACCCCCGCCCGGTGGTGTCGCTACAAGGCCCCGTTGCAGCGCGGCGCTGGCGTGGGCGCGCGCGGCGCGGGCCGGCGCCGTGTGCGTGGAGCCGCCGGCGGGCGGCGCGGCGGGGCTGGCGGCGCGCGCCGCCGTGCTGGGCGCGCTGCCGGCCGCGCTGCCGCCCGCGCTGGGCGTGCAGTACCTGGCCGACGTGTGCGTGCCGCAGCAGGTGTTCGCCGACCTGTGCGTGGCCTACCGCCCGCCCTTCGGCGCCTCTCCCGTGCTGGCGCTGCACCCGGCGGACGACTGACGCCCCGCGCCGACTGCGACTGTTCATGTGTAAATATACCCACGCCTCGTGTCCCTACACGAAGGAAAGCGACAGATGTATCTTTACGAATTGTTTCAATTGAAATGCAAAAATTGTAAATGTACATAAATATTATATCTATTAATAAGTCATTGTGATACATCGTAGGTCATCGACCTGAAAACCTTGTGAAGTTACGCCTGTTCAATGTAATTGAGAAATTATTTATACAGAATGGTCCAAAAGCTAACATTGCATACTTTTACAATCAGCCCACTGACGACTTGCTGTACTGAGTCTCCCACTGACCGCCACAATGATTAGTCACAGTACAGTGCAATAAATAATCGTAACTCGTTACTGTTAACACATGACACGCACCCACTCTCTGGACCGAGCCCCGGGCACCTCTTGTCACCCATAAATGTAGCACGGCAACCAATTCACTACTGAAAAATATACAACTTACAACTTCCAAGCATTTTCAGTAAAACCGCATTTCACGTTCAATCTTCATATTCTTATTTTAGTTGGAGTTCACTCCTTATGAAACGATTTGAGTTATAAGGCCCGGTACGGAAATTTTGTGAGGAGTAAAATTAAGTGTAACACTCTGAAAGTTGAGGCGTTACGTAGAACGAGACAAACATATATATCTGTAGGATTGAACGTGCAAAAGAATGAGATGGAATACATTACACAGCGTATCTTATTTATCTAAGTACTAAGATACGATCCGTTTAGCGCGCTCAGTCTACGGATGAGTGACCGCATAGTGGTATTGGCATATACCATTTCATTCTCTGATCGATAAACGATCAGCAAGGTTAAGCAACATTTAGCGCGGTCATTCTATGGATGGGTGACCGCATAGTGGTATTGGCATATACCATTTAATTCTCTGATCGGTAAACGATCGGCAAGGTTAAGCAGCATTTAGCGCGGTCAGTCTATGGATGTGTGACCGCATAGTGGTATTGGCATATACCATTTCATTCTCTGATCGGTAAACGATCGGCAAGGTTAAGCAACATTTAGCGCGGTCAGTCTATGGATGGGTGACCGCATAGTGGTATTTGCATTGAGTAGGTATCTCAGGCACGTTAATCGTCGGTTCCGGTTGGTGTCATTAAACGGCAGTCGTTAATGCGTAGATTCCAACTTTCTGGCATATAGGTAATTAAAATAAAAATTACTATTTACAGATTATATTCATTGATGTAATATTTTATTTTATTTATTTGATCAATATGAAGAAAATCACTTTATTCAGACTGAAAAACTTATCAAATAACTCGATAGAATAAAAAAGAACTGACATCTTACGGCTACAAGTCGTTGAGTAATCGTTTAGTTTTGATCCTATCGGGTTAAAGTCCTATCGAACTGCGTTCGTGAATACCAACTTTGGATAGAACTTCGAACGACTTTCAAACCTCAACGATATTTGTATCATTGGTTTTACAGAGGCTTTACGTGCTCGCCAAGGCACGGTGCGTTTTCACTATGAAATAGATGGTCACCCACCCACACCGTGGCATGGAAATAAAATACTAGGAGGCGCCGTAGTTCGGAGAGTTGAAAGTGTGCGTATGTTTGTACGTGTGTGTTGTGTGCCTGCGTATTACGAAGTTCTGCCGCGACTTGTATACTGCTGCCGAGTACAGGGTATGCATGCTGTATAATAAATACATATAGCAGCATTTATTGTATCTATACAACGTACATAAACAGCAACCTAACCATCAACTTTTAATTTTTTGATTTTAAAGTTTTCTTGTACTTCTATGCATTGATACGTGTATTTTTATGTAGATACTATTAAACAAATCATATTATTATTTTGTAACATACTTTATGTAATACGCTTTTATTGAAGTAATATAAATAATCCGAATAATTACAGATATATGTTCGTTTCTCTTATCATTTTAGAAGATGCGTTCATTTACCCTCTTTTTCTATACGATAACATCATAATTATCGTTCGTAAGAAGTAAACTCCAGTCGTGCGTCGGACCTGACACACACACACTTTTTTTATATTTCCCTTATCTAAAAAATATTTTTTCCCAAAGTTACGCACGCTATTTAACGACACGTAACAAGGCCAAATAAATTATTCAACCTGTGTAGTACTACTAAGCTCGTTGATGCGTATACTTCATTTTTTAACAATCAACAAACGAACAACCATCCTGCCCACCGGATGGTAAGCGGTTACCGTATCCACCTCAATCCTGCGATCCTCCTTATATCATCAACCCATCGCACTAAGGACGTCCTGCGCTCCGTTTTCCATTTCTTGGTTACCACTCCGCCAACGTTTAGCTGCAGCTGCCATTACTTCATCTTGCCAAATGTATTTCTTAATTCCATTTCTGATCAATGGATACTGGCCCTGTTTTGGACGTCTAAAGCCTGCGTTCGGCGTCGTACCCATATATTAGGGACTAATTCTTGTAATTTGTTTCCGAGCATGGTCCGCTCCATGGCTCTCTGTGCGACTCTGAGTTTGTACCAAACCTTTGTGAGCGTCCATATCTCAAAACCATACGTCGTTATGGGTAAGACACAGTCGTTATAGACATGGGTCTTCAAGCACAGAGTCGGAGTTATCAGAGTGGTTCAAGCCGCCCAAAGGCCTGCGACTTGGCTTAACGAATGCCTTTACGTGACCTCCGAAGCAAACGCTCAGTTTAAATGAAACCCCTTGCCTGAGTCTGCCTTTCCGGATAAATACAACCTAGTAGGATGCTTTAACGCACAAGTGAGTCGGATGCCAGGACCTACCCGAACCTGGCCTGCAACAAACCTCCAATTCAAGTAAAATTTAATTTATTAATCAATATTATATGTCTTATCTTACAAACATAGTTCACACCAATGATATTATACCATAGATATGTTACGTCCATATTACCTTATGCTGTAAGAAAGAATATACTAAAACTACGAGTGTAAAGAGATAGCTATCTAAAATGCCAACACATGTACTCGATGTCTATGTCGCACCTGTGATCGAATATACGTGTTGCCTCTTTTTTTTCAAATATTTTATATAGTTTGTTACTTACGTGTGGTATGAACTCTCTTACTCTTTATTTATTGTTGCTTGATAGCTTGTGCATTTTCTAAATACGCACGACGGCGTATTTTTGATAAAACTTTGCCCCACACTATGATTTCTCCTGTGTCGTGGGTGCGTTTACAAACACAAATTCCACACACCTGCAGATCGTACAAACATTTGTTCCGTGCGGGAATCAAACCCACAACCCGGTCGCAGCAGCCGACTGTATCAGCCACTGCACCAACCGTGCAATCGAAATATTAAAACAGTACAGATTATGACACAGTGTGCTCGTTGTCCAGTCTTGGGCGAACTGATTGCGAGGTGCTACAATTGGGGTAGTTTTGGTTCTTACTTTTGACAGGCATGTAACATATCTACTTCTTTTAATATATTACCATTGGTTTTTGCGCTCTTATGTAAAACTCACTTGGTTTTGATTTAATAACTCTGATTTCACTAATATGGAGTTAAAAAGGAACTTAAAAATTAAAGAAAGAAAATCGTTGGTAAGACAAACGCTATGTTGACGAAAGGGATGCATGGCTCTCTCTCTATTGTGCACATGGTTTCCCTAGAAATCTAATTATTTATGTTATCCATCCTATTCGAAACTGCAAGAACTCACTTTGTCTCAGGGTTGCCTAATTGCTTTTTTTGACTTTGACTTACTGACTTCTGAATTTTCAGAAAAATATTATTTTTAAATACAACTACTTCATACTGAATTTAAGTTTAAATTTTGTGAGGCACCAACCTCTAATATTTTTACCAGTTGTCTGCCGTTGGACTATTCTGTGTGAATCGATCGCGAGCGAGTTGTTTGTATGATTGTGTTGTAGACATCATATCGATGTCGCTGTAAAATATTCGATGGTTCTTTTATTACTCTTGCGCATTTTCCGTGTTTCTTGTTCCAATACTGTAATGAGCTACCATTGGTCGTTCGCAAGTACATAATGAGTGCAGAGTGTGGTGAGGCGAGTGTACGGCTCGCCAGTGGTGTCGCGCGGTGCGGCTGATCGACATCCACTGCCGAACATGGATCTGGTTTTAGCCCACAGACCACCACTGCTGCTTATCCTCTGCGACTCAAGACCCTAAGAGTGAGATTCAGAAACGAGTCTAAGTGTGAACGCTTCCATCTGTCAAAATTAGGGCGTAAGTTCACGCTTAGACTCGTTTCTGAATCTCACACTTTGTCTGTTACGACACTCCCAGCTATAGTGTATTATTCTGGTTCACTAATGTTAGACAAAAAACTAATGAAAAATGATCATTTCAGAAATATAACATCATAAAAACTAATCATTTGACAAACATCTTATTTCGTAAACATATTACTTATATCAGTAATCATTTGACAAAATACAGATTTTGCAAATATTTCAGATGTTAAAATATAATACCAAAAATATTAATTTGACCAAGTACTTCGTTTGTGTAGTTGTCGCTGCCCTAATCAAGTAAAATAGGTAGGATTCGGTTCTGGCACTCGCCGGCCACTGCCCCGCTCGCTCGGCTCGTGCGTTGCGGTCGCAGTTCTAACCTAACCTAAACCTGACCATTTCTGTTCAATTGACCTACCTTAGGATGATCGCATCGACCGACTAAAGCAATGCATTTTGTCAAACGTTATTTATGCTTTGCGTTGTTTTATCATTAACATGATTATAAAAAGATTAGTTTGTAAAATGTTTTGATGTAACGAAATGTTTGTCAAATGAGTTATTTACAGAAATAATGGATTGTAAAGTGATAACTTTGTCAAGTATACAATTTACCTAACGTTATTTTTAAAATGAATATTTGTGATTCGTTTTTTTGTCAAATGACCGGACGCCGTGTTGTTCTATTTCGGAGACAAAATTGCTAATTAGACGTATTTGTGTATAAGAACGTTGAATTGATGCAAAAGTCCTACGCAAGCGTTTTGTTTTGTTAGTAAGTAGTGGGTGGCAGTGGGAGACACCGCGCACGATACGCGCTCAGCTAAGATCCGCATGGAGCAGATGCTCATGTTTAGGGTGTCTATGCAGGTGTGAGGATATGGAAATATTATAAAAAGAGTATCCATAAAGAATAAAATCTTTATTTAAACAAATTGTTAAAACGTTGTAGCGGTAACTATGATGGTATGACGTATATATTTAAGTGGACATAATTATACAGAATAATTTAAAAGCATAATTATTACAAACAACTTATTTATCTAACCATAATCAATATACAACGTTCGTTCATTAATTAAAAGTTTTCGTTCGTTCGTTAATTTTGACGAATGAATCAGAAAGGCTTTGACAAAAATACAAAGTGTTTATAAGTATTCACAATAATCCTTTGAATATTACAAATCCTCACACAGGCATGCATGTACTTATTGTAATAATTCAGCGATACATAAATAGGATAACAAACTAATTTACACCATAATTACATTTGTTATTATTTATTAGTTACGTACTAATGCGTTGTGCACATGTTATTCATAATTAATTAAAGTCTCTGGCAAATGCCGACATCAGCTGATAAAGGCACTATGTCTCATTTTCTTAATGTTGTATTTTATTTACTAGATAAGTTATTAAATGGTGTAGAAACGTGACCATTGCATTTTATGTTAAAACTTTCCTGCCAGACTTATAATAATAAATGTGCGAAGGCAGTCTTTTATCCTAGAATAGTTCCTAAGTAACATCCTGCCTTTATCCCCTGATGTCTTCAAATATGATGACCAAAGTTTAACCATCACGCATCATCATCACTTGAGTGATTACAATACAGCCTAAATTGTCTGATAATTGTTCATAATTATGTCACTGGTGTCTGTAAATATTGTACTTGTGAAATGGAATTTTAACAAACTATTCGACCGAAGTAAAGTGAATATCGAGTCCCTCCCCCTAGTCCACGCTGTTAGTTGTAACGGAGAGTAGGTACAACACAACTGATAGATATGTAATTAAAATTTTATATTAACGTAATTTAATTTTATAAATTGCATTTGAATAAATTTTAATAAAATTGTTAGTTGTATATGGTGTTTTACTCAAACCTCGTACAATCCCATACGTTGAACATCACAGTCCGATAGCGCACACAGACGTCTCACACGAAGGAGGTGCGGTCCGCAGGTTTGTACTTACGACGAGTTGAGCGGGGGCTGGTTCCGAGCCGGTGGTGGTGCGGACAGCTGATCGTCCACAAAGCTGACTACTGATTTATTTTCTCTTCAACCAATATATACACAATATTATACACTAGCTGAACCTATCCGTGACTTGTGTATCTCTCTCATACTAACAACAATTAGTATTGTAGAAGAAAAATTAAGGTTTGGGTACACGCGTATGAAAGAGCTTTCCAAGTAAGAAAGAAAGAAAATGTATTTATTGGTACAAATAATTAAATAGGCAAACAAAAACATAACAATAAAACAGAAGTGCCAAAAAGGCTATTAGCTAGGCATGATGTCAGGTAGCAGTACTACCTACTACCTACTACTAGATACTACCTACTACTACCTACTACTAGATACCAGTAATAGAGATTCTGGTCCCGCCCAACTTTTAAATATAGTTTTTTTTTTCCTTTTCAGTGGTTTTAATATTTTTATATCGTGTAGGGTTTTTGAAGTCGGTATATTTTTTATTAAAAAGCTTTATTTGTTACTTTTTAGTGAAAATAAATGTAAGAACTTTTTCAATTTGGTATCAGTATTTAACACTTAAAATAAGAATGACTCAAATCGGTTCTCTGATCTGAGAGGAATTGAAACAAAACATCATCTAGATAACCGCAGTCGAATTAACATGTTTATTGAAGCTGGTTAAAAAACTACCCAATCAAATGTAATGAAATTTATATGGGACCAACTCGAAAGCATTCGGCACCAGTTAAAGAATTGCTGAAATCAGTCTACAAATCTCGGAGTAATCGGTGTAAATAGTCTGTTTTGAAGTCGGTTAATAATGGCATCAGTATAGTAGCAATTAGGTTTCAAAATACTAAATGATTTTGAATTATATATAAGATTTTGTTATTTAGATAGATAATACATACGTAAAATAATCCGGATTAAGAATATAGCACCACTCCATCTCGCCTCGTGGATGTCGTAAAAGGCGACTAAGGAAATCTTAACTGCGAGGGATAGGCAACAGCGTAAATACAACCCTTATTTACAAAAACCCTGAAATATGTATTTCTTTCTTCTTTCAAAAAGCCAAATACCAATTTTCATGGAACTTATTTCGGAAATCACGCATTTTTATTAAAATGTAGTGGTCTCAGCAGCCTTTGGACTTGTTTAGGATTCAAAGTCAAAGTCAAAGTTTTTTATTTCAAATAAACCAAATATTGGCACTTATGAAACGTCAGAATCTAAGTTGCACGGTTCCAAATAGTTGATCTTGTGCAGAAGATAGTATAGATAGATTAGTATAGGATATAGGGTGCCGGCTTAGAATAGCACCAACTCATCATCACCACCTTCTCATTCCGGAGGTGCCTATGGGACTAAGAGGCGACTGTGGGATTAGCCGGAGGATGGAAAGCAGCATCATTCCGAGTACATTAACAATTCATTTGCGATCGCCAATCCGCCTGCCAAGTCAATGAAAACAACACACCCAAACAAGTCGTTGTGTGATCTTTGGGGGAGGCCTGTGTCCAGCAGTGGACTGTATTCCATTGAAATGATGATGATAGGATATATTACTAATAAAGGACTTACATATAGGATAGATTCAGCAAACATTCTGGTAGAGAAAAACAAGAAAGAGTAGGTAAGTCCATCGATTTATTTTGAAAAAGTAGTTCCTCAAAAATCACATATTTATTTGGACAACAGAACATGATTATGTTATAGCTTAACACAACACTATCGCATCTAACTAACTAATATTTTATTTACAGGGGGCCTGACTGTACAATCTCCTCGCGTCATCGCGCGTCTTACGGATGACGTCATCGTGGGACACAACACCGACACTCAGCTTTAGCCACAATAGTGAAACGTTACTGTAATATTAACTCCCGCTTTAACCATTTGAGCCGCCCGGTTGCCTACCGGCAATAGGTTTCTCGAATAGTTAAAGCGGGACTATACTAAGTGGCCTTTCAGCACTCGGCCGTGAGTGCGTTATAATATGAAGGACGCGATTTCCTGCATTCATCGGCCGGAACATGCTCGTATTCAGTACGCATATTATAACTGTGCCCTTCTGAAGTACGCAGTAAATGGCTGCGCAGTAGTCGTTTTTAGGTCTAAACGGTTTGCGGGGTAGGCGGGGCCGAGCGCTCATGGATACAGTCACCAATCGGTGACGTTCGAAACGAACGGCTAACATCAGAGAGGTACAGTTATAATACGCGTACTGTAGCATATGCTCGTTTACATTTATAGCACGGTAGTATGCCTTTAGTCAGAATTTGTTGGTGATAAGCAAATGTAGTAAGTCAAGTATCTGTTTGTGCACGGAATATAGGCTCGAACAGTCAGTTCTGTACACACTGAAACGTGTGCTGCCAGTTAAGTGCTTGTGCCGAAGTGTTAGTCGCTGTGCACAGGAACCATAAGACGAGGCGGTGACGTTCGGCACAATATAGGGTCCTACAACAACAGTAAAGTTTACTTTAAGCAGACCAACAGTGGGCAGTAGATTTCACATTTATTAAAAATAAGATGTGATTTCCATTTTCTTTTACAATTATTGTAAAAGCAAAGTTGTAATTATTGAATTTAAAAAATCTGCCATTTTATTATAATTACATTCAATAGTCAATAATAGATCTACCATGATAGATGATAGATCTACCTGCCGTGTGGTGCCGGCTCAGAATGCCACCACCCCCCTCTCCTCCCGTGGGTGTCGTAAAAGTCGACTAAGGGATTGGTCGGAGGATGGGTAGCAGCGTCCTTCGAGTACATTAACAACTCAACTGCGATCGTCAACCCATCTGCCAAGCGTGGCGATTATGGAAAAACCCCCCAATAAGCCCACGACACACCCATATCGGTCGTTGTGGTGATCTTTGGGGGAGGCCTGTGTCCAGCAGTGGACTTCATTTGGCCGAAATGATGAGATCTACCATTATGAATCAATAATCGGTTAGCAAATTTTCATTAATTATAATCCTATACACAATTAATTTTAACATCTAATTAAATAATTATAAATATAAAATTGTTTAAACGAAATTATCACAAGATTTTTTAAGACATTTACAGATTTAGTAAAACCTACATTATTATTACTTATCAACCATTGTTGAACCTTGCAGACATTTTTACTAGTGTGTGTGTGTGTGTGTGAAGTGTGTGTGCGTGTGTGTATGTTTGTGTAGACCCACACATGGTTTTTATTTGAGTATGATAATAATACATAATAAAATTGTATCGTTTATGTTATTATCACAATGACAAAATGGAAATAACATCTTGTTTTTTCATAAAATAATAATCTAATAATAATCCCTATAATATATCGTCGCTTGAAACAAAGTTTACTATTTCTGTAGGACGTAATATAAAATTAACAATAAATAGGTACACAAATAGTATGGAAGACTCGCGTTACAGGCAATAGAGACGATCGCACAACAACGGCGGACCAGTTCGCTTTCATTACTTATTAAAATTGATTAGCATTTTACTCTGGAAACCAAGTAACACCACCCCCAGGGCCCGGGGGCCCGCGATTGATACTACATACATGACTTGTGTTGTCACTACCCATTGCCAACTGTCAAACCTGGTAGCTGTTTGCACGCACGCATACGATCTAAGGCTTTGGCTGTAACGCGTCTTTCTAAATATTTGACAGTTATCGCTGTCCCATTCCTTTTTTAACAATCATAGAAATTCAGTTGTAATGGAAGTTCAGTGTCGCTATCTATTGTGTATTCAATAAAACCGTCACCACCAGTCGCCAGCCGGTGCTTACGCAGTGGCAGACCACTGCTCCCTTACAACTGAGCATCAAAAAAAGGAATGTGCGACACGACCGGTCTCGCCAAACTATACATATTATAATACAGTTATACTTTTGAGAAAATATAATTCATCGTTTAAGAGTATTTGCTTTTTAAACAAGTTAAAAATATTTTCAGTATAAAATATTGCGTACACTTTGTGTGCAACAGTCTTTGGTCGTAGAGATGGCGGTAGCCACTGAATTATGTCTTTCATCACAATATGTTAATTTATATGTTTTTAACACCGTAGTGTGAGGTGGGAGCGCGAACTCGCGACTCGCAACTTATCCGGCTTGCGCGCCATGTGAAGTATCACAAACTAGCGCAACATGAGCTCGTGCGACATGCGTAGTGCCACGAGCTAGTGAGACTTCCGTAGTGCTACGAGACCGCGCTACATGCGTAGTGCTACGAGTTCGTGCGACATGCGTAGAGCTACGAGCTCGTGCGACATGTGTAGTGCCACGAGCTCGTGTGATAGGCAACGTGCCCGGAGCTAGTGCGACTTTCGTAGTGCTACGAGCCAGTGCGACTTTAGTAGTGCTACGAGCTCGCGCGACATGCCTAGTGCCGCGATCTCGACTGTCATGCGTAGTGCTACGAGCTCGCGTAACTTGTTCTAAGCTTGTGCGACATTCGTAGTGCCAGGAGCTCGCGCGACATGCGTAGTGCCACGAGCTCGTGTGATAGGCAACGTGCCCGGAGCTAGTGCGACTTTCGTAGTGCTACGAGCCAGTGCGACTTTAGTAGTGCTACGAGCTCGTGCGACATGCCTAGTGCCGCGATCTCGACTGTCATGCGTAGTGCTACGAGCTCGCGTAACTTGTTCTAAGCTTGTGCGACATTCGTAGTGCCAGGAGCTCGCGCGACATGCGTAGTGCCACGAGCTCGTGTGATAGGCAACGTGCCCGGAGCTAGTGCGACTTTCGTAGTGCTACGAGCCAGTGCGACTTTAGTAGTGCTACGAGCTCGCGCGACATGCCTAGTGCCGCGATCTCGACTGTCATGCGTAGTGCTACGAGCTCGCGTAACTTGTTCTAAGCTTGTGCGACATTCGTAGTGCCAGGAGCTCGCGCGACATGCGTAGTGCCACGAGCTCGCGTATCATGCGTAGTGCTGCGAGCTCGCGCGACATGCGAAATACCAGGAGTTTGCATGCTTCTGAGGTTAATTTCTACGAGGGAGAAACTCCAATATTATCCCAAGGGATACAAATTATACAGACTAGGTAAATTGATATAAAAAAGTATCCAAAAAATTTGTTATAAAAATTATTCTCTGAAGTATCTACAAAAAGAAGCTCATGTTACGTCGAACGACAATAAGTGAACTGGCCGCGTGACCGCCGCACATGATTTGGTTAACTGTACGTTTGTGACCGAGTGCGAGACGATCCGGACGGCGGACGAGCTGGATACGATTAACACTAAACATCAAGAAACCTGTGGTCCGATGGAAACACACGGAGCGTATGCACACACATACATTGTCACAACATAGAATATATGAACATCATAAGACTACATCGTATTAAATCTTACCGATAAACATTCCCACGTAATAAAACTTACAATAAAACTAATCAGTATTGCCGCGTCGAGCACGACGTGACCGCGCCCACCCGCCGCGTGTAATACTAACGAATACTTGTCTACTTACACTTGCCACGCTTCGCGACGAACGCACTGAGCCTCCCGCCCGAGCGCCTGTGCGTTATATTTGATATGATGTCTTTGTCCGACGTAAAAAGCGCTTAAAATTAGTCACAAACGACAACATCGTAAAGATTCGTACAAAACTTTGTTCCTACCCTACTAGGAGCCGCTCGCACGCGACCCCGATACAAACGTACGTTGTGCAGCCTCCATACGTATGTCAAGTGGCGGCGAGCAATCGCAAGTGGGCGACTAATGGCGCGTTACGAGCCTTACTACCTCGCAGTTCGACAGGACGGTCCTCGTGCGAGTGCTCACAGCTCCCGCTCGCGCTCGCGCTGGGTGTGTGTGTGGCGTGTGGGGGGTGTGGGGGGTGCTGGGGGGGCGCGCGGCTCCAGCAGCGCGGTGGCGCGCGAGCCCAGCGCGCGGCGGATGAGCGCGTGCGTGGTGTCGCGCAGGCGCAGCAGCTCCTCCTGTATGCGGTCGGTGATGGCCTTGCGCGTCTCCTCCTCGCTCGCGTTGGCCATGCGCAACCTGCCACAAGCCACAAGTCAGTTTATCCAAACTGGTAGGAATTTATATATCTCGAAAACGCCGTGTGGTGCCGGCTCAGAATACCACCACCCCATCTCTTCCCGTGGGTGTCGTAAAAGTCGACTAAGGGATTAGCCAGAGGATCGGCAGCAGCGTCCTTCGAGTACATTAACAACTCAACTGCGATCGCCAACCCGTCTGCCAAGCGTGGCGATTATGGCAATACCCCCCAAAGAGCCCTCAACACACCCATATCAGTTATGTTGTGGTGATCTTTGGGGGAGGCCTTTGTCCAGCAGTGGACTTCGTTCGGCCGAAATGATAAAAACGCTTGTATTAGTTCGAATGTAAATATCTGTGTTTCTGTTTATGCAGTTAGATTTACTTTTACAATATTGTTACTATGCAGATGTTGAATTAGAGGTGATGATTGACGGTTTAAACGGTTAACTTACTCAATATATTTTTTTACTTTTAACTATGAGGAATAGGAGTGAGTCACGCTTGACGGGTTGGAATAGACACGTCAATGAGGCTCACCAGAAGGCTAGAATGAAGTTTACGGAATGGGTTTGGTGCGGTAAACCAAATACTGGCCTTGTGTACGATGTATGGATGTATGGCACCATAGACCACATTCACACAGTGCGGCAGATTTTACAGAAGTCTGAAGAGTATAATCAGCCCTTGTGCTTAGCGTTTGTGGACTATGAGAAGGCCTTTTTTCTATAGAAACCTGGTCCGTTCTGAAATCCCTGCAACGATGCCAAGTCGATATATCCAAGTGTTAAGATGTCTGTACGATACCGCTACTATGGCCGTTCAAGTACAGAACCAGCTGTCTAAGCATATCCCCCTGCATCGAGGTTTGAGACAAGGGGACGTTATTTCCCCCAAATTGTTCTCAAATGCATTGGAGGATATGTTTAAGACGCTGGACTGGAAAGGACGTGGCATAAACATAAACGGCGAGTACATCTCACACTTGAGATTTGCAGACGACATCGTCATAATGGCCGAATCGTTGCAGGATCTAAATCAAATGCTAAACAGTCTAGCTGATTCTTCTCAACGCATCGGTCTCCGGATGAACTTGGATAAAACCAAGGTCATGTTTAACCAACATGTGGTTCCGGAGCCGATTGCGGTACACGACAACACTCTCGAAGTTGTTCAGGAATATGTTTACCTCGGGCAAACCCTGCAGTTGGGTAGAAACAGCTTCGAGAGAGAGGCCAATAGAAGAATACAGCTGGGCTGGGCGGCATTTGTGAAATTACGTCGAGTATTCTCGTCATCTATTCCACAGAGCCTAAAGACTAAAGTCTTCAACCAGTTCGTTCTACCCGTCATAACATACGGTGCCGAGACGTGGACACTCATGGTAGGGCTGGTCCACAAGTCTAAAGTCGCTCAGCGAGCAATGGAGAGGGCTATGCTCGGAGTCTCTCTGAAGGATAAAATCAGAAATGAAGTGATCCGACAGAGAACTAAAGTTATCGACATAGCTCATAGGATTAGTAAGCTGAAGTGGCAGTGGGCTGGCCATATTAGTCGTAGAACCGACAACCGTTGGGGAAAACGTGTTCTTGAGTGGAGAACGCGTCTTGGTAAACGTAGGGTAGGAGAACAAGCTCGCTGGAGCGATGACCTGCGCAAGGTGGCTGGCAGTAGCTGGATGAGAGTAGCCGAGGATCGCGATCAGTGGCATACACTTGAAGAGGCCTATGTCCAGCAGTGGACTGCGATAGGCTGATGATGATGATAATGTACGATGAAATGTGTGCCAGCAGAAGAGTTATTAAATCACCATTCCAATGGTGTCAAGATCATCAAACCCAAATTAAAATGGACAATCTTTTGGAAAATCACCAACAATGTTAACCCCAAACCTGAACTTCTGGTGAGTGTCAAGGGGGTGATTTAAAAGGCATTGCTGAAATCTTTAAGAGTTAATTTTCTATTCAGTCACCTTTGGGTCCATCGTGTGAGGTCTACAGTGGCGAGTTACCTGAAGGGATAATAGGGGTACGGTTTAGTGCCAAGGATGAGGCCGTAACCATTAAGAGTATGACAAAAGGCAAGAGTCCAGGTCATGATCCATTCAACACCTGGTTCCAGCGTGAACACACATATAAATAGAGTATTGGCAATGTTCTACTCGCTATGCGTGAGCCACTTTTATCTTCCGCTCGATCTTATGAAAACTGTGGTTGTGCCTATAGTTAAGGATAAAACCGATGACTTAGCTTATAAAAGTAACTATAGGCCCATTTCTCTAGCTGCAGTTATAGCGAAGGTGTTTGACGGTTTGCTTAATACACACTTAAGTAAATATATATCTTTGCACGACAATCAATATAGTATATATAGAGTTGGACCGTGAGCAGGCCGATCCTGCGGTGACGAAGGCAGCCATCGCGGCACCTGGTGCTTGCCAGGGGTACGCAACCTAAATATCGCTTGCTGCCGTAAACACCGCATGGTCACCCGGCGGGGACATAAAATTCTGGAGAAGATGCCTCACCGATATTTAGCCGGTAAGAGTCCGACAAGCCCTTCCACTTACTCCAAGGCGGAGAAAGTGCTAGAGCATTTTCCAATGGAAAAACGGAACAATGCACTCACTTGTCGAGCAGGTGGTGTATCTGTATGGGCTCGCCGACGTTGAGGAACACCTGCTTGCGGAACTTGAGCAGGTACGGCTCGTGGTTGGGCAGCACGGCATCTAGCCCCTCGTGCCACACGGGCACGATGAGCGGCGGCGCGGCGCAGTCGGCCACCAGGCGCCCCACGCCCCACTTGAAGCGGATGTGCTCCTTGCCCACGTTCACGCGGCCCTCGGGGAAGATGTGTACCCACTCGCCGCGCGACAGCCGCTCCACGCAGAAGTCCATCGCCGGCTGCAGGCACAATCAAACTGGGCGTTTAGCAATGCCTAAAGCCCCTGTTGTTGGATGCGGGTCACGTATCAAGACATTGTCCTGTGAGCTAGATGTTGTGGCGATCGGTAGTGCAGCGAAAGAGAAAGGCACACAATATATAGGTTATGCTATGTAGCGAGCACCTGGTACACGCCGGCGCCGCGCACCACGGGCACGCACTTGCCGAGCGCGAAGAAGCACGAGTGCAGCGCGTTGGTGAAGCAGATGTCGTGCGCCGCCAGCGACCAGCGCATGCGCGAGCGCCGCACCAGCGCGCCCATGCTCAGCACGCCTGCAACACAAACAGGCGGCACGTTGGGCGGGGCTCATCGGTCTGCTTTCTGCGCTACGTATCGTCGGTTCGATTCCCGCACCCGTCGGGGTGGTGCATGTGAGATTTATATGGGAACTTTTATTAATTTAAACTGTACTTACGCCAAACTGTACACTTAGTATGAGGCATTGATAAAAAACCGTACGATGAATGTATTATGTAAGTACACATATGGATTTCTGTTACCCTAACACGGACGGGTAATAAATAAACTTTGTACATCAATAATTTATTTCATTTGTTGTGTATAACTGTAACCTGTTTGTTATTGTTTGGTTGCACAGATTACTTAGACATACTACTTTTTTTCTTTTTTTATTACATCGAGAAACCACAACCACAGATAATACAGATATACCATTGAACTTTATAAACTGGATTATCAGAGATCTCATTTCTTACGGACTGAGAAGTTTTATTTATAATCCGTGCTACATTTTTTTATATTTCTGTTTTTTTTTTTTATAATGTTATTATTATTTTGGCTGAAGAAAGTCTAGTTTTAAGTCTTGTGTTAAGTGTTGTGTGTGTCAATTGCGCGTAGAAATAAAAACTTTTTCTTTCTTTTCTTTCAAATAAATGAGTTTTGAATATGGGACGCAGTATAGAAAATGAAAGAAAGTTTTGCAAACTGTACCGTGTAACATATGAAACGGAAGGGGGGCTGGCTTGCTGTGAGGGTCTCAAATGCATTTATTCTATCATTTTAAAATAAATAGTTTTAAAGTTATTTAAGAAAATAGAGAAGATTGACTATTCCACCCACTTATCTCCGAAACTACTGAGTCTAAAATTGTGAAAAAAATGATATAATAACTCTTTACCTATAGATTACAAGAAAAACTATAACTATGGACGGACGGACAGACGTATGGACGTCTATGGTTTTAAAATATATATATTTATAATATAACTTAAGTTTGCGGTTGGAATGTATGGGGAAACATGTTTTTCAACTACGATTTTAAGTTATTCTTGGGATAAGTTATTGCTACAAGACCGTACTCAACAGTAGACAATACGAGTATATTCAGCTATTTGGGAACCCTCTCCACGCGAGTTCAACTCGCACTTATCCGGTTTTATTAATTCTAAATAGCGATAGGATAGACGACATTAATTATTTTATACTGAAATCAATTAAATGAAGTGGAAAAAAGTGCCGTGTGGTGCCGGCTCAGAATAATACCACTCCATCTCCTCGCGTGGGTGTCGTAATAGTCGACTATGGGATAAGCCGGAGGATGGGCAGCAGCGTCCTTCGAGTACATTAACAGCTCAACTGCGATCGCCAACCCATCTGCCAAGCGTGGCGATAATGGCAATACCCCCCAATGAGCCCACAACTCACCCATATCGGTCGTTGTGGTGATCTTTGCGGGAGGCCTGTGTCCAGCAGTGGACTTCATTCGGCCGAAACGATGAAGTGGAAAATACCGAAAATGTATGAAAATACCGACGCAATATTCTAACTCTGAGGGTTCCAGAATCATGTACTGAATCTAAGGTATCAGCTTTCGTTACGATGTTACCTATACCAGTTATATTGTCGGCGGTTTCTCAGTAATATAAAAGCATTCTACAGCCCAAGAATCTTCATAACCAGTAGCCCTTTTTTTTATTAGTGCCCAGTGGAAATTCTACATGGAACTTCCTTCCCCCCGGGGAAGGGCGAAGGGGTATGCCGGACTCCTACCGGCTAAAACCACTGGAGCGGTCATCTTCGGCACCGAAGGGGGGGCTCCAGGTCCTCGTAAGATCACACTAGAGCCGCCCATTGGTGCCACGCCTTTAGGCACATCACGGAGGGGATGACTGTAAAGCGGTCACCCCCTCTAGCGGAGG
This sequence comes from Diloba caeruleocephala, assembly GCA_947459985.1. Taxonomy (NCBI): domain Eukaryota; kingdom Metazoa; phylum Arthropoda; class Insecta; order Lepidoptera; family Noctuidae; genus Diloba; species Diloba caeruleocephala. The sequence goes on along the minus strand of OX381621.1, from coordinate 25,114,496 downwards.
GAAGGCGACTGTAAAGAGGTCGCCCCCCCAGGCACTTCTCGGGGAGGATTGTAAAGGATCCCCCCAAGCCTTGCTTTGCGCTGTGCTGCGCACACGGCGGCACGTGACCACGTACGCGCCACCGTCTTCCCGGGGGTCGCTCGGTGTTGCTCGGTGAGGCCCCCCACCATGTAATGACGGCAGGGGGCTCAGCCGTGTTGGACCTGGACGCCGGGGCGGTTGTTACCCCGGCGCCGCCTCGTCCTTCTCCGTGCGGGAAACCAGTAGCCCTAGCACGAACAACTTGCGAGAAAGTATTCGAATCGTAACGTTAATGTGAGTCCATTTTGAATCGAAAATACAACTGTCCTATAGCATTTTTGTTTAAATGTATACGACAAACACAATTCGTATCATACATAGGTATGAATAAAGTCTTCAGTTTAAATAAAAGAACGTGCGAAGCAAGTATTTCCAATTCAAAATTGACTCACATTAACGTTGTGATACGAACACTTTCTCGCAAGTTGTTCGTGCCAGGCTCTCAGAACATATTACTACACGAGAAGCAATTAACATTTGGCAAACATTTCGCTTCGCGGCTCTATAATGAGTTGCTACACACAGTTAACATTAATTATGTAGTATTCCGGTTGAAAGAGCTAAAATACTTCATTCAATCGCCTAAAATACAGGACCCCGCGTCAATAACAATAGACTATATTTATACCTGCAAATGTCTACTAAAATGGCACAAAGTATCGTCAAGTTTTGTTCACAGTAAGAAAATAAATGACTTCAGCCACCGCCATTGTGAGGCTGTGACAATAGAAGCGTTAAATAACAAACACATTGCAACACCGTGCTATCATCAATCAGGAATCATCAAGAGAATAATTAGCCAGTGGTTGAACTGCGCGGAGCTCGCGTTAGAAGACCTTTATATATAATATCATCATAACTTTACCTAATTTGCACATAATATAATAATATATAGCCTACGTCCATGTGGAATAATGTACCTTTCAAATGATGAAATTATTTATGAAATAGGTGCAGTGGTTCTGAGGACTACACTCTACATACACAGCCTCACAAAATTCGCATATCTCTTTATAATATTGGTGAGAAAGAAAGCACCAGTCGGAATCATCATTTCGGCCGAATGAAGTCCACTGCTGGACACAGGCCTCCCCGAAAGATCACCACAACGACCGATATGGGTGTGTTGTGTGCTCATTGCGGGGTTTTGCCATAATCGCCACGCTTGGCAGACGGGTTGACGATCGCAGTTGAGTTGTTAATGTACTCGAAGGACGCTGCTGCCCATCCTCCGGCTAATCCCTTAGTCGACTTTTACGACACCCACGGGAGGAGATGGGGTGGTGGTATTCTGAGCCGGCACCACATTAATTTACATTTCCCCAAAAGTCTTTCACCTACGAACATTTCGCCGACAGAACCTTTCATCTACGTCACTTTCGACGACATGCCTTTCCACCAACAGAATGTTTCAACGAGACTAGGTGGAGGAGATGGGGTGGTGGTATTCTGAGCCGGCACCACACGGCAAAGCCGGCACCACACGGCAATGTGTGAGGAGAACTCCTCCGATGTAGGATTTCCATTAATAAAGGGGTAGGAACTGCTTCAGTCTAAAGATGAAACACAAACAAAGCATTCAATACGCGATGTCTTAGTACCTGTTACAACTTAACATATTACTTTTATTTTGCTGATAAACAGTGCTATCGTCTGCAGCGCGCTTATCTCGCGGCAATTTATTTCGATTAAAGAACTATGCGTACATACAATAGACAAGTGATTTCATATAATTCGACAGAAGCATTACGATTACTTCCATCCTAATCTAGAATATCTTAGTGGAACCTTAATGGCCCTAGAGTAGTTCGAGCCTGCTAAATCCAAGTGTAGCCTCGCTTTAGCATTTAAGAATATCAAAGGTTATGTCACTATTTATGATTCTCAAGGGCAAACGACACATCAGTAAGGAAATATGAGATACGTATGTCAAACAGTACCGTTTTCAGTTTACAGCTGTAGGTAGTCTGCGGCGTAACACGGTTTTAAAGTTTCCCTAACTAGGCTAACCGATTGATTTGACAATGTGTATGATATGATGCCGTCCATTGTCGCTTCCCAAAGTGAGGCGCGGATGAGTTGGATGTATTTGCTAAATTAATTCTCGATTGAATAGTCCAGAATTTATTCGCTTAGTACATGAAGCAAATCAACTCGATCGATCTCTGTGTATACAGAAAGTTGCTCTTGCAATATCGACCCTAGTGTACGTGCAATTTATGACCATTATATGGTGTGGTGCCCACAACATATAGCACTACTCCATTTCATCCCGTGGGTGTCGTGAAATGCGACTTAACGACGATTAGCCGGAAGATAGGAAGCAGCATTCTTCGAGTACATTTACAACCCGCCTGTCAAACGTGGCGATTATGCCAAAACCCATTAGCCATAACCAATTAGCATACAACACAAACTCAGAGCGGTCGTTGTGGCGATGTTTGGGGGAGGCCTGTGTCCAGCAGTGCACGTTTTGGTGCTGAAATGATGATGAGACACAGGTCTGCTAGGGAAGATATGTCGGTAATGTAATATAAAGGAGACGAGTGCGTGCATTACCCCAGAGGCCGGGGTCGTCGAAGCAGGAGTGGTGGTTGGACACGGTGAGCAGCGGCTGGCCGCGCGGCCGCCGCACCGCCGCCGTCAGCGTCTCCCGGTTGTACACCGTCGTCTTGTTGAGGAACTCTGCAAACACAACACGCATAGGATCGTTTTCAAATGGTGTACGGACGAGAGAAGTTATTGGGTATGCGAGCCCACGAAAGGACGGACCTGCTACGCCCATAAAACAATCTTTGGTGCAGTGGCTGATACAGTCGGCTGCTGCGCTCCGGGTCGTGGGTTCGATTCCCGCACGGAGCAAATATTTGTATGATCTGCAGGTAGTTGTTCTGGGTCTGGGTGTATTGTATGTGGAATTCATGTCTGTAAACGCACCCACGACACAGGAGCAATCCAAGTGTGGGGCAACGCTTAAAAAAAAAATTAAGACGGTTGGATCGGTTGCCGAGTTTGCAAGTAACAAAACGAACACAAATGAAAGTGATTTACAATGAACAGGTAGACTGAGGAGGTTAGTATACTGATGGTACGTCTCTTATTGCAAATGTCAAGATTTTTTTCCAACAGTCCTGCGTGGCACCACACTGCGCGTCACCTTGAAACATTAGTTGTTTAGTCTCTTATGGCCAGTAATTTCACCAGTTCACTAATGCCTTCTAACCGGAACACGCCAATGTAATCATTTTAAATACTGCTTGGCGGCGAATATCTGGTACTGCGGTGGTATCTACATTTTTTGTCATGAGGAAAACCGCATGGACTTCCTCCGCCTTGGGAAAGGCGGAGAGGACTGCCAGACTCTTCTGTCCTTTCACTTACTTTTACCCGGGGGTGAGGTGCACGCTTTGTCTGCATTAGACCGCGCCCCCGGCAGGTATCTGTCCGTCACTGTATGACGGGTAGTCTTTGTGCGAGCGATATCCTAGAGACGCGCGCGCAGAACACACGCGCCGCCGTCTCGGGCTTGTTTCTATTCGGGCGACGGCCTGCCCTTAGTTCGTCGCCCGCTGGTCGCTTCCCATGGTGGCTGAGATCGTTCAGCGCCCTCCTCCGGCCCGGTGCGTTTTCAGCGGCGGAGGTGGTCTCCTCTCGTTCCCACTCTGCCGCCTTCTTTACTTGCATCACGTCCTCGCAAAAGGAGGCGACAGCACGTCCACGTTGGACTGAACCAGGGCCGTAAGCGCGAGGTTACCCCCTTCGACCACCGCGACGAGATCACGGCGCTGCGTTCCCCAAGCTGGGCATTCCTCCAGCGTGTGCTGCGCCGTGTCATCCGGGCAGTCTCCGTAATGATAAAAAACCGGGCGTCCCTTCTCGGTTTATTATTCCTTCCACTCCGCAAAAGCTCGGCCGTCGTACCTAGATCGCACGATGTACTGGCCGTTCGCCCCAACTTAGCCCCTCCCCGCGCCACTACTGCGCCGCTACCTGCCTAGCCGGCCTCTTGCTATAAGAGACCTTGCACCAGTAAATACTAATAATACAGTTTAGGACATACAATCCCAAATTACAAGTTATGTTACAAGACACTGCTCTGATTCTGGGCCTTCCCATACATTTTCACATCTACCACTCATATTACATTTGATATTTGACAATTTGACACCACCCTACTTATAACACATATTTGCACACACTGTCGCATAGTCTTTTACATTTACTTTTAAATATATTTGTTAATACTTTCACCAACATTTCTACCGGGAGCGGGGCGTTGGTAGCGGCGCCACAGTTCCATACTTCTGCAGCTATCATTATTCGAGTTTTGTTTTGGTATTGTATTGTTTTTGTTCCAAATATGACATGAAGGCTATTTATAATACGAATGGTGGTACTGAATAGTGCACAGGTTATATTGTGGCTATAGTATATACAAATTAATAGTGTCACATTTTCATTATGTTGCATAACATATACATGTGCATAGTAAAATTTCCAGAGCTAACAACTATTTCAGCAAACAGTGAATAAAAAGCTTCTATCAGATTAAATAATATCCTAAAAACAAATACAAAAGTTATAATCTCAAAATGAGTGTTTCATATTGGTGTTGATGATGCTAAGATACTCATTTCAGCTGAATAACGTCCACTGCTGGGCACAGGCCTGCCCCAACAATCACCACAACAACCAGTCAAGGTGTGTTGTGTGCTCATTGAGGAGTTTTGTCATAATCGCTACGTTTGGTAGGCGGATTGTCGATCACAGTAGAGCTGTTAATGGACTCGAAGGATCCTGCTACCCATCCTTCGAATAGTTGGCTTTTACGACACTCACGGGATGAAGTGTGTTGGTACTACGCATAGCTGGCACTACATGGCATGTCTACGATAAAGAACATTTAAATACTATTTTTTAGAGCCTGTCTGACACTAGTGTTTTCCTGTGTTGTGGGTTCTGTTTACAGACATAAATCTCACGTGCACCCAGATCCAAAGCGACTATCTGTAGACCATACAAATAATTATTACATGCAGGGATCGAATATGAGACTCGTAGAGCAGCATGCCAATTGCTTAACCATTGCATCAAACATGCCATACATTTACTGCTGAGATTTTAATGTTATAGTTTAAATTTAGGAATTGATTAATTTTGAAAGTAAAATATATAGTAATGTCTTAGATTTTCGCGATTATTACACATTATAATAAAACACTTTTAAACGGATTCTATCGCGTATATTTTGATTTTTGATTTTCCTGACGTTTCGAATACTTTGCAGCATTCGTGGTCGCAGGATGACTAAGGTGACAGGCGTCGTTACAGATTTTAAAAAGTTATTTTATTTTATCTACCGTACAATTTTAATCAAAAAATTAGTTTCGATGCACGCAGTAATCACTCACAGTGTCTTGATGTTTCTTAGTGCGGTATCTTGTTTGGGACTTTATTATTTTAATGACTGGATTCCAAACAGGTGGTACCTGCCAACCATCTTCTCTATTAAAATTAGGATGTTTTTTAATTTCAATAGCCTCACGAAACATTCTAGGTACATATCGGTTCTCTTTCGCGAGTACTTGAGGTTGATCAAAACGAAGATAATGGTTTGGTTTGCCTAAGGCATGTTCACACACTGCAGACTTTGTGGAGCGTCTATGCTTGACGTCAGCTATATGTTCTTTTATTCGGGTGGCTATGCTACGCTTTGTTTGCCCTATGTATGATAAACCACAATCACAGTCAATCTTGTAGACCCCTGCATCTTGTAAGGGTATGTGACATTTCACTGGTTTGAGAAGTTGGCTGATCTTCTTGTGCGGCTTGAAATAGGTTTTTATAGAAGCACGCTTTAAGATATGACCAATTCTGTCCGTGACTCCCTTAATAAATGGTAAAACAGCGGGCCGTCGATCAACCGTGGTGGGTTTCGGGCGGCTTCTGCGACGGGGATGTGGAGCTTTCAAATTGTTATTTTGAAGAACTTGCTTCACATGGTTAAGCTCCCCTGCCAGGTGGTCGGCGTCGCAGATGCCGTGTGCTCTCTGTAACAAAGATTTGGCCACAGTAGCTAACTGACAAGGATGGTGGTGAGATTCACCGTTAAGGTACCTGTTTGTATGGGTAGGCTTTCTATACACAGTGTGGCTAACAGAATGATCTGGATTATGGATGAGAAGTATGTCAAGAAAGGCTAAGCAATTGTTATCCTCCAATTCCATAGTAAATTGAATTTTACTGTGTATTGAATTTAGGTGTTTTAGGAATGCAGAGACCCTATTGTGAGGCAAGATGGTAAATGTGTCATCTACGTACCGTTTGAACATCTTTGGTTTAGCCGGGGTTGTCATCAGTGCTCTCTCCTCAAAGTCCTCCATGAAAATATCGGCGACTACAGGAGAGACCGGTGAACCCATGGCCACACCGTCAGTTTGTAGGTAAAACTCATTGTCCCACAACAGGTAGCCGTTGGTAAGGCAGTGCTCAAGTAACTCTGCATATTGAAGAGGCATGTCATGCTCACTTAACCTTTTCTTAACAACATCCAGGCAGTCCTTTACTGGTAAATTGGTAAATAAGGACTGCACATCAAAACTGACCATCACTTCGCTTTCAGCCAGTTCAAGGTTGTATGGGTTGCCGAAAATTCACAAAAGCAATGTTCCCCTACGACCAATAGTAAGCCAGATTGATACACCAACTTACAAACTGGCACAACATCTAGCGAAGATACTCTCAAAACTTCGTGGAACGTCTAGCACATATGTGAAGGATTCCTATCACTTTGTCAGCCAAATAAAAGACCTTGAACTGGCTGAAAGCGAAGTGATGGTCAGTTTTGATGTGCAGTCCTTATTTACCAATTTACCAGTAAAGGACTGCCTGGATGTTGTTAAGAAAAGGTTAAGTGAGCATGACATGCCTCTTCAATATGCAGAGTTACTTGAGCACTGCCTTACCAACGGCTACCTGTTGTGGGACAATGAGTTTTACCTACAAACTGACGGTGTGGCCATGGGTTCACCGGTCTCTCCTGTAGTCGCCGATATTTTCATGGAGGACTTTGAGGAGAGAGCACTGATGACAGCCCCGGCTAAACCAAAGATGTTCAAACGGTACGTAGATGACACATTTACCATCTTGCCTCACAATAGGGTCTCTGCATTCCTAAAACACCTAAATTCAATACACAGTAAAATTCAATTTACTATGGAATTGGAGGATAACAATTGCTTAGCCTTTCTTGACATACTTCTCATCCATAATCCAGATCATTCTGTTAGCCACACTGTGTATAGAAAGCCTACCCATACAAACAGGTACCTTAACGGTGAATCTCACCACCATCCTTGTCAGTTAGCTACTGTGGCCAAATCTTTGTTACAGAGAGCACACGGCATCTGCGACGCCGACCACCTGGCAGGGGAGCTTAACCATGTGAAGCAAGTTCTTCAAAATAACAATTTGAAAGCTCCACATCCCCGTCGCAGAAGCCGCCCGAAACCCACCACGGTTGATCGACGGCCCGCTGTTTTACCATTTATTAAGGGAGTCACGGACAGAATTGGTCATATCTTAAAGCGTGCTTCTATAAAAACCTATTTCAAGCCGCACAAGAAGATCAGCCAACTTCTCAAACCAGTGAAATGTCACATACCCTTACAAGATGCAGGGGTCTACAAGATTGACTGTGATTGTGGTTTATCATACATAGGGCAAACAAAGCGTAGCATAGCCACCCGAATAAAAGAACATATAGCTGACGTCAAGCATAGACGCTCCACAAAGTCTGCAGTGTGTGAACATGCCTTAGGCAAACCAAACCATTATCTTCGTTTTGATCAACCTCAAGTACTCGCGAAAGAGAACCGATATGTACCTAGAATGTTTCGTGAGGCTATTTAAATTAAAAAACATCCTAATTTTAATAGAGAAGATGGTTGGCAGGTACCACCTGTTTGGAATCCAGTCATTAAAATAATAAAATCCCAAACAAGATACCGCACTAAGAAACATCAAGACACTGTGAGTGATTACTGCGTGCATCGAAACTAATTTTTTGATTAAAATTGTACGGTAGATAAAATAAAATAACTTTTTAAAATCTGTAACGACGCCTGTCACCTTAGTCATCCTGCGACCACGAATGCTGCAAAGTATTCGAAACGTCAGGAAAATCAAAAATCAAAATATACGCGATAGAATCCGTTTAAAAGTGTTTTATTATAAAGTAAAATATAAATATACTGCTCAAAACTGATTACTCAATCTAGTGTGTTAAAGAGAGATATGATAAGAAATTCTGTGGAGCAATAGATAATGTATGAATCAAAGTGTAACCTATAACAAATTATTAGGTCAATGAGGATCTAGCACTATACTGATCATAACATGTTTGAGACAATTTTGAGAACGGGAAACTTGTATTCATTGATTGTTATAAATTGTGAAAATATAATTTAAAAATACATTACAAATTCTCAGTGAATAATGTGTCTACATGAAAATTAACAAATATGTGTCCCTAAGCTCAAATACAAATTAATGTATACTATGTAGAGCCACTGGAAAATATATTGTCGAGTTTGATCTTGACTCGCTTGACCTTTAAATTTATCATTAATATGTATAGTATTAGGTTTTAATATGATGCATAATTATTCAAGGCTAATTCACTTATTACTTTGTAGGTAATTTACTGTATATTACTGAAAAGCTGATGTCCAAAAACAGTAGATGTTATGTCTCATCCCAGTACTTATTACAATAAATGACTATCATTATTATTATCTTTTATTTATTATTATTATATGTATATTATTGCATTAATAAACAAAAACACATGATGTCACAACCTCACTGGAGTAATCCAGTGAGGTTGTTAACCAGCCTCTTAGTGCTATGTCACCTGACCCACCACTCACCAGTGCAGCCTCCTTGGAATGTTGTCCCATTAGCCCACTGTGTTTATATTAGCATAAGTTTATGCAAGTAACTAGTGTTTTAAATAATAACTGTAATTATGTATACATACTGAACATTTCTGTTGGAAACTGGATCAAACATAATTTATTCTTAGCAAATATTTATGAATACAAAATGTAGTCCTACAAGTCTCATAACTTGAATTTTCTTAGACTCATAAATGTTAGGTTGTTGTACTATATCACAAACAGGTAAACAAAGCTAGTATATTTAAAGTATGTATAAATGTAAACAGAAATATTAATGTTTTTCATTTATAAGGCGACAGCAGCCAATGCATCAAATATCGTTTTTATATGTCTAACTCTGAGCAGTATAAATTTGAAAACTATTCATAGAATTATTACTTACAGTGCTGGATACTAAGGTGTAATGTTCAACATAATAGCAACGTCGCGTGTGCGTTGTAAGCAACAAGTAAAAAATGCGCTGATGTAAGGAAATTGGTGCCTTCTCCACTTTGAAATGCTAATTCTGCATTTTGAATAACACGATAAGGAGTTCAGAACAAAAATTAGAAAGACTGGTTGAACGCATACCGCAAAGAGAACGTGTAATAATGATAATTTCACCCACCTATGATAATTTTGCTAAATAAACCGACGACGGCGACTGTAATAGAGCTAGCGCAGTACCATAGCCTCCCTGGATTCCGCAGCCGCGGGATTATCCACCCGATGTCGTAGCCCATGGTCGCGGCGGAAGCGTACCAATACGACAAGACACTACAACAACATCATTACTGTGATTAACTTATCATAAAAACAGTTTTTCACTAGCTATTCAACACTCGTGTAACCTATTGTGCGAAATGAATGAATGACAATGACACTATGACAGTAGACTGACAGCGGGGTGAGTTTTCTTGGTCGAAGTTGCCATTTAAATATTTATACTTACACAAATACGTTCAAGAATAATAAATACTATAAATCTATATATTATAAATTGAAACCTTATAAATTGCAAAATACATGCACCTAAATGAGTGAAATTCATTTAGTTAAAACAAAACATTCAAAATATAAAAATTGAACCCATGCCACTTTGTACTCGTGAGTCTCGAGACAGAAGTGAAACTTTCATGCGCATGCACCTTTTATGCCCGCTCATGCACCCACACAACGCGACACATACCGCTTTGACCGCTTTACAGTCACCCTCTCAGAGATGTGCCTATAGCCGTGGCCCCAGTGGGCGGCTATAGAGCGATCATATGAGGACCTGGAGCCCCGCTTAAGTGTCGAAGATGACCACCGAATTTGTTTTAGCCGGTAGGAGTTCGCCATACCCTTCCATCCTTCCCCGGGGTTTATTGAAGCGCTCAGCCGTGTAGGCAACCATGGGGCTGCACTAGTCGTTCCAAGGATCCGGCGATTGGGTCTCGGGGTCGTTCTCACCAAGTCAGAGGCCTTGTGTATTCATGGGCCCTGGCGCGTGCCACCCTCTGTTCGCGGCTGCCGCTCAATTTTTGTGGTGATAATGCCTCCTGTCGGAGGCTCTACATGGGGATCATGTGGTCCATGACTCTTTACGGGGCCCCAGTGTGGGCGAACTCCCTGCGGACCCTCAGTATAGGTGTACTGCGAAGACCGCAGTGAGCAATAACCCTCCGGGTGATAAGCGGATACCGTACGGTCTCCTATGAGGCGGGGAGCCTCCTCTCCGCCCTGGGATTTGCAAGCGAATGCCCTCGCATCGCTATATCAGTGGCGCAAGGAGTTGCGTATGCTAAGTCGGGGCGGACGGCTAATACCTAAGATCGAGGTACGATAGTCCGAGCTTCAGCGGATCTGGTGGCGGAATGGAAGGAATGAGTGGTGAAGCACAATGCAGGGCACATCGCGAGAGCGGCAGTAAGACCTGTCATGGAGTAATGGGTAGAGAGGCGGCACGGTGCCCACACCTTCCAGAGCGAGAGCGCGTGGGATACCGTCGCCTCCTTTTGCGAGGACATGATGCAAGCAAAGGTGGCAGGACGGGGACGGAAGGAGACCACCTCTAGATCCCTACTGCAGAAAACGCACAGAGCGCGGGTGCCGGCGGAAGGCACTGAACGATCTCCCGCTTCCATGAGTATCGGTCTGCCGACAGAAACAGGCCCGAGACGGCGGCGTTTGTGTTCTGCACGCGCCTCTTTGAAGAGACGTGCGGCCAGCCAGGTCGCACAGAGACGGGGCCCGTTACACCAAGTGACGGGCTGATACCTGCCAGGGTACGGTCTAATGCTGACAAGGCGAGCACCTTACCCCTAGCCATAGGTAATTGGAAGGACACCGTGGGGTTTAAGCCAGGTAAGAGTCCAGCATGCCCCTCTGCCCCTCCCAAGGCGGAGAAATTCCACGATAAACAGGGGTGGTATAATTTATAGCACCCCTTTTTCTGCTATGGCGCATATGGGTTGACCCTTAGTCTAATTTGACGAAATGTTGAAATTTGTATTTGATAGTAGTACAGTCTTTCTTAGAGGCGCAACCGTGTGTGCGACCTGTTTAATTCACCGTTAATTACAAATAGTGATACTTACCTAGTATATATTACTTTTCCGCCAAAGTGCCACATACATTTTATATAGCAATAAAATGTCCAAGTATACTAAGACATCGGGCATATCTAGTGCCTATTACTGACTTATGTTGCAGCCCGTTGTTTTTTATGCAACCTGATGACTGTTTCTAACAGGTTTTCACCTGTTGGTAATTAATCCATAATTACCTAGTTAGAATTAGAATATGGTCTGCAAAATCTCTACATCCGCCATTGACGTGGTGTCTGTATTTTTATAGTCCAGCTATGAAGTCGGTTAGTATATTATACATGCATTTCATTTAGGTTAAAATTCTCTAATCGTCCTCTGGGTGTTGGACCCATGTTCCAGAGTAAGCCTGTTACTAGGGCGGGGGCGGGTTGGTGCTTGCGAAGGATATTAACTCGGGAATAGAAACAGTGAATTACAAATAATAATCAGTAATAAATAGTCTAATAATAAATAAATTTTAATATTGATTCATTTCATTTAAAAAAAAAACGTTGCCCCACACTAGGATTTCTCCTGTGACGTAGGTGCCTTTACAGACATGAATTCCACACACAATACACCCAGACCCGAAACAACTACCTGCAGATCATACAAATATCTGTTCCGTGTGGGAATCGAACCCACGACCCGGAGCGCTGCAGCCGACTGTATCAGCCACTGCACCAACCGTGCCGTATATATATAATAATACATACTAAAGTAACTAATAATGATGGTAGTGTCATTTTCTCCACAAGGCACAATTGTGTACATTGTGGGGTAAGTAGTCGATGTCGACGACCTATCCCTCTTGTAAAAAGAAAGAAGGCTTTTCAAACCACTTCTAGTTCAAATATATTTTGTCCTCATTTTTAAAAACCAAACATCGCAATAATTGATAAGGACAAAACTTATTTATACAAAAAATATTTTTAACTTTAATATTATAAGTAATTCATTGGTTTTTAAATAATGTTTTATCTTTTTTAAGAATGATATTAATGTATTTGTACAGTCTACAAAAATAACAGTTGGTATAATTGTCTAAAACACGAATTACATTAAGAATACTTACTTAAATATACTATGTATGGGCGAGGCTGAATAGCGCTACTAATAACATTTTAACAAAGGATGGTGGTAAGTACACAGATCAACCCGTACACATCCACTGCTTCTATGAAGCAATGAGCGGTCATATATTGCCATAATCACCACGCTTGGCAGGCGGACTGGTGATCGCAGTATAATGTTATCAGGACAGGGGACGATGCTGCTGCACATCCTCTTGATAACAACTCTAAGTCGCTTTTTGTCGATACCCACGGGTGCCACACGGAACAGCAGGCAAGTACAAAAAATGAATTACCTAATTCGTAATAAATAACCTGGCACTGATAATACTTTCTCTTTGGTCACAGAGTATGGCTTTTACGTCGAGATCTTATTGTTTTGTTACAATCTTAACAAAAGTTTGAGATGAGATCAGTCCATGCACTTGTTGCTCTCACCGCGGGCTTTGTTTTGCCGCCACTTAAAAATAGTTAACATTGAGTAAACAACGACGTTTCAGTAATACACTCCTTTGCCGTGCACGCTCGGCTCCACTCGGAACAGGTTAAACTCGTACAGTTGCAGTGCGTGCGCACAATTTTCGTCCTTCCGGCAGGGTGACTTCATAATGAACAGTTTTCTGTTATCTGTTGTTGCATTACTTTTAAACTTCATGAGTGTTCTCATCAGCAGGTCTTCTGGTCTGCCTTCATAGTCGATCACTCTAGGGACCGGTTGTTGTGGTAACTGTGCGGTGTTCGTGCGGAGTTGCCTCGCCGCCGGCGCAGGCGCAGCGAGGGCGCACGCTGTCAGTAGCAGGAGGCAGGCGACGCGTATCATGGTGACGATCGCGGATGCGACTGGTTTCCCTGCGATGCGCGTCTCGTATATATATTATGGGTGGGCCTGTACTTTCCGCGTATACACTGGCTTGCAGATGAAACAGGAAAGCTTTGGCTTATATTATTATTATTATCTAATCGATGTTATTATATTTTTCGCTCGAGTCAGTCAGCAAGTCTGTGCAACATAGGTATTTGAAACTATTTTTATGCGATGTTATTGGATCGCGTCCTACATTCAATGTTATGCAATCATTCAATGTGCAATATTCAATTAGTCATTATTTGTTTTATTTTTGTAATGTGAATGTAAATTAAGTGCAGGAAAGTACACCTTAAAAGATTACAATAACTAGGTACGTGCCTACATATTTAATAAAGATGCACGACCCTGGTGTATCCTTGTCAATTAGTCAGCCTGGGGTAGTTCACTGCTCGACAAAGGCGCTCATAAGATAACACCTTTATTTATTGTGTAGCTCCACGGTTGGTCAACGGGCTGGTGACCAGTGCCCTGTCTCGACGGTTACGCTTTCTGTAGTTTTAATTATCATCTCCGTAGTATTGCATACACTTCATTATCTTTCAGAAAGCATGTCGCCGCTGACTGGTACTACTACGTGTCGGCTACTAAGAAACCGCTCAAGGTCACGGCTATGACATCAATGTGGTGTTTTCCGACCACAACACATAATTTGGGGGATTCCAAGAAGAAATAACGACGGTCATAGTCCTTGTACTGTATAGGTGGATAAAAAGGCGGCCGGTGGAGCCCATGTACGCCAAATAAACTTTTATTTATATTTAAATATAAGTAGGTATAACTGCATTTAAAGATTTTTGGAAACTCGTTGCTTGCTTGGTATTCACAAGAATGCAAAAACTTCAACGTGTTGATTTATATCATTAATGAACAGGGTCAGGATTACGTGCAATGTCTTTATGAAACATTGTGTTTTTAAGTAAAAGGATGACAATAAGATAACATAATTCGTATCAGTTGAATAGGACATTATGGGGCAGTAATCATTTCAAAGAACAAGAAAATTTCATCTCATTTTAGTCGTATAACATTTTAGAAGCGACTAGAATGAGTTACAAATTTCATTTTATTTTAGCTTTCCCCCCAAGCTGCGTCGCCCTACGTCTGGGCTTCGTGGGCCTAAACCTAAATCAACCTTTGATATCACTACTGAAGATAGTGAATTTTGCTTCAAAGGAAAATGTTTGTCAACTGCCAATTGTTTTAGAAAATATTCCCGACTGGGGCAACCCCGTTTTTTATTATTATGTGAACATATTATACATACAATAAAAAGGAATGCTGCCTTTGGGTAAAATTTACTATTATGATTTTTAAGAGAAGTACATTCCCTCCACCGCCTTTTTCCATCCTGTATATGTAATTAGTTCATTGTTATTAGTCTGATCGTGAATAACGTCAGTAGTTGCCGGGTCTTTTATTTCTATTATAGAATATCTATGTGGTCTGTCCCGTTTACACGGCTGATATGAGTTTTAATATTTGCCGCGTCCGGGCGACCGGATCAGCAGCACACTCAATTATTGATAGCCAGCCAAGCTTGAGAACCTTTTTTTCATATAATTTTATTTTACCCGGTGCAAATTCCTCATGTTCTTCCTTCACCCCGGGGAAGGGCGAAGGGGGATGCCGGACTCATGCTGGCTAAAACCACCGGGATGGTCAACTTCGGCACCAAGAGCTCGAAAAATCTTAGGCACATCTCAGAGGGGATGACTGTAAAGCGGTCATCTACGAAATATTGCCAAGTTGTTGTCAAACTTAATGTATTCAAGTATATTAATCATAATCATCATCATTATATGTGTCTAATGGGGAATAAAAGCCATAAAATGACGGTTACATGAAGAAATTTCCCAGACACACCGTGTGTCTCATTTTGGGGGGAAACTTCTGTCTCCGTCACTCACCACGCTTGGCTTGGTGTCGTTGGTAAGCTCAAAATGGCTACTATTCCACAGAAGGGAAAGTGCTCCCATCCCTTTGGTTTAGAGTCCCTTAATCGCCTTTTACGACATCCACGGAAGGAGATGGAGTGGTGCTTTCTTAATCCGGACACCACACGGATAGCAAAATTCTAGTATATTAGATATAGATATAGATATGGTATATTAGGTCGAAATCTAAACCTTCCAGTATTATACATAAATTTCCGGCATAGTTTCTTACATAAAAGCTATTGACGGCTTTAATAAATCAAAGAGAAACTGTTAGATAGGTGCATCTTAATATAAATTAAATCTTATAATTGTGATTAGAGACCTATCTTTATTTTATTTAGCGTTGTTATTGTTGTAAGTGTCGCTCTATAGGGTAGTTATGTAATGATAGAAAAGCCGCCTTCGTTTGCTTGCGTGCAAATATTCGTGACCGCGAGTGTATGGTCTGATAGCGGAATGCGCGGGAAAGCCCAGCGCCGCGGTACCGGCTGCGCGTGCGCGGGTGCTACCACAGCGACGGTACCACGTGAACTCGCACAGTATTCGATAGTCGATACATATTCTGCATTGATTGATTTCAAATGCATAATTGATGCTAGTGGTGTCTGCATTATACTTAACTTCGTATTATAAAAAAAAAGAAAAACAAATACTAGCATATAGAATAGTAGAGTAGGAAAATTGGTGACAAATGAGATCAACGCAAAAAAGTTGTACAAGCTTAGGAATGCCAGTCAATCAATTTGCAATTTTACACAAAAAAATCAATTTTTACAACGTTAAAGATAGGGCATACATTTAGGAACTGAACTGAATATATCTACTTAAAAAAGTTAAGCACACTACACTACGCTCACTAAAAGATTAAAATATCTTTTAGCTATTTTCCAGATTGAGAGAATGATATATACTCGAAGTGACTGCAAAAGAAAGAGCAGTACCTATAAGATATGACGAGACTCGGAGTTTGATAGCGACTGTTTTCAAAGCAAAATTTTAATGTTAATATATGTGCGAATCAAGGAATAAGCTTTGAGACAAAAATGACTTCTACGTTCCTGGTGGATCAGGGTGGGCCGGTACACGAAGTATCTTACACAGTACGTGGTGATAGATGGAGGTGGCAGGCTCGGCGACGCGGCATTCGATAAGTGGCGCGTAGACCTGTAGTTGCAGTACGCGACCAAGGCCGTCCTGCCGCAGTTCGGAGCCTGGCTCAATAGGTACGAGGGCGTTTCGTAGTTACTAACGGTTCACGGTTGTTTCGGTGCGTATCTGCACAAGATAAGACTCGAGGTCACAGCACGGTTCACTGTGATACCGACCAGGACACCGCACAGCACACGCTCGAGGAGCGCGTGGGCTTCCGAACGGCAGTTTTTGGTCGATCGGATTGGGCAAATTCTCCCAGAGCTTTCTGTGGGAACGTTATACTCCAGAAGGGGGTCGAAGGGCGGGATCGGAAATGGCCGATCCCGCTTGGAATAGAAGGAGACTACGTCGGGGTAACAACCGCCCCGTTGGCCGTGTCCAATACGACTGACCCCCATGCCATCGTTATATGCTGTGCAGCCTCGGGGGTCGCGGTCGCTCAAATTGGGGAATCTGCGTGCTCATACCGAGTGATCCCTGGCAAGATGACGGCGCGAACGCGTTCTCGCGCTGCCGGGTGCATTGTACAGCGCACAGTGAGGCTTCGGGGGGATCCTTTATAATCTCCTCAAGATGTGCTTGGGAGGCGGCCTCTTTACAGTCATCTCCCCTCCGCTAGAGGGGATGACCGCTTTATCCCCTCCGAGATGTGCCTAATGTGCTCCAATTTTGCCATTGCACTCCAATTTTCATGCTGAAAAAGTATGTAGAATGGTTGCTGTACTACAGAAGGGACGCTGTTACACAGACGGGATGCTATTTCACAGAAGGGATACTGCTGCCCATCCTTCTGGTGTAGAGTTCGTTAGTCACCTTTTACGACATCCATGGTAGTGATGGAGTGGTGCTATATTATTAATCTGGACACCACACGGACAGCTTTCTTTCAGTATTTATAATCAATAACAGTAGGAAAATATACGATAAAGGTGTATATGACCTTTTTTCGTCGTCAACTTTAAATAGACGACTTCGGCGGCAAGGTAGCTCTATGTCTAACGTCACTGATTTTGGTTGCCTCCCAAATGTCATCCCGCAAACTGTGCCGCCCTGGCTAGGCCCTAGCCTCAATCCGCCCTTGCTCAGGAGTGTGTAATTAAAGTTGTCTGGGTTAGGTTTACGTGACAGAGCAGGTATAGCACTTGGATTCGTTGAAATCTAGCCTTGTATAGATTACTGTTGTGTATGTGCAGTTCCAAGTTTAAGTAGTTTGTCATGTCATAACATGCACTTATGAGAAGGCAGAATCTTGGTACTGGTGTGATTCCATACTGAGTTTAATAATATCCTGTCTTGTATAATAAAGGGCAGTAATAAAATTTATCTCAATCGATTACCACGTTCCATTTTTCCCAACACAGCGTATTACTCTACAGTACTCTGTAGCAGAATGGTGGCATCGTGTACGTATCTTAAAAACGTATTATAATTTAAGAGAAATAAAACTAGAGTCATGTGCGAAGGCAATTAATTTATTAATGTTTTGCTAGGGCATATTGTCTGAATTAATAATAGTGCCGAGTGGGGCGTGTACGTAGAGTTGATTGTATTCAACTCTATATTGTGATGTGAGCCGCGTTGTTGTAACAAATAGTTAATAAAGTCTGTCGAGAATGCACAGCGTGGTAGCGCATCGTGGTTAAATAACACGTGTCGCCACGCTCACATAATCCATTGCAATATAATATGAATATGTGGCGGCCATGCGACCCGCGCCGAGCTATACGGGCCGCGCGCTGGAAATCCCAGTTCGTTCATGAGGCACACTTGTTAGAAACAGTTGCACCACAAAAAAGACGTGTTCAGAAGTCTCGCTCGCGCTGAATAATGTGGGTTACCGCTCAGAGAGATGCGCACGCACCAACGATGACGACGATATGAGTATAATAATTGTTAAAGCTCGAGTAGTCAGCAATAACGCATTGGCTAAGCGATCAGGTTTAGGCGCTCCGCACCCTGATAAGCTAAAAACAGCGACAGCAGCTATCGCGCAACCACGGGTCCACCGGTGGCAAATCGCCTGAAATTGAAAGGCGAGGATGCAATTATTTATTCGTTGATCGTCCGACAGAATGTGCGTCAGAGATCTCCGCCTGTTTAATCGCTATCGGCAAATACGTAATACCAAAATGTCGTTTGACAGCGGCGACAGCGAGAATTACGCCTGTCTTAAACCATCTGAGACAGACGTAATCTGCCTGCCGGGTAGCACAAAAAATTCCTTTAATAAACAATAGAATTTATATTTATTAAGGTATTGCATAGCTTCTATCGAGGGCCTTGAGCGCGGGGACCTAATCCAGAAATTCCGTAACGAAAAAAACCTCACGCTCCCCACTCCGACGGGCACGGAGGTGTGGCTTGAAGGCCGTGCATTGTCTAACGTCGTTTCTTTTCGGCAGTCTTCGACACGGTGTTTGTGTGCGTGCAACTAGCCATATTGTACGACTCTACGAAGCTCGCACGAATCGAGACGAGCTGCTCCGAAATCGGACGAATACATAAGCAGCTGTTTATGAGAAAGTATATAGGTGTATAGGTATTTATGTACAACAGTGAATAGCTGTACTTGTAAAATTTGTGTATAAATTGTTTTGAATATGAATGAACAAAGTGCATTTATTATTAATGAAGAAAGTCACGAAAAAATAGTGAAAGAAAATGAGTGAGTACTCTATATACATACATTTTATTATTATCACAAATGCAGTATTAATTTTGAATTGAAAATATAATACTGCTATAAACATAACCTAAAATTTTGATATTAAAAGTAGCCCTCTTTTATACACACAAACACACACACGCGTATAGTTTAAATTCTCAATTTAGATTCTCAATATGTAAAAATGCTATGCAATAGCTTTACCGCGGCAGTCCCCGAGTGCCACACGTATTTTTATTTTATAGTACACAACACCAAGTTTTCTGTGAGTTCGTTTTAATTACCGTTTTTTTACTTGGATGTTTATTGGAACAGACATATTTACAAAATTATGTGTTCGTTGTTACACTGTTTAGGGACTGCTGTGTCGCAAACTATAATGTAGGTGTACTTACTCCAAACACTCGAGTTCTGTCTTGTGCAAGCAAAGTTAGCACCTTTGAACGTTCCAGCAAAACGTTTCGACCTAAATTCGAACTAGAATCCTTAGAAGCTGAAGTTGCTGTCCGCTTTATAAAACACGTTTCTATATAGTTTCCCTATTACTTATTGTCGATCAATTGCTCTGTCTCTCTCTCGTTCTCTCAGTCTCTCAAACTAAAGTTTACCACCTCCATAGTGTGCTCCATACTACCATATGTTTGGCGTGCGTTTGTAGCTTGTACCCGCAGTCAAGTGGTTTAATAGTCATTGGTTATCGCGTATCGCCATGGTTGTTCGCATTTGACTTTCTGTTACTAATTACATAGTGGTGACGCGTTTCTTGGCTCATTTATCATATTATTATACTACAACTAATATTATAAAAAATATTTAGTATACATAAGTCAGTTAGTACGTATAAAAAATGTTTATCGCAAACGTCTTGCCAATTATGTCGTTGTCTGGTATTGGGTTGTTGGAGATGTGACCTCTGATGAGGTAGAATATACTCTATATTATTATATAGGTATAATTATTTCTTTGTTATGGCGACTGTTATTGCAACATTATTGATGCTATACAGCTAAGTATGCATTGGGATTTTTTTTTGTAAACCGTATCTTTAGTTGTACGAGGAGCCGGCGTCGCTTAACGTGGCCATGAAGTCATTGAGACCAGTTGTCTGAAAGATTCTCTCGGTTGGACAGCAATGTTAGACGATTGTGTCCGCGGCCTAATTACCACACACGCACGCGCAAAAGCACTGTTATTTTCAACGATTTGATGATGCAATGAACATTGTTGAACTGGTGATATGCAACGATTACGAGTGCAAGTGTGATAAGCAGGTACGTTATGGTTTGCAAGTCTATGGGGAGGCCTTTGTTCAGCGGTGGATGTTATTTGGATGATATGATGAAGTAGGCTTACGGATCTTCAGTACCCTTAATTTTGAGGTGTACTCGTAAGTACCGTAAACAGTTTAAGAACTGTGCCACGAGACAAATCTACAATCTTGTTTAGTAACACGGTTGTTGGTAGGTATACCTATATACGAGGACCTGGCGCCCTCCTTCGGTGCCGAAGATGACCGCTCTAGTGGTTTAAGCCGGTAGAAGTCCGGCATACCCCTTCGCCCTTCCCCGGGGCGAAGGAAGTTCATGAAGAATTTACAATGGACACCAATAAAAAAAAGGTATACCTACCTACATGAATATTGGATCGTGCCAACATTACAGAGGACTCGTATGCAGCTTCTGCTGGCCCACCATGAAATGACTGATTATATCAGCTCGACCACTGATAGTTTAAGATAGCCGTTTTTGTGGATCATCTTATTATCATTATATGCTGGAAGTTTCACTAGCGGTATTGAAAAAGCTAGTTGAGAGCTCTTTTAATTTTACTATACTGCCTACTCATATACATATATTATATAACTAGCTGGGACCCGCGGTTTCACCCACGTTTAATTTAAAATACATTTAGAGTACTTCGACATAGGCACTTGACATAGAATATATATATTGAATTTCAAGGGTTTTATTTTTTTTGCGCGGAACCCTAATTATTTTTTAAAAATAAAAGTAGCCTAAGTTATTCCTTATAACATCAGCTATCCAGTGAAAGTCCCGACAAAATCGGTCCAGCCGTTTCGGAGATTAAAAAGAGAGACAAAAAAAAATTAAAATGCGTTTTTTGTTATATGTTCCGTATATACTTTCATTTGCATTTACTGAAAAGCTGTTATTTTGACATTACAAACAGACACTTCAATTTGTATGGACTAAAGTAAACGGCCTATTACTGGACAGGTTTGCCGCTCTAAGTCATAGTTTTTTGTTTATAATAAACCAAATATTGGCACTTATGAAACGTCAGAATGTAAGTTGCACGGTTCCAAATAGTTGATCTCATGGCTCAAGAGCCGGCAAGAAACTCTCTGACGGAAGGTGCGTGTCTGATCGTCGCTCCACGCCAGCAGTGTTGCCACCTTGTAGGATACCGTCCGGTATCGGTCCGGTCCGGTTCGTGCGATTCCTATGGCCTATAGACCGTGAAATTTGGTTCTGCGGCGGTGGACGCCTGACAGTCGAGATGACCATATAGGCGCCCTGTAAAGGACCACAGACTGCACGAATCCCGCGTATAGGCCGCAAACTTCCTCTTTCGGTGCCCCGACATTGGGCAGAAGCCGGTGCAAGGCACCCACTGTGGATAGTCTCTCTTTACCCAGGATTAGAGGGGACAAGATAGTTTCGGAGCCCCACCAAAGTCCAGGGTGAGCGCCAGGTTATTCATGTACCACCAACGATTCGCGCGTCACCTACGCGTACCCATTTACGAAATGGGTAGCGTCCTACTCCGCAGCAAGGTGTAGAACCATAGCGCCTCGGCTTTATGCGGCGCTATCCGCAGACCCAGAGCGTAGATTTCGCCATGCCATGGCTTTTGCCACCGCTTGCTTGCTCAGCAAGCCGGATGGTTCCCTCGAAGTACTTCTTGCTGGCCAACACAAGAGTTTCATCAGCGTACAAACTTTTTTTTTATTGGTGTCCATTGGAATTTCTTCATAAACTTCCTTCGTCCCGGAGATGGGCAAAGGGGTATTGCGGACTCCTACTGGCTAAAACCACTGGAGCGGTCATATTCGGCAATTAAGGGAGGCTGGAGGTCCTCGTATGATCACACTAGAGCCGCCCACTGGTGCACGCATATAGGCACATCGGAGAGGGTGACTGTAAAGCGGTCACCCCCCCGGGGGATTGTAAAGGATCCCCCAAAGCGTCCCACGGCAGCACGTGACCACACGCGTGCTACCGTCTTCTCTTTGGGTCGCTCGGTGTGGGCACGCAGACTCCCCAATCTACGCACCCGCGAACCCAGAGGTCCTCCGCCTTATAGCAACGGCCGGAGGTTTCAGGCGTATGAAAATTAGGTGCCAGGGTGGTTGTTACCCCAGAGCCGTCTCCTTCTTCTTCGAGAAGGATCAGCCCTCTCCCGACCCCGCAGTGTACAGACTACGCTGACGCCAGTGGGGAGAACGACACGTAGTAAAGCATCATAGCCGAGATTCCATAATCCTCGCCCGCAGGCCGCAAGTTGCCTCCATGGCAGAAGATCGGCAATGGACCTTCAGTACCCGGTACGTCTTCTGTGGAAGGGGAGTGAGGCTCCTTTTCCCGTTCCATCGTACTCCTTTACGTAAGTACATGGCCTTCCCGCAATTGGAGGCTTCGGCTTCCCACGCGCTCTCTCCGAAACATGGAATGCACCACAGCTGAAAGCGACTGGTGACTACTTTATTTTAGTAATTCCGATAGCAATTGGTTGTATACACGATTTCTCGACTCTGACTTTTTACTGATCGGAGACATAGAAAACAGGCTTTCAAGATATTCTCGCGAGAACACTTTCACATTTTAACAGGCGTTCTGCGCTGTACATTTGTAGCGATTTCTGTGTCATATGACTGTACTATGTAGCACTGTTATTATTTGTTCTGGTGATGTATCTGTGAGACTGGTTCAGCACTGATGTAGTTGTGAAAGGTCGCGTGGTCGCTTGGCCACGGACAATCCTTTACAATCCCCTCGAGAGATGCCTGGGGGGTGGCCTCTTTACAGTCGCCTTCCCTCTGCTAGGGGATGACCGCCTTACAGTCATCCCCTCAGAGATGTGCCTAAAGGCGTGGCACCAACGGGTGGCTCTAGATGGAGATCTTTCGAGTTCCTGGAGCCTCCCTTCGGTGCCGACGATGATCACTCCGGTGGTTTTAGCCGGGAGGAGTCCGGCATGCCCTTCGCCCTTTCCCGGGCGAAGGAAGTACATGAGGTATTACTACCGCATCAATAAAAAATAATAAATTTCACGGACGAGTGGTGCACGTAGTCTGCGCCGCGTGACTGACGTGGACAGCTACACATTGGAGCCGTAGCGCGGTACGAGTGCACTGTGGCGGCGGCGGCGACTTTATCTGTGTGTTATACCGAGGTACTTAGGCCTGTTGCCCGTTGTGATCATTTAAAAATACCTGGTTCCTAAAAGGATTCGTGTACATAACGAAGTAGTGTGGGACAACGTTTTTATAAAGAATAAATAAAATAGAAAAGAAACTGATTTTTAATGTGTTTATGTAAATTATTTTTTTCTTATCTATTTATAAACACATTTCTTATTTCAGACGACTGAACTCTTCATTTTGTAATGCCTTTTGCTTTCGTAGCTGTACTCAAAAACTCTCAGCAAAACGAATGTCTCTATCACTCTCTTATTCTCTCTCTCTCTCTCTCTCTCTCTCTCTCTCTCTCTCTCTCTCTCTCGCTCTCTCTCTCTCTCTCGCTCTCTCTCTCTCGCTCTCTCTCTCTCTCTCTCTCATTATCCCACTCACTCTCTCTCTCATCAGCCCGTAAACGTTCACTACTGAACTTGTCGACCCAATGAGGGTCCTATCCGATATCGCCATAATCACCACGCTTGGCAGGGGGATTGTTGATGCTGATAGCCATCCTCTTGGTATCAACACTTAATCACCTTTTACGACACCCATGGGTAGAGAGGGGTGGTCTTTGCTTTACCGGGATCTACACGGGAATAAACACATTTGCATATAGGATACCTATTCTGATAATTTTCTGGTTTTAGGTGGAGCGCGTCACATCTGCCACCTGCTTTCTGGAAGTAGGTATAATGATAAAGGTTTACAAGTGGAAGCTGCTAACCCTCCAACCTGTGCAAACCTTTGTCGCTTATTATGAAGGTCACGGTGAGAAGAGAGAGATGATGCGGTGCAATTTTAGTGCATAGACATTTAATTATTGAACAATTTATGCACATACAGAAAAATTACACAGCATTGAAATAGGAGACTGGAGAGGGAGAGGAGCTGTTAATGTAATATGTCTCCTTGTAACTGTTACGTAGTTACCTTGTTATCTGCCTTGCATATTGTTAGGTTCAGATTGATGATGTCATCACACTGATGATGACTGCATTGTTTTCTGCGACTCTACGATAAGCTACTGCTGTATGTTTCCTTCTCCTCCCATTTTAAAGTATCTGCCAAGAAAAGTATTTAAGTGTATACTCAAGCAGATAGCTACATTCTGTTATCGAATGACTGCTATCGTATCAGCTAACCATGTCGCATTAGCATAATTAAAAGATAAGATATTTAGTACTGTTGTGGTGGTATTTCTTAAGGCGACCTGTGTTAAGACATGTACTTAACACGGGGAAGTGTTTACTGTAACAGAAGCAAGCAGGCGGTAGATTGGCGAGTCTGCCGTCTACTTTTCACGGCCCTGGAGTTGTAGCAATGACCTGGATACATCACCGAACGTGGATCAATAGTAGACGGGCCGCGAAAGTAGTATCCACGCGGTAGCAGGTAACACGGCGGAGGTTTTAGTGTCTGCAAGTCCTACATAACCAGGCATTTTCTCAGCCTAAAATACGGGAAATGTTAAGGTACTAGAAGAAACACTAAAATACAAATAAAACACTATTTTACAATCTTAGATTTAACATATAATTTAGTAGTTAAGCGCCTCAGTGCGGTCGCGAAGTAAGAATTACGCCATTGCGCTGATGATTTCATACAAACGGGTTAGTTCGTATTTATACTTATGGTACATCATTACGCACTAAAACAAAACAATGATTTATAGAGCGTGTGAATCATTCTCCTCTATATACATCTATATATATACATTTATATACTTATTGTAGCTATGGATGAAGAGCGTGCGGGTCTTAAAATGAAAAAATCACATCTTAAATGAGTCGCAAATTCGTTTCATTGATATGCAATCACTTATTATCAAGATACATTTAATTATAACCACGGTGCTTTGGAGGCGTGCCGGTGAGCCGAGTCGCGTGCTTTTAGTTAGTCGAACCAAGGAGCGCGCGGGCGCACTTCGGGCGTCCAGAGCGGGTCGGCCATTCTGGGGCGCTCGCGACGCAGCACCGCATTATTTCCCTCCTCTGAGTCGTTGTCCCTGTCGAAGTAGCTCCGCTTGATGCGCATGCGCGAGTGGTAGGGCGGTGTCGTGATGCTGGAGGTGGACTGGCGAAGGTGCTGGACTGGCGGGTAGTACATCTGCGCTAAGATGCCCTGCTCCAGCTGAGCACACACTAAGTTCACCACCATTAGTAGGACGATTGTTTTGACTGTCATTTTGTTAAAGCGCAGTTGATGTTTATGGCGATCGATCGTATCGGCGTGCGTCTGCGCATTGACTCCAACCTGATCCTGCTCCTTGTTATATATCCTTTGGTCAGAAGGGAATACCCAGTATAAGGAAAACCCGTTTGTGGCGACTTATTACGACAACGTGCACTTTGTATTTGCGCACAAGTAAAAAATATCACGTTCGATATACAACGGAACTCCAACGAGCGCTGATATTTGCGCGGATACTGTGCTTGTTAAAATTAAATTTTACAAAAAAACAAATCGCGCAATTATCCGGAAAATTAGTTAAGCTAATTAGTTTGCTATTGTACATTTCACTTTGAGTGTGTGGTTTCAGGCAAATTATAGGCCACCTGGTGTGGATGTCGTAGACAACGACTACAAGAATAATGTCGATAGGATGGGTAGCAACATTCTCCTGCTGCGCCACAGTCAAATAAATACTTTGCGAAGTTTTTTGTGTGTAGAGTATGTCGCAGGACCGCTGCTCGCTGCAGTACTGAATCGAAGTTAAAGAGCTGGTCAAAAGCTAAACAATTCCTAAGAATAAGGAATCTATAGAAGTAACGATGGAAGCCTCGCTGTTAAGACTACTTTCTCTAATATACACTAGGTGTTAAAAACGATTTATGATAATTAAACGATCTTGATCTCGTTATTTTTTTGTCACGCACAATGACACGTTTATATCAACTCATTCAAAAGGAAATTCCAAGAAAAACTACAATCTACTATGCCAGGCTCGTATGAAATTTTTATTAACAAGTAAATAATTGCTTCATCATATCAGTCACAGGACGTCCACTGCTGAACAAAGGCCTCCCCCTTAGATTTCCACAACGAGTGGTTACATGCCGCCCTCATCCAACGACTCCCAGCGGCAGCAGCTTCTGCTCCCGATCCTTGAGTATGCTGAGGCCAACTGTCTTGATCTCACGCAAGACAAATTTGACAAGATTGAGCGACTTGAAAATCTGTGTATTAGATTTATATTTGGCCTGCGCAAATATGATCACGTTTCTGAATTTCGTACTAAGCTCAAATGGCTTCCTATCCGCCTTCCCCGGAATGCTCATATTCTTTCTTTGGTTTATAATGTGCTCTTTAATCCTTCTACTCCTTTTTATCTTAAAGAATACTTACAGCTCCTCTGTGACACACATTCCAGTGTTTTGAGATCATCAGAAAATCTAAAATCAAGTATTCGTTTGCATCCTACTTCGATAAATCTTTTACTATTCAGGCAGCTCGCTTGTGGAATGCTGAACGTGCTGTAAACTCAAAACCCTACCTATTTTTAAGCAAATGGTGAAGTAGCATTAGCATTTTCTCTCTTTTTTCTTCTCTTTGCCCAGTTATAATAAAACTTGATTAAAGTTATAATACTATTTGATTGTTTACCTACACCGCGGTTTCGTTTAATTTTGAGTCCATATGACACCCATTACGAAATTCCTTATCGTTGTAGATTCCATTTTACACAACAGTGCAACACTAGTGGAGACAGTCCGTGACATAGCTATAGCATGACTAGCCATAAAGAATCGATGCTTAGTCTCATTACATTTTAGATTTAAATTATCTAAAGGCCCTCTGTATGTTTGCGTAAGCTTATCAAAATATTGGGTGCCTCCTTGCAGAGGTTGATACCCGTGAGTAGAAACAGTCGTTATCAATTGTCAAAATCTGTTCGAGCTGCGTCACGAGCACTTTATAATATGTGTACCCGTTAGAAGTACAAGTCCATAACAGCTCGGCTGCACCGAATAGAGAACAAGTAGCGAACCAGATTTATTGTTATCGTTATTTGATGTCACAACTTTCCATTCTTTGAGCCAAAATTCAAGACGCGCAATAAGTAATGTGTGTACTTGTACGACCTTGTACGACGTTTTACTTGTTCATTATAGTTTTAAAGTAAATCGTATGAAAAAAGTAACTTAGAGATATACAAATACCAATTCTTTAGATTGAAAACTTGTATTCCAAACAAATACAAGTTTTCAATCTGGAGAAGTTGAAATTCGGCAACTCACCGCTAGATGGCTGTAGTAGTATCTTATTGCGCTAAGTAACAAATCCACATGGAGACAATTTTAGTGTTGCTGCCTATTTTTTAAGGTCCTCATTTGTTTTAAACAAATTATTGTTATCAACTACAAGGCAGATTTTTATATACGAGTTTGAAACAAAAAATCAGAACTTAACGTAGCGCATTCAAATAACCTTGTTTACTTTTATTCCAGTTTAATTTGTATAATATTTGACAATGAATTTTAATATGCTTAATAGAAGTATAATTTCATAGTGGTATCTAACGACTCCGTGGCGCAACGGTAGCGCGTCTGACTCCAGATCAGAAGGTTGCGTGTTCAAATCACGTCGGGGTCAAACTTATTTTACTATTTTTGGCAATTTTAATGCATTTAAACTACAGAACAGTATAATATATATATTTTTTTCTTTAATTTTCATGAACGGTCTCGCAAAGTATGTGCAATGTTGGAGATGCCGCAGGACCGAACCCGGGGCCTTTCACATGAAAAGCGCAGGCTATAGCAATAAGTGGACCCACAAAAAGTATACACATAATTGGAGATCCTGGGTTAGGGGACCTTTTACATGTAAAGCGAAAACTGCAAATGGAGCAAGCAGTGTACCGCAAAAAATGCAAAACTGGAGATGCCGGGGATCGAACCCGGGGCCTTTCACATGCAAAGCGAACGCTCTACCACTGAGCTACATCCCCTAGTGGTAAAGTTGTTGAAATTGCTCTATATTTCTTCGTATAACTTCTATAGAACTATACATTTTTTTATAGTATGTTTTTGAGCCGAATTGTTCCGATCGAAGAGCTTAACCTAGTCGGTTTTAATTTTTTGCTTTGCTATCGCCATGTATCTAGGTACTGGTGTTTACTCTAAAGACCTAATTAATAACTATCTTTTAAAATACTCCCGATTATTTGTGATGTTACATAGTCGGTTATTTAAGTACACCGTGTGCACAAATTTTTTGCTGTATTTAATTTATTCTGTTGTTTCAGGTTCAGCGAAATCAATGTTGCACGCATTATGTTGGATTTATAGTAAGATTTTAAGAACAGATTCAATTAGAAGATAAATAAAAAGTATAGTAGGTACACATAATCACTCAATATTTTTAATTTCTGAATATTATTTACAGTGACTGGCACTGTAAATAATATGTTTTTATTTTCACAACATGTGTTCTAAACAGAACGTGTTCGAAGAACAATACAGTACAATATAAAACTATCGGTGCCGTTTGCTAGCTGAAGTCGTCGTTTACTATCTTTATTTAAATAAACAGTTAGTTATATAAAGTGCTAAAGAGCTACATAGAAGTGACACTTGCTGGAGACTGCGGTATGCATGATAAACTAGATAGATTACTATCTAAAACGTAATGAATAAAGTGAACGAGATAATAACTATAATAATAACGAAAAAAGTTTGATGCAGTTTAATAATCCGTAAGTTCTTTGTCGAGAAGTGTCAGTTCTACGTAGTAAAATGTTAAAAATAAACTTTCTATACACATACTCACCTTTAGGACACTGTCTAAGTTGATGTAAGGCTGCCTACCATGTTTATGAGAATGAATGAATGTCCGTCGCAATAGTGTAACCTAAACTTTATTCCGGCACAACCCTACGTCACCACTGCGCTAGGCTGAACTGTAGTGTTATTCTGTAAGAACTCACTGACCAACTCACTTCTGAATCTGCAGCGAAAAGTAGTAACAACAATACAATATTAGAGATTTCACTGCGGATTCAGAACTGAGTTCTTACAGCATAGCCACGCAGATTGGAACCTAGAATTTTATGTTCTTGTTGGTTTTCAATTTTTCTTCGCACTAATGAGGTTTCCGGCTTTTCCCTACTGTTGTTAATATGCTAACAT
Organism: Diloba caeruleocephala; assembly: GCA_947459985.1. NCBI lineage: Eukaryota > Metazoa > Arthropoda > Insecta > Lepidoptera > Noctuidae > Diloba > Diloba caeruleocephala. Next base: position 25,084,660 of record OX381621.1, on the reverse strand, counting down.
CTAATGCTGTAAAATCATGTTTCATATCCCCAATTCTTCCTGATTGAATTCTGCATTAAACGTAATGACATCCGTTAGTTCTGGGGAGTTTGTTGCGCAGCTTGTTCTTCCCAGCTTAAATATAAACACTCGGAAGCGGTGAAAGGTGGGCATTTTTGGAGGCTGTTTTCCATAATGTTGACGTCCAAAATCAATCATTGTCAATGTTGAATATACGTTATTTCATTTCATTTCATATCAATTCTACAGTAGCTAACATAGACAGTGTACGATGTAATCCAAATGTTCACCGCGCCTCCGCCTCCATGATGAACTCGGTGATCATCATCTCCATAGAGGGCGCCAGGCCGCGCTCCATACAGGCGTGCTTGAAGCACTCTGCCACATGCATGATGCGCCAACAGTGGTCGTCCTCGTGGTCGAACTGCTTCTCGCAGGTGTGGATCAGCTCCACCATATGTCGAGCTAAAACCTCACCTGCGCATAAACGTATCTAATTAATAAACCCTGTGACAACTTCATCTATAAGCTTGCGTTTTCGAATTTGGAGGTCTGCGTGCAGTCCTATATAACCTGAGATTAGGCACGATTTTACGAACGAGCAAGGTAAAATAAATTTTAAAGTAGGAAGGCACCGTTACAAAAAAGTTTATCATAGGTTTCCATTATCGGTGAAGCGTGTTTTGCCTAGATCGTGTAAACGATCAACATTAAAAAGTAGTGCGGTTGGAGAACAAATCTAATAATATAAATTATAAACTGACATGGTCACTGACACTATTATTAGAACTGAAAACGGGATATTTACCATGGTTTTTATTTATTTTGAGTCCCCGATATTTTGGCGCTGTTACAAGCGCCATGTTCACGGATGAACTAAAGTTTTTGCGGGTGGATGTTTACGAGCAGATATCGGGAAATCAAAATAAATATAAACTATAGTATCCCGTTTCCAGGTCTAAATATAAAATACTTGCCGTTGGGGAAGGACAGGATGAACTGTTCGGTGTTTTCGTGGTGCATGCGGCTGGAGTCGGTCAGCAGGTTGAAGTACCTGCTCATGCACAGCATGGCACAGCCCAGCTCCCGATGCTCAAACTTGAAGTCTTCGCGCCAGAAGTGGAAAAATTCTTCCATCTTTTCCTCCGTCAGTTGACTCTGAGAAATAGCACGTTATGTGTGATGCTGTATACGACTACATGTGTGATGTGATGCATCATATCCCATAGTTATCACGTGTTGACATAAAAGTATTGTGTCTAAGCAAGACACAAATAATGCACTATAGCCAATGGTAGTCAATGACAGCTCTAGTGTCATCTTACGAGGACCTGGAGCCCCCTTTACCGAAGATGACCGCTCCAGTGGTTTGAGCCGGTAGGAGTCAGGAGGCATTATTTTTTGAGTAGCACTTGGGTGTCGTAAGAGGCGACTATGGGATTAGCCGGAGGATGGGCAGCAGCGTCCTTCAAGTACATTAACAACTCAACTGCGGTCGTCAACCCGCCTGCCGAGCGTGGCGATTATGGCAAAACCCCCCAATGAGCACACAACACACTCAGACGATTCTTTGTGGCGATCTTTGGGGAGGCTTGTGTCCAGCAGTGGACTTTAATCGGCTGAAACGATGACATATAAGTAATTTATTTTTTAAATTTAAAAGCTCTGACTATAAGCATTTTTTTTATTATTATTGGCCTTCTCGCAGACATTTCCTAGGAAATATGGCTGCTCAGCCGGACATTTCTGGCGAAGTCAAAAGAGGCCTCCAGCCAGGCTCGGTATTAATATATTCTACTTTAACTTAAAAACAATTGTTTGTTATCATTTCATATAAATTGACATACTACTAAGTTTTAATTTTACTATTTAACATCATCATATCAGCCACAGGACGTCCACTGCTGAACAAAGGCCTCCCCCTTAGATTTCCACAACGAGCGGTCACATGCCGCTCTCATCCAACGACTCCCAGCGACCTTCACCAGATCGTCTGTCCACCTCGTTGGAGGTCGTCCCACGCTGCGTTTTCCGGTGCGCGGTCTCCATTCGAGAACCTTTGTGCCCCAACGGCCATCAGTTCTACGAGCAATGTGCCCTGCCCATTGCCACTTCAGTTTACTAATCCTTTCAGCTATGTCGACAACTTTAGTTCTTCTACGGATCTCCTCATTTCTGATTCGATCTCGTAGAGAAATACCAAGCATAGCTCTCTCCATAGCTCGCTGAGTGACCTTGAGCTTTCTTATGAGGCCCATTGTGAGTGACCACGTCTCTGTTCCATATGTCATCACTGGTAACACACACTGGTTAAAGACTTGCGTCTTGAGGCATTGCGGTATTGTTGACGAAAAGACGTTGCGAAGTTTCCCGAACGCTGCCCAGCCGAGTCGGATTCGACGATTGACCTCTTTCTCGAAGTTGGACCTACCTAACTGGACAGTTTGTCCTAGGTAGACATACTCGTCAACAACTTCGAGAACAGAGCTCCCAACGGATATTGGGATGGGCACGACATGGGCATTTGACATGACTTTTGTCTTGCCCATGTTCATCTTAAGGCCCACCTGTTGGGAAACTCTGTTGAGATCATCGAGCATTGTGCTGAGCTCTTGCAGCGATTCTGCCATGACTACGATGTCATCGGCAAATCGAAGGTGAGTGATATACTCGCCATTGATGTTAATGCCGAATCCTTTCCACTCCAGTAGCTTGAAGGCATCCTCCATTGCAGCGGTGAACAGTTTCGGGGAAATGACGTCCCCCTGTCTCACACCTCTCTGCAATGGAATTGCCCCCGTGCTCTGTTCATGTACTCGGACCGACATGGTGGCGTTTCTGTATAAGCACTTCAACACTTCAATGTACCGATAGTCAATCTGGCACCGCTGCAGAGATTGCAGCACTGCCCAGGTTTCGATCGAATCGAAGGCTTTCTCATAGTCCACAAACGCCAAGCATAGTGGCAGATTATACTCCTCGGTCTTCTGTATAACCTGCCGCAGCCTATGGATGTGGTCTATGGTACTGAAACCTTTTCGGAAACCGGCTTGTTCGGGAGGCTGGAAGTCATCAAACCTGCGCTCGAGACGATTCGTGATGACCCTTGAAGACAGCTTATAAACATGGCTCAGAAGTGAGATGGGTCTATAATTCTTCAATAGGGTGTTATCACCCTTTTTGAAGAAGAGCACCACCTCACCTCTGTTCCACGCTTCCGGCGTTGTGCCCTCGAGTAAGACGGAATTGAATAGCTTCTGAAGGACTTTAAGTACCGGTGTTCCACCCGCTTTCAGAAGCTCTGTCGTAATTCCGTCTCCACCCGGCGCCTTGTTATTTTTAAGCTGTTTCAAGGCCATCCTAATCTCGTACAGGCTGATGTCCGGGATATCCTCGGTATAGTGTCGGGTTAGTTTGGCTCGCGGGTCTTTGTCAGAGCCAATGGTAGGTATACTTACCGATGTGTATAACTGCCGGTAGAACTTCTCAATCTCTCTCAAAACCTCTGGCTTAGTCGACGCTACACTGCCGTCCTCGGTCTTCAGCTTCATAATACGACTTTGCCCAATAGACTTGTCTCTTGCGAACACTTTGGAGCCTTGATTCCGCTCAATCGCCTCTTTAACACCGTTGGTGTTAAAGGTGCGGATATCGTGACGCAAGGACTTCCATATCCGTCTATTGAGCAGTCGGTATGCTTCAGCATCACCGGAAGACTGCAGCGTCATGGCGCGTCTTTCTGCCATGAGGTCGAGAGTGTGATCGGAGAACTTTTTTGGTCTACCTTTACGGTGGGCCTTAAAGAACTTAGACCCAACCGTTTGGACAGTTTCTACAAACCTACCATTTAAATCGTCCACAGATACGCAATGTTCTAGGCACTCTAGGTTTTGGAGTTCGAGTTGAAAGCTCTCGGGGTTTTGGATATGAGCACTAGAGGGCCGGAGCGTAGACCTCATCAGACGAGACCTCTCAACTTTGAGATTAATATTCAATGTGCCTCTTACCATTCGGTGATCACTACCGGTTTTCACCCTGTGGATCACAGAGACATCATTGAATATTTGCCTCCTATTGGTCATGATGAAGTCAATCTCATTCCTCGTGGAACCATCGGGACTCATCCAGGTCCATTTCCTGTGAGGCGGCTTTTGGAAAAAGGAGTTCATCACGAAGAGTCCCTCCTTTTCCAAAAAGTCGGCCAGCCTCTGTCCCCTGGGGTTCCGTTGCCCATATCCAAATTGCCCCACTCTCAACTCACCATCGCATCGAGTGCCCAGCTTCGCGTTGAAGTCCCCCATCACAACAGTGAAGTGTGTCTTCGAGGTATGTATGGCCCTACTTACGTCCTCATACATACTCTCTACTTCATCATCTGGGTGTGTCGAGGTCGGTGCGTAGACCTGTATGACCTTCAACGAATACCTCTTGGATATTCTGAGTATAAGGTACGCTACCCTGCTCGACACACTTTCGATGGCCACTATGCTGTTAATGAGGGACCTGCGGACGAGAAACCCGACACCACCTTGAGACAGATGTTCGCCTTCCCGGTAGTAGAATAAGTTGCCAGATTTCAGGGTTATCGTGTCCTCGCCCTCTCTTCGGACTTCTGATAGACCCATGATATCCCAGTGCAACTTATCTATTTCTTCTTCCAGCTCAACAATCTTTTCGTCTGCCCTCAGTGTGCGTGTGTTATACGTTACCAGGGCCAGTTTTCGTTTGGGGTGGTAGCCGGATCCCGTCCGGTGATTCTTAGCACCCCCTGCCCCGCCGTTACCGTGGCCGCTACCATGACCAGGAATAGCGGGGCTGCCGGGAACTGGGGGCCGGTGCATTAGTTGTGTCGTCATTTTGGGGGGGAATTTGCCGATACTCACCACGCTTGGCAGGCGTGTTGGTGAGCGCAGTAATGCTTCTGTTCAGCAAAGGGACGCTGCTGCCCATCCGTTTGGTTAAGAGTCCCTTAGTCGACTTTTACGACCTCCACGGGAGGAGACGGAGTGGTGCTATATTCTTAATCCGGACACCACACGGATGATATTTAACATAACGTATCGATATTCTATTGTTTTTATCTGATGTTGCGAAAAGCAGTGACATCCATAGTATTAATACCACGAACAAACATAAACTCGTTGTTCCTGCCACTAGGCTCCAGACGATAACCAAATCATTTACATGTCAATGTGTACGTGTTTACAATAAAATCCCAAGTCATATTCAAAAATTAAGTCTTAATAAGTCCAAGTCAACAATGTGCTCATAAAATATTGTAACATTTGATATGATTTAAAAAGAGTAACCATGGAGTTTCTTGGCCGTTCTTCTCCATAGGAAATCCACATCTTGGAACGCGGCAGCTAAAGTCTCGGCGATTAATAAGTGCCTGTATACATATGTAAACCATTTACATGAATAAAAATATATTTTATCTTATCTTATTAATTTGATCACTGGGCTTTTGTATTTTATATTTCTATCTTAGTATTCTAACACGTAATTTATAATAATGTAGTATATTCTTCTTGTAAGTTTATATTTGTTCGCCTTTTATGGCAAAATATGGTGGAACTGTTTTTCTTCCTTCTTCAATTAACGTGATCTGGTTGTGAAAGTTACACTGTTTGTTTTACCAATTAAATGTTATCTTATCTAAGCGTTTGCTAGGGCTCAGAGGATTCTGTTGCTAGATTCTGAAAACTATTTTAAACTGCCGAGTCCCAATCCCTTTTCACGTAATTTGGTGTTACAGAAATAGGTGTAGATCTATTGTTCGTAGTAGTATTCGTATCGATCGTTATATAGTTAAAAGTTCTGGTTGGGCTTGAATCCGAATAAAAAGAAATGTGTGTTTTTTAGCTAATGGTCATGATCCGTGATTGATCGTAAACAGAGCGCTACCATTCGTTGGTACACAGAAGGCATTTACTATAAATATTTTTGCAATGACAAGGGTGTGAATATTCGACAGTGGTAACGTCAAGAACGAAAGGGTAGGTCAAGTCAAGACCGCATAGTGAGGCCTCGGGGGAATTTTTTACAATCCCTCGAGAAATGCCTGGGGGGTGACCTCTTTACAGTCGCCTTCCCTCTGCTAGAGGGGATGACCACTTTACAGTCATCTCCTCCGAGATGTGCCTAAAGGCGCGGCACGAACGGGTGGCTCTAGACGGAGATCTTTCGAGTTCCTGGAGCCTCCCTTCGGTGCCGACGATGATACCTCCGGTGGTTTTAGCCGGTAGAAGTCCGGCAAGTCCGTCAAGTCAAGTTAAATATTATTATTTCAAATAAACCAATTAATGGCACATATGAAACGTCAGAGTCTAAGTTGCACGGTTCCAATTAGTTGATCCTATCGAGAAGTGCCGGCGAGAAAATCCATGGATACTCTCTTAAAGTAGTTGAGGTTACAATAGGTACTGAACAAGGTATTAAGAACATATACAAGGTATTTAAAATTTTATCAATACATTCATCATATCAGCCACAGGATGGCCAGTCAGTTTACTAATCCTTTCAGCTATGTCGACAACTTTAGTTCCACGGATCTCCTCATTTCTGATTCGATCTCGTAGAGAAACACCAAGCATAGCTCGCTAAGTGACCTTGAGCTTTCTTATGAGGCCCATTGTGAGTGACCACGTCTCTGTTCCATATGTCATCACTAGTAACACACCAATACATTGATGAAAAATAAATAAAGCAGCTATACAGTACAAATAGCTCTTCAGATATATTTGGTTACCAGGGAAGCCGCAGAAAAGAGCTATCGCCTTAAATCCCTATCGTCAACATAGTTTTAAATAATATAGCAGTCTTTTTTAGGAGAACTGTTTAAACGTGTGCTTTTAACTTCCCGTATGTTGTAACATATAGTAACTATAGAGTTACCTCCTCCCGGCACTTGTCCAGCGCCTGCCCGAAGCCGAGGGTGACATCCTTCATAACGTTGACGTCGGCTCGCAGCGCGACCGCCGCCGTCAGGAGGAGCAGCGCTCGCAACACCTGCTGCATGTTGACTCCTTACTTGTGAGCCACTGTCTATTATGGCAGCTTAATATAACCAACGCTGACGGTAATCACTACCCCGGTAATGATGTGGTGCAGATAATAGGTGTGTTCAAGTGGGAGGGCCTTTACAAGCATGACCGCGTTGCTTGTTTGTTTTTTCTGCATTTTAAGGCAGTACTTATATATTATGAGTAATGGTTAGCACAGATCTTTCATAATGACGACACGGTTGGTGCAGTGGTTGATACAGTCGACTGCTGCGCTCCGGGTCGCGGGATCGATTTCCGCACGGAACAAATATTTGTATGATCTGCAGGTAGTTGTTTCGGGTCTGGGTGTATTGTGTGTGGAATTTGTGTCTGTAAACGCACCCACGACACAGGAGAAATCCTAGTGTAGGGCAACGTTTTTAAAAAAAATAACAAAAATCTTAATAACCGTGTTTCGGTTACATTGACGCCTGTAGGAAAGTAGCGGCAACGAGTTAGTATCTTGACAAATACTCTACGCACGCAGTAGGCGACCGTCGCAAACGTGTTATGAGTGCTAACGTCTGTGTAATTTCATTTTTGATTTAATTTGATTAATAGAATTAATTTGCCGTGTAGTGCCGGCTCAGAATGCCACCACCCCATCTCCTCCCATGGGTATCGTAAAAGTCGACTAACAGGTCGGCCGGAGGATGGGCAGCAGCGTCCTTCGAGTACATTAACACCTCAACTGCGATCGCCAACCCGTCTGCCAAGCGTGGCGATTATGGCAAAACCCCCCAATGAGCCCACAACACATCCATATCGGTCGTTGTGGTGATCTTTGGGGGAGGCCTGTGTCCAGCAGTGGACTTCATTCGGCCGAAATGATGAATAGAATTAATTATTAAAAGTGAGTAATACGATCAATTCTCTTTACAAGTCATTTTTTATAAAGAAACTCGCCGGTAGTATAACTTAATGCTGAATTAAGTGCCGAATGTATCTAGATAATAAATCATTTTCAATAAGTTTAAAATAACAAAAGAGTGATTAACAAAAAATATATTTTATTGTAAAAAAGCGTGGGGTGCATGATGTCAATTGTGGTTAATACTTATTTGTAAAAGTAGCGCCATCATGAATCGTCGAACGTCAATATCTGATAAAGCACCCCACGCTTTTTTTCAACAAAATATTAGTCATATCGGCCATTTATACGTCCACTGCTGAACAGGCCTCCCCCACAGATTCCACAACTGTGTCATCATTTTGGGGGGTATTTGCCAATACTCACCACGCTTGGCAGGCGGGTTGGTGAGTGCAGTATGGCTACCGTTTCACAGAAGGGACGCTGCTGCCCATCCCTCTGGTTTAGATTCCCTTAGTCGCCTTCTACGACATCCACGGGAGGAGATGGAGTGGTGCTGTATTCTTAATCCGGACACCACACGGACTTAAATAATAATAATATTACATTTTGTTAATCTATATATCTATCTATCTATATTGTAATATTTAACTTATTGATATTTTTTTTCTAATTTTTAGTTCGGTTATCTACAAAAGCGTGTTTTTTTAAACTATTCTTTATTTATATTTTTTAGTGCGGCTAACTAAACTAACGTATTTTTTTTTTGTTTTGCTCATGCTGAATGTCCATGTTGCCTGTCCGCAGTCTCAATAACTCCGGCTGGTAATTATTTGCCCAAGCATCTTCCTTTCGACGTTAAAGTTAACAAATCCTCTCTCCATTACGGATAAAATCATCTGAAGAATGAGACACTATTCGAGACTCATGGCACTCTTGCCGCGGAAAATTGAATCGACATCTTATGGAGGTATTATTTTTTGTACAACTTTGTGTTTGTCGATGAATTTATCATTTTTTCTGGGTATCAGAGATGAAAATACCGTTAATCCTGAGGATCGTGGCAAGGATAATGGGACAAACTCTTTAAATTATTGCATTGTCATCAGTCCTAGATAAGTGTGCGAAGTTTCAAATCAACGCGACGTTTTGAAGGGGATGAAAATCGAGTTAAAAAAATCTGTTATGACATACCAAGCTAAGAAAAGCGTGTTAAAAATTGGTGTGTAGGGTGTGCCAGCCTTTACATTATGTTCGCCAAGCTGACCTCTACACGAGAGACATGATGAGGTCCAAACTGCTCATTAGCGTGGCATATAATTAGGCCTCGTTACAAATTGCCGCCCGCCGCCATTGTGCTCATGACGTTAGGTAAATAATTGAGCATTTTTTTATGATAACATGTCATTCATTCGATTACCATTGACGACTGGTTACCTTCATATATGTATGACATTGTATTTGGCTATTATTTCTATAATAAGTTGATATATTCCGAGCGTCTCTCTTGCCTTTCTCAACTGTGGAGGAAACTATGATACGATTTCCTTAAGTTCCTTAAGTTGTCGATGGAGCATTAGGTTGCGGGATACGATTAGCAGCTGTTACATTCCATGTTCGTCGTTCGTCTTATCAGATAATAAAATCAAAAGCATCCGCAAAGGAGGTTCGTCCGGTCTGCCGCAACATGTTACCTGCAACTATTATATCTTGTTAGAATGCGCTTCGTATTTCAACAAGTCTATAGTCTATGCAGTCTGATGCATATGCTATACGAGGATATGTATTGTAACGAATAATTGGGTAACCGTGCTGGTACGCGGGAAAGAACGTACATATAACTTTGGAATTATAATTATAAAACTCTAGTTACTTCTAGATACATTTATGTCTCAGAAGGTAATAGAATTAGATTTTTCCATAACCGATGACCTCGCTGATGGCAGCCCGAATTCTCTCTCTTCTTTTATTTTCTCCGTCAAAACATTCTTATATAATTATTTCAAATAATGTTTTTTTATTCTATGTGGCTAGGATTTTTCTCCCAAAGAGTTTGAACCCTATTATAATATCTACTGAAATAGTTCTAACCTTTGGCTTTATTCGCTATGCGATATGAAATAATTCCACTCACGCAACGCGATATTTATTTATTTTATATACTTAAAGTATTTTTATACCATTATGGTGGCAAACAAGCATACGGCCCGCCTGATGGTAAGCGGTTACCATAACCTATTTGATACAGTGGTGACAGTTATTGCGGTACGGTCGCGTTGTATGCACGGAATTATTTCACATTGAATAATTCACGTTTCCAGATGGTTAGGATGCGTCTGGATTCTCCCGACACTTCCTTATGATATCCAGACTCCCGAGAAAATATAAAATTTGCCGATAAACAGCTTATTGTAAAGTTATATGCTCAATTTATAAGTAAGATGTTTCAATTTTAAGTATTTTCTTAATATTTCTAAAGGATCTAAATTGTTGGATTCAGTGGAAACAAATCCAAAATACATGTAGGGATGTTATTCGTTAGGTACGATACAAGTTTTAGTGGTCTCAAAATTGTTGATTATTTAATAATGTTTAGTTTTCTGACGTAAACGAATATAAAAGTCGAATTAAAAATTAATAAGTAATTTTTTGAATCATTATATTTAATTCTCCTGTCAACTACGTCAAAACACCGATATCCGACAATCTGGCAACCCTAGCTCATATATATGTATGTTAAAAAATAGGACAAATACATTAATGGTCGTTTGCACTAAACTTAAGCACTCGTAATTCTCTCTCTGACGTAGTAAAATTTTAAATCGCTAACGGCTCAATACTGAAACGCCATTTAATATTAAATCTCGCTTTAACTATTCGAGAAATGTATTTTCGGTAGGAAGTCGGGCGTCTTAAATCGTTAAGCGGGATTATAAAGTGGCGCTTCAGTATTCGGCCGTAAATAGGCATCAACTTAGCGTTTAGTGCAAAGGGGCATAACATTATAGGGGCATAACATGATAGGGGCATAACATTATAGGGGCATAACATTATAGGGGCATAAAAAACGAGTACGTACCTAAATAAGGAAGAATAAATTATCAGAAATAACATTCTGTTTTGAGAGTGTGAACTCGGTGGCTGCAACGTTCGGCAACAATATTAGGTACTTGAATTACAGCTATAACTTATGTGCGCTTCATATTGGCGGCATAGCGTAGTGTATCTACTAATCATATATTCATTTTAATTATAGATTCACGCCCAGGAAGTGTGATTGTTTACATTTTCAGGACAGGTTCTTTGATTAAACATTCAAAGGTTAGGTCATTCGAGTCAGATTGTGAAGTCGCTACGAATGTAACTATAGATGATTCATTTTCTTCACCTGGACATCTCGACAGGCGCTTTAATGAACACCTGTTAAGTTTTTAAGCTTATCTGTTTCTTGATATAGCAGCTAGTTGGCAATGCTACGTTAATTGATATGGTTCATCTCGGCGCAAGTTCGTGCGAGCGCGTCACGTCCCGAGCCGATGCGGCGCGGCCCGGTACGGCGCGATCGCCGATCTGCCGAACGCCGTAATGCCTATAATTGTAGCTAATTGCGAGCGCTCCGTTTGCGGCGCACCGACACGCCTCCAACACACACATAGCTACGCACTACTCTCGTTACAAGTATGCACGGAGCTTCATCGCGTGATGCGCCTGCCTGTCTATTTCTGTGCAAGTAAGTGTTCCCGTTGCATGTTTTAGTACATTTTGTGTTATATTGCAAATATTACAATACCGGCTGATTACCTAAGTCGCAGACGCCTTGCAACAGGCGTAAATTGCTCCAATGCCGCTGTCAAACGTCAATTTGATATTACTGATATTACCTTTTTTTTTTTTAAAAACGGTTCCCCACACTGGGATTTCTCCTGTGTCGTGGGTGCGTTTACAAACATGAATTCCACATACAATACACCCAGACCCGGAACAACTACCTGCAGATCATACAAATATTTGTTCCGTGCCGGAATCGAACCCACGACCAGGAGCGCAGCAGCCGACTGTAGCGACTAAACAGGCGAAGATCTCTGACGCGCCTCTGTCGGACAATCAATGAACTAAAACGTTCGTTCTTTTTAGTTCCACTGGTGGCTACTGGCGCTAGTAACTATGCATCCTCCACAATAGCGCCAGGCGGGCGATGCCTTACGTAATACCAATTTTTTTGACGCTTTGCCACCGATGTATCCTTGGATGCGCGATAGCTGCTATCGCGTCTGCTGTTGCTGTTTTTAGCTAATCAGCCCGCGGGTCTAGACTATTGTAGTATTGGCTTTAATAATGTTTCACTGGACTTGCATTGAATCTCACATCCATACGTTCTGCTCTCTTATAATACACACACACAAATGTTGCTGTGCCCGACAGGGTCCATAATGATCTCATATTTTTAAATTACCACCTAATTACACATTGTGGAATGCAATAAATAATTGAGAATTGCTCTCCTATTTTGTAGCAATTGCGACAAGTTAATATCACGTAAACTGGTACTTGTATTATTCACACATAACACTAGTTCTAATAGAACCCTGTACCGCGGCCTATTGTCCGCCTCACACGTAAAATGTAAACACCTGTTGTTATAGAAAACTGTTCCACGGCCTGTTATTTTGGGACACGCTACTGGAACAAGAAGAGGTTTCTTATTTTACCAATGATAGATAACCCCTAGTCTGAATCTTTAAGAGTTGCCTGTGCTAAATAAAACGGTTTTGTAGATGCCGTTGAACTGTATTGTTTATATAAAAATATATGAATAATTAAGTTTCTGTATATTTATACACATCATCATCATCATCATATCAGCCACAGGATGTCCACTGCTGAACAAACAAACAACCCTTAGATTTCCACAACGAGCGGTCACATGCCGCTCTCATCCAACGACTCCCAGCGACCCTCACCAGGTCGTCTGTCCACCTCGTTGGAGGTCGTCCCACGCTGCGTTTTCCGGTGCGCGGTCTCCATTCGAGAACCTTTGTGCCCCAACGGCCATCAGTTCTACGAGCAATGTGCCCTGCCCATTGCCACTTCAGTTTACTAATCCTTTCAGCTATGTCGACAACTTTAGTTCTTCTACGGATCTCCTCATTTCTGATTACCAGTGATGACATATGGAACAGAGACGTGGCCACTCACTGTGGGCCTCATAAGAAAGCTCAAGTTCACTCAGCGAGCTATGGAGAGAGCTATGCTTGGTATTTATACACAATCATATCATTTTATTTAGTCTTTATTTATTTAGGCTCAGGTATAAGTGACGTATTTGGCAGTAACAAAATAATGTATTAAATATCTATTCGCCGATTATTTCATGCATCTAGCAACATTGTAGAGGATGTATTCATGAAGAACATCAGTTATCTTTTGATTATTATATTTAATCCTTTTCCCATAGTAAAAATCCTAATTATTTAACAAATAATAATTGAAAAATTAAAGAAGAATATGGATAAATGTTTCATTAGTGTAACGTAAGGCCCATTTTTGGCCCTCTCTTTTGAAAATATTACAGTCGTCAGTCAATGTTATGTTACCGTCGTCTAAGAACGTTTCCTTGTAGCCACGATAGTTTCGCTAGCAGGGTTTGTTGTCCCGGGGTGCCAAATATAATATTATATACATTAATTGCTTTTAATATACTTAGATTACTCCTGTGATTTCACAGTTTACCGACATAAATCTCACACGCAAAAGCACGGAGAGATCCGGAACTAATATAATGTTGTAAGTTAAAGGTATAAATATTTGGTCTGAGCGGGCATCGGAGCCGCGATACTTTTCCTGCAGAAAGCCAATCGCTTTGCCGCTGGGCCCAGGTTAGTTCCGCTTATCTTTTAGCGCCTGGGTCCCTGGATCCGCCCTTGAACCCATAGAGATATCGTATAGCGTAACTCTATACGCTATCTCTGTGTTTTGGTTATTATCAGAAAGTCGGTCTCCAAACTGTCCGTACGCGCACGCGCAGGCGATAAATAATTATAGTTAGTGTTTGAGATTATGTGAAAGTCTCTTTCGATACTGTTTGATTTCATTAATTAAATAGATTGTCACGGCATTATTATTTATATCGGTCTTCTATCACGGACATTTATTTATTCACAAATGTATTAATTTGGCTACTTAATATTTACGAGTGTAAGTGTGTTTAGTGTCGATGATAATGTTTGGAGAGCATGCGACTAATATGAGACTATTGATTTGGTGTCTCTTTGGTGGCTGTCAGTAATCCCCATTGAACATCGGCGCGATGTGTTGTCAGGAATGCAATAACACACAATGCTCATTCGCACAGTGAGCTAAGGTTAACAATTTTATTTTTGCAAATTGTTTTAATGTTCCGGACTGGTTTGCTGGCCGGTCGTGAGATCGACGCAGATTTAACGCAAGCTGAAGGCTGCGCCGGCGCAGCTAGTTGTGCGCAGAAATACGTTGCGGCTGGCTCAGGTTTAATTATTTAAAATAAAAATGCGACGCGCATATGATCTGCTTTATATTAGAACTTTAATTGCATATGTAGGCAGACACTACGAACAGGTTCCACGCATGCATTACACCTGACTAGACTTCTTTGGACTTTTCGGAACATTACTGTCCCAGTAACTCCCTGAGCCGAGGTCCGTGTCCCGCAGGGGACGCCCTCAGGCGCAGTTACTTATATATAAATTAAAGCTAGGCTGGAGGCTATTTAATGCATCGCCAAATTGTCCGGCATTTACATCCCTCTGGGGAAGAGTGCGAGAAGCCCTTCATAAAAAAAAATCACTCGGCGCATGCGCAGGCCGCGCGACAAATACAAATGATGTAACATTAAAATTGGAAATAGATCTCGCCGTACGATGGTATTAGTTTCATGCTACTGGTATCTCTGATCGTTTGCGAGTTACGATGCAGTTCGGGCATTGCCGTAGAATGTCGGTGTCTGATATAAAACATTATTGTTATTGCTACGCGGAACATCGGCTTGTAGAGCTGCGTGGGCGCACACATTAAAACTTTACTTAATTGATCGCGGAGGTCAGCATACTAATGAGCGTTAAATTTGCAAAACGAGAGATGCAGGTAAGCGAAGAATTAAAACTGGAAATATGTAGATTGTTGCTGCTTGGCTGATTAGCTTCGAAACGCATTGGTTACCGATTTTTTTTTGAGACCAGTGACGAGCTTATTGCGGTTGTTCAGAGGGCCTGGCACGAATATTTTGACGTATAGTAACGTAAACGTATCGCTAATGTGAGTCAATTTTGAATTGAAAATACTTGACCCGCACATATTTTTTATTTAAACTGAAGACTTTATTCATACATACATACGTATACGACGAACAAATGAAAGGTTCGTCGTATAAATGAAAATGCTATAGGATAGTTGTATTTTAGATTCCAAATTCCCTCACATTCTCGTTATGATTGCGATACTATACGTCAACATATTCGTGCTAGGCCCTCAGGTTGCGAAAAGTAAGATGCGATAACGCATCGATTCACAGTGAATTACTTTTAATTATTATCATTGCTGTATGCAAACGGCCTATATTCGCATGCAAAAATAATCCTACATAATCAGCCTATTACTGTCCCACTGTTGGGCACGAGCATTTTCTCACAATGAGAAAAGTTAGGCCTTATTCCACCACGCTGGCCAAGTGCGGGTTGGCGGACTACACACACCATTGACAACATTTTGTAACCCTCTCAGGTGTGCAGGTTTCCTCACGATGTTTTCCTTCACCGTTAACGCGAGTGATTATCAAATTCTGATCCGCACATGATTCCGAAAAGCCAGACCCCCCTCTGTGGAAGGCAAGCGTTCAACCACCAGGCTATTACTGCAAAATGATCCCAATTTCTTCTAATAACACAGTTATAACTATCTTCTCAATACCCTCACTATACCATATTGACTCGTTAAGCTTATCGAAGAGACAGGAGCTCACTAATGTACGTACAATAATAGTAGTCATCTCATCGGTATTTCTGTGCAATTGTGCATGAAGTTATTAGTGCAGTGCGTCTGTCATTATGTTATGCAGATGTCGCTATCAAATAGAGTGGTCTCCGTATGACGCGTCGCCGGCGCGGGGCACCTCTACCGCGCGGGTGGTCCGGACGGAATCGTTTACCGAACGACAGCGACTAATAACATAAGTAACTGCGGCTCGTGATAACAGCCGGCCTGGATACCGTATTGTGCGACCAGGGCGGTGGGTTAAAGTTGGCAGCGAAAATCTTCAGGTACTTTCGGGTTCTATGCTTCCCTGTTCTTATCAATCGTATCAAGATTTTCCCCCTATTACTTCTGGCCTGTCTGGTTATCTCAGATGAGGAGAATGTTAAGAATTGCAGGACTACTGATTTGCCCAAACATCTTACATTGTCTACCATTAAAATAAGGATACACAAAAAATATTTCTTTTCTTTAATTTGAAGTACAATGTATTCTTGAATTATCTCCAGTCTTAAACAAAGAATACTACCTGAGTTAGCAATAAGTTTAGTAGTTAGACGAGTACCTAGTTGTATATAGGTGCGAGTGACAACGTATTCGTAACTCTAGACTCTACTACTAAAAGAAAAAGAGACGGACGAAGACTACTCTACTTCATCACTGAGATAAGGAGACGTCAGGCTTACAAGAAAACGTAAATTTCTTCATTTCTGTTCTAATTCTAACATCCTTCATTTAATGTTCTGGCTAGGATCCGAGATATGTTTTGGAAGACTTTCATCCTACTGTCTTAACTTTTCCACAAAACTAGCTATTGATGGTAGCATTAAGATATACTCGTACGTCTCCGATGAGGATGATATAAGACGTCTTGAGACAAACTACATCATGAAATATTACCAAAAGGAAATACTCTTAGAATAAATTGAGTATTGTTATTTTATTATAATCAGCGTGCCTTTAATTGAACAAGACAACAAAGTGAAAACCGATTAATAAAGTAAATTAATCACGTGTGTTGTAATCGCTGGAAAGAATCTAAAACATTAATCGAATAGCGTTTAGAAAAGATTATAAAATTAATTAATACTTATCACGGAGGCCGGACTTCTTGAGAGCTATAAATTGACGAATGGTTTCTGTAAATAGTAATTAAAATATTTGGTGTGTGTTGTGTAGCGCCGCATGCGAGCCGGCGCGGGGCGGTAAGCTGCGCGGGCGCAGAACGCGCGGCAATTAACCATATAATTAGCGTAAATCATACCGTTTGATGTCGCCGCCGCGGTGTGCGGTAAACTATGCAAGGATTGCACCCGTGTGATTGCTACATAATGCAAAAGTACTTAAAAACTGTTTATGTTCAATATCCTTCGTATACA
Organism: Diloba caeruleocephala; assembly: GCA_947459985.1. Classification (NCBI taxonomy): domain Eukaryota; kingdom Metazoa; phylum Arthropoda; class Insecta; order Lepidoptera; family Noctuidae; genus Diloba; species Diloba caeruleocephala. The sequence continues at coordinate 25,067,420 of OX381621.1, read as the reverse complement.
CTCATAATGCGGCTAAATAACTGTAACAAAGTCTACTTGAATTCAGTAATTCTAACTATAATATCTCGAATGTCATCAGCGCGGAGCGACGGCTATTTGAAACTGACTGCTAAATAAATTCACGTCATTTAATGTTATGTCCACAGCTCCCACTGCTAGTTGCTACTGCCTTCGGGAGGCAGTCTCAGTAATCGGATATTCGTATAATACCTTCTTCAACGAGATAAATTTATTGTTGTAAGCGAAAGGAATTCTGTAGGTCCCCGACCGGTCCGTCTCACGCGGTGACTACATGCAATTGTGTTTTTGTTTTGGTACTCTTGATTGGTCAACAAAATCAAAGTGAAAATGGAATATAAATAATAGATTATCAACCGGTTACAGTCCCACTGCAGGGCAAACGCCTGTTCTCACAAAGAAGGAACGAGCATTGATCACCACGCTTGCTCATTGCGTGGTGGTGGGACCGTTAGATCCAGGTCATCCAGGTTCCTTGCGATATTTTCCTGCACCATTAAAGACAGTGGTGTCTAGGGCATTCAGAATCAGCCATGTTTTAGGAACCAGATTTTTAAATAACTGTTTGCCTAAAACATGGTATACGAATATAAGATATAAAGAAACATCAGTTTCTGTATTCTGGACCCGGGTTTTGTTGCAACAGTTTCCGAAGCCCTATTGCTGTAGATTAATTAAGAAAGTATATACCTATGACAAGACCAGGTTGTGAACCCGTGACCTTGTGCTGAAGTGGTGAGTCTTAAGTCAAGGCTATTACGACTAGATAGATAATAATATTACATTTCCTTCCGTAGCGTGGTGACCTCTTAAGCAAGATGAACTTTGACACCGGAAATACCCAATGATGAAGAAGTTACGTAAATTGTTGATGTATCCATAGTTTAGTTAAGTCAATATATTAATACTTCATCTTCCATCAGCTTCTGAGAGACTACATCACAGAAATTAATTAGCAATTAAGTTGCTTGAGTCTGTGGTGCGGCCGATGTAGTAGGCAACCCATGACTATAATATTAAAGTTGTGTGGCTTTTATACAATGCTGGTGCAATAGTGTTGTCTGTGTCTGTGTGGCTCCCGGTAACGTTAAGGCTACCTATCCCGTAACTGTCGTTAACGCCTGCTAAATAAAAATATTGAAATCTGGTTTTAATGAAATCACTCACGAATATTGTCTCGGTTATCATGTGCGCTTGTGACAACATATAATTATGGTCAACAATTTGTCGGCCAAGCGTAGTAATCTTGTTTTTAAAGATACCACTAGGTCTTCTTGAATCTCAAATGCACAAATAACCTGACCCGAAACAACTATCTGCGGTTCATACGCATTTTTGATTCGCCATCCCCGCATGGCGAATCCAATAATGCAATGTTCTTAGATGATCGTTTTTTGCAGCAGTCTATTAGTCTACCTATATGTTCAGTGAACTTCTCCATGCTGACATAATATACATATCACACGAAGGATATCCAGTGCTGAACTAAGGCTTCCTCCACATATTGTCACAATGACCGATCAAAGGCGTCCAACGCATCCCAACGAACTTCACCAGGTCATCCATCCATCACGTCGAAGGCCACCTAGCGTGGGACGTTGTAATTTCTGGTGTGCGGACTCTACTAAGCTAAGCTCTAAGCTTTTTGCCCCAACGGCCGTCACTTTCACGAGCAATGTGCCCTACCAATTGCCACTTAACGAAAGAAAGAAAAGCTTACTAAACTTTTCAGCTATGTCAGCAAATGTCGTTTTTCTACGGAACTCCGTATTTCTGATTCGATCCCGTAGAGATATGCCAACCATAGCTCTCTGCATAGCTTGCTGAACGATCTTGAGCTTTCTTAAGAGGCTCATAATAAGTGACAACGTCTCTATGCCATATGTCATCGCTGATATGATTGGCGAAAAGACGTTGCGAAGATTCCCGATCGCTGCCCAGCCGAGTCAGATTTGACGATTGATCTCTTTCACGAAGTTGGACCTTTTTTTTATTGATCCGGTGGAAATACCTCATGTACTTCCTTCGCCCCGGGAAAAGGCGAAGGGGCATGCCGGACTCCTACCGGCTAAAACCACCGGAGTGATCATCGGCGGCACCGAAGGGAGGCTCCAGGAACTCGAAAGATCTCCATCTAGAGCCACCCATTGGTGCCACGCCTTTACGCACGTCTCGGAGGAGATGACTGTAAGACGGTCATCCCCTCTAGCGGAGGGAAGGCAACTGCAAAGAGGCCACCTCCCCGGGCATCTCTCGAGGGGATTGTAAAGGATTCCCCCGAAGCCAGCACTATGCGCTGTGCTACGCACACAGCGGTACGTGACCGCGTGCATACCGCTGTCTTCCCGGGGGTCGTTCGGTATTAGCACGCAGATTTCCCAATAAGCGCACTCGCGACCCCCAAGGCCCCCTGCCATATAAAGACGACACAATATAATTTGAATAAATAATACGATTCCACGATGAGTTACATTAGCGACGTTAGCAACTCAGAAGCGAGATGGTTCTATAATTCTTCAACAGGATATTATCAACCTTTTTTAGGAAGAGCCCCACCTCGTCTAAGTTCCTTGCTTCCGGCATTGTGCCCTCAAGTAAGACATAATCAAATAGCTCCTGTGACTTTAAGTACCGGTGTTCCACCCGCTTTCAGAAGCTCTGTTATAATTCCGTCACCACGTGTGCTTTGTTATTTTTAATCCGTTTCAAGGCCATCCTAATCTTATACAGGCTGATGTTCGGGATATCTTCGGTATAGTGTCGGGTTAATTTGGGCGGTGTGTCTTTGTCAGAGCCAATGTTTGGTGCAGTTATCGAAACCTCTGGCTTAGTCGATGCTACGCTGCTGTCCCCAGTTTTCAGCTTCATAATATGACTTTGACCAATAGAACCCTCTTGCGAATACGAACTTTGAAGCCTTGGTTCCGTAAATTTAAAAGTAAGAACATCGTGACGCAAGAAACCTCATATCTGTCTATTGAGCAGCTGGTATGCTTCGGGATGGCCGGACATCTGGAGCGTCATAACGTCTAGGGTGTGATCAGAGAACTTTTTTGGTTTACCTTTATGGTGGGTTTTAATGTATATGGACGGTTGTGATATGTTGTTATAAACGGTTAGTTGTTTGGACAGTTTGTACAAACCTACGTTTTTACATTTACGTCATTTGAAGCTGTTTTTGAGTTCGACTTGAAAGTTCTTGGGGTTTTGGATATGAGCGCTATAGAGCCGGATCTTGACTTCATAAAACGAGACTTTCCAACTTTGAGATTAACATTCAATGTACCTCTTACGGTGATTACTATCGGTTTTCTCCATATGGATCACGGAGCCCCCATTGAGTACTTGCCTTTTATTGGTCATGATGAAGTCAATCTCATTTCACGTGAAATATAATATACTATTAATAACTAAGTCAACAATACCTCTGTACTGCAGAATTAAACCTCGAATTCGACTCTTAAAAATGCAGACGGACGAAACACATGTTCTGTGTTAAATAAAATCTTATCAAAGACGTGGAGGTGATAATGTGACATAACTTAAGCAGTTTGTAAGCAAACAAAACCATCTAATTAGTTTAAGCACTTCTAACGAATACAAATCAGTGCTTAGTACACTACTACACTATGTAGGACCACATGTACGCGCCGCCGTGTCGTTATGGTGCACTCTCGTCAACAATAGATCGTCCGATGTTTTTGCGTCCTCCGCTACGTCTGCCTCTTGTTCGTCCCGCAGACATGCTCCCGTCGTAGTTAGATACTTGCAATTAACTGTAAGGGCTTAGACACACGATCGAATAGTCCCGCTGGCACCACACTGCGCTCTTTATTAAATTTTACCCACATTCGTTATTTAGTCTCTTATGCCCAGTAATTTCATCAGTTATAGTGTCCTTCAGAGCGGAACAAAGTAACGTTTAATTTTAAAACACTACTACATAGCAAAATATCTGGCATTATGAAAGTACCCAACTAGTCTGACTGTTGCAGTGAGAGGCCTGCTACCAATAAAACTATTAACATCACACCGAAGCACCGAAAGGGGGGCTCCAGGACCTCGTAGAGCCGTCCACTGATGCCACCCCCCCTCCCGGGAGATTGTAAAGGATCCCCCGAAGCCTCACTGTGCGCTGTATGCATCACTAATCTAGGGCACACAAGTTGAACCGGCCGCCGTTCGTGTGCTTAAACCCTAAGCAGTTGGCTTCCCGAACAGAGCGACCGTCACTCAATCAAATATAATTGGTCCTTTGATCCGGCTGTATTTATGACGTCACTTCCTCCACTATGACTTCTTTATGACGCCGCTCATTACTGCACTACTAAACTACCCGGACATGTGCTGTATTTAAACACTCAACTGTTTACATAGGTAGCAGGTTTTTATGATAATGTGTGTCTGTATTTCTTATTAAGGAATAAGAAATACACATAGCGAGGGTATAGTGCTCAAATCCAATAAGTATGTAATTGTTACTTTCGAGATAATATATATTTAAGTTTTAAGGAAAAAATACCTACGTTATATAAATAATATTTTTTAAGTTTCTGGGGTGGTCTATTGTATCATAAAAATATATATAAGTTACAAAGATACAAAGTTACTAAGGGAGGACTTAATGGGTGTTACATCAAGAGAAATTAAACATTTATCGTACTTTACCAATTTGTTTACTCTATGAAAGTCACAAAAAATCAGGATAATTTTTTTTCAGTTTTCATCACTTTCAGTTGTGGTTTGGTGCACGTCTTCATACCACACACCCGTCCACGCTCGGGGTTCCTCGGGAATGATGAGTTTTTGCACATATTCATGAGGTGACTGACTGAAATATAAGAACTCTATGCATCTGGTACCTAATTAAACATTATCTGAAGGTGGGTTTGAATTTCTTTTAGTTATAGTTTTATATATATTAACGGGCATTTTACAGACATCTACATCATCATATCAGCCGAAAGACGTCCACTGCTGAACAAAGCCCCATGGATGCCCACAACAGCCGGCTACATTCTGCCCGCATCCAACGACTACTGGTGACCTTCACCAGGTCGTCTGTCCACCTCGTAGGAGGTCATCCCATGCTGCGTTTTCCAGTGCGTGGTCTTCAATCGAGAGCCTTTCTACCACAATGGCTAATTATCAGTTCTTCGAGCTATCTGCCCTGCCTATTGCCACTTCAGATTAGGCGGCACGGTTGGTGCAGTGGCTGATACAGTCGGCTGCTGCGCTCTGGGTCGCCGGTTCGATTCCCTCACGAAAAAATATTTGTACTATCTGCAGGTAATTGTTCCGTGTCTGCGTGTACCTATTGTCTGCGGAATTTGTATCTAACGCATCCACGACACTAAGAAATCCTGGTGCCCATCGCCAAATTGCATTTTTTCGGCATTTGATACATAACAACAAATTATTTCTGGCTTGTAGATGCAATAACCTCCAGAGACCGACATGCATAAAAAATGTTTACAAAATATAGTCATGGTAATACAGAACTCAACAAATTAATTTATCAACATCGTAGCAGTCAATCGACGCCCTCGACAGGACATGCCTCTCCAAAGGATGGCCACAATGACCTGTCGGGCGCCGCCCGCATACCACACTTTATTTACAACACAATAATTATTACCTATAGACTGATTACATTGCAAGTATAAGTCCTTTTTTTATTGGTTCCCAGTTGAAATTCTTCATGAACTTCCTCCACCCCGGGGAAGGGCAAACGAGCATGCCGGACTCCTACCGGCTAAAACCACTGGGGCGGTCATCTTCGACACCGAAGAGGGCTGCAGGCCCTCGTAAGATCACACTAGTGCCCCCCATTGGTGCCACGCCTTTAGGCACATCTCGGACGGGATGACTGTAAAGTGGTCACCCCCTCTAGCGGAGGGATGGCGACCGTAAGAAGATCGGTGGCACTTCTCGGGGATTGTAAGGAATCCCCTCAATCCTCGCTGTGCACTGTGCTGCGCACACGGCGCCAAGTGGCCACGAATGCGCCGCCATCTTCCCGGGGGTTGCTCAGCATGAGCACACAGACTGCCCAATCGAGTGCGCACCCGCGTGGTAAGGTAAGCTATCGTTACACAATCTGTGGGATTTGTGTCGCCGGGCCGCCGATCTCGTTGCGTGCGATACAATCTAAAAATATATAATTTTGTGTAACACGCTTTTGTAGATCAGGGGTTCCTAAACTTTAAAGATAATGGAACACCAACCAAATACCTTTTATTTCATGGAACCCCATATCAAATGATTACAAATCAACACCGAAAGATCAGTTCTCAAAGTAATGCTACGAAAACCTTGTAGATTCCCTACAAAGCAGCTTCATACTGAAACCTCTTCATTGTCAGTTCGACAACTTTATTTTCAGAAGGTAATCACTTCTTACCACAAAATTTTCTCTTCGTTAGCTACTATTCGATCAACTAAGAAACGCCGAGTTAAGATAAATGTACCAAGAATTAAAACATCTTTTGCTAGACGCTTCAGATATTACTCTTTTCCCTTATCTATCGCCTTGCAAGCAAGCATTGTGATCTGTCTTGCTCACTATATGGTGTGAAGGAAAGAGTACGAAAATGGTTGCTAACCTTGGACTATGATGACACAGAAAATCTGTTACTCATAGATAGATAAGTAGGGTTAATGAAACTGCTCGGCTCTCGCTTCTATACTATATGTACTCTGACTGCACATTTGACACTAGCGAACACACGCACACACACTCGCCCACACTGACACACTGATACACTTACACACACCCACTCCCTCACAAACACACAATACGAGCGTACTCTTTTAGGTATATTAGTAATTCCTTTTCCTTGTAGCCAGACTTTGTATAATTGTTATTTCCCTAAGTTTGTCCTGATACATCTATCATTTGTTAATATAATAAAAATTTAATACTGTTAATGTGTCGATCTCCCGCGATACAGGCTCGTCCTAGTGCGGGGATCATAAGTAAACCATATTTAATGTATGTGTAATAAAATCGAATTGAATTGAATTGAATTGAAATTTACATAAGAACATATTTTTTTAAGAAATGTGTAATATAATTGAAACACTATTCTTAACTTCTGTGGTCTGTCAAATTTATTCAATATTGCAAATAATCTAGCCATAATTGTAAATTTTACTAAAGATTTTGTATTTGCTTTTAAACGATGTACGTGACGTGTGATGACTATGTTCTATGCTTGGGTACAGTTTACAGACATAAATAACAAGCACAGACCCAGACCAGAAGCAACTATCTGCAGATCACAGTCGTGACAGCTAATAAGTCCACCTCGTTGGAGGTCGTCCCACGCTGCATTTGCCGGTTCGCGGCGGTGCCCTGCCGATTGCCACTTCAGTTTACTAATCCTTTCAGCTACGTCGACAACTTTAGTTCTTTTATGGATCTGCTCATTTCTGTTTCGATCTCGTAGAGAAACACCAAGCATAGCGCTCTGGAGAACTGGACAGTTTGTCCCAGGTAGATATACTCGTTAACAACTTCGAGAACAGAGCTCCCAACGGATATCAGGATGGGCACGACATGGGCATTTGACATGACTTTTGTCTTGCCCATGTTCATTTTAAGGCCCACCTGTTGGGAAACTCGAGAATGTATAATTGAGCCATGGAGCAGCTCAGTTTCGTTGTGAGATCGCTTGCTTTATTTTTAAGGGCTTATAAAGTTTTATGTTTTTGTTTTAAACGTCCCACACTAGGTTTTCTCCTGTGTCGTGGGTGCGTTTACAGACATACATTTCACACACAATACACCCAGACCCGGAACAATTACCTGCAGATCATACAAATATTTGTTCCGTGAGGGAATCGACCCCGCGACCCGGAGCGGATACAGTCGACTGTATCAACCACTGCACCAACCTTGTCGTCAAATGATATAATCTTCCTTGACTTTAAAGTTACAACTTTGTCGAGTGTCGCATTACCTATCTGTGATCCATATATAATAATATATTGTCGTAAAATAGATACTTAACAGGTGATGGTTAATGTGCTGTTTAATTTCCATGAAACAAGTCCTATCAAGAAAGATGAGCTAGCAAAATACCTTATAATGAGCAAATACTTAGCGACAAAGCTCTCAAGTTCAAGATTAAAATATCTGCAAATGCAACGTAATCTACACCTAATGGACGGTGATGTTTCAACTGCCGCCATCTATTGGCGAGACGGATTAACGCTGGCTCAGGGCAAGTATATAACAGAAGGACCACTCCGTTATATCGCATCAGCTCGTATAACTTTCATTGCAAAATAAGGGCCTCATAATAAGTCGCGCCTTAAGAGAAAATAGTAGGAATCACGACGCATGGTAACAGATGGCGCAGTATGTCGTTGTCGTTCTTAGCGTATAGGATATACTACTGCCGCTGTTAGGGTCCTACTGGGACGTAAATAAAAGCGGACTGTATTAAAATAGGACTGGTATATTCGCAATTTATAATTAAGACAATAAAATCGATCCCGGTCCATGAGTGAGTCAACAATGAGTGTCGTCCGTCGTCGGTCGTGTCCGTGGAATCGAGTGGTTATCGGTCCGACGAGTGTCGCGGTGTCGCCGCTCGCAGCCGATGACACGTGGTAATTTTACCCCGCACGTCTCCTCCCGCGCGTATGCTGGTTAGATTCCCAATAGCCGCTCTTCACATAGACGCAAATTCCTTTCGCCGCCACTTATGTTTCCAATTAGACGAGAAAGAGTGGCTTAGTAGTAAAGTAGGGGAACTAGATGGCACAACACCTCAACCTGAAATTAAGAATTAACACGCGCAGATAGACGCTAAACAGAACGAAGATATTTACAAACCGCGTGCTGTAAATGAGGTATCAAGATTACCCAAAGATCCATTGCACGCGGTGCACCCTCCATCTGCTGACGACGGAATTGGACTTGCCAGTTCAAACTTTTCAGTCCGGTGGTCATCAGGTCTGGCTCTGCGATCATCAGCCCGCTTGCCCACCATTGTGACTATGAATATTCTTCTTTGGAGAAACCTGTGTCTAGCACTGGGCAGCTAGGGGCTAAGTAACATGCATTGAACATGCTAGTTAGGCCGGCTAGGTAGGTACCAACACAGTGCCAGATATTCGCCGTGAAGCAGTAGTGTTTAATATAGACAGTACCGTGTTCCGGTTAGAAGCTAGTGAAATTACTGGCAATAAGACTAAATTCCTCCCGTGGGTGTCACAGAAGTCGAGTAGATATTTTATTCTGTCCTATTTTCATCTAATAAATCCCGCTTACGTAAAGTGCTACAAAATCCCGCCTTGCGCCATCTGAGAACGTTAATTATTTATATTTTATTGTCTTTGACTAGCGACGTTCAACACATCTGTATTCGTATAAAGAATCAGTATTGATATGGTGCCGGTTCAGAATACCACCACCCCATCTCCTCCCGTGGGTGTCGTAAAAGTCAACTAAGGGATTAATCGGAGGATGGGCAGCAGCGTCCTTCGAGTACATCAACAACTCAACTGTGATCGCCAACCTGCCTGCCAAGCGTGGCGATTATGGCATAGCCCCCCAATGAGCACCCAACACACCCACATCGGTCGTTGCGGTGATCTTTGGGGGAGGCTTGTGTCCAGCAGTGGGCTTCATTCGGCCGAAATCAAGAGACTAAATAACGAATGTGTGAAGATGACGAGCGAAGTGTGGAGCCACGCAGGACCAGTCCTGGGCAGCATGACAACTGTCATGGGCAGGCGCGACGCACGCTTACCACCAGGCGACAGACTTGCTCGCCTCGCCACCAAGTCGTTTAAGGTAATATTTATATTCAGTTTCTGTTCGCATGTTGCTGTGCCAGTGAGACTTCTGTTACCTCCTTCTTTAGTGGCGTCGCAGACAAATCGCCGCGATTATGGCTTGCGTGTGCGGACCCATTACAAACTGATCTTATTTAATTCATAACATTTATTATGCTTTAATTCACTAAGTGCGCCGAGTGTATAAAAATACAAGCGCTCAGTATATTGCTATATATTTCCGAGCGCCTTTATTTTTTACATGGCCATTTACTAAGAGTCGTTAGTGCCTGCGTCCGGCCGGTCGTCGCGTCGCGTGGCTGCGCGTCACACGATCATATTTATCACTGGATTTGTACTGATAATTATTTATGATGTGTATAATGCTGAATTTTTTGTTTACAAACACTAGGTCGAATGATTTCTATAAAAAAGGCTGGGCCGATCGACCTTTGTCTAGACTCTTTCTATCCAGATCATTAAGGAATAAACACATTATAATTTTTTATTATTTGTCTTATAAATTATCTTTGTTTAGCAAGTAAGTTTCAAGGAAGACTTTCCCTCATCAATAAATCTAGCCTAATATGGAAGGTAAATAAAGGTAATTAAAAGATCTAATGCAAGATTCCGTGTGTTGTCTAGATTAAGAATATAGCACCACTTCATCTTCTCGCGTGGAGGTCGTAAAAGGCGATTTAGGGACTGTAAAGCACAGGGATGCGTAGCGGCGTACCTTTTGTGGAACAGCAACCCTTCTACGCTCACCAACCCGCCTGCCAAGAATGGTGAGTACTGGCAAACTCTTCCCACTTACATGAATAAGCAACCGGCGGCTCATTACGTAAGTCGCAGGCGCTTTGCGACACGTCCGTTCTTAAACGTCGTTTTGGTATTAGGTATTTGCCGATAGCGATTAAGCAGGCGAAGATCGTTGACTCACAGTCTGTTGGACGATCAATGAACTAAAATTTGCATCCTCTGCTTTCAGTTTCAGGCTCTTCTCCACTGAGAATCCTTAGATGCGCGATAGCTGTTGTCGCGGCTGCTGTCGCTGTTTTCAGTTAATACGGGTGCCGCTCCCAGTTTAGTCGTTCTTTATGACGGAGGCCTTCATTCTGCAGCGGACGTAGGTACTTTGGCTGATATGATGATGATGGAAAGATATTCGACAAGCAAGAAGCTAAATCCAAACGATTGAAGAAGATCGAGTACTTAGTTAAGAATCACTAATAGGTATAGGATTTAAAAAAAATATGATTGATTGTAAATTGAGTAGGGAACTACGAGTATTATTCATTTTGGACTTGCATAAATGCGAAAACTCGGTTTACGAACGGACAACCAAAACCGACTTTCGATGCACGCAATTCTCGTGTACTTTTCTAACAAGTAAAGTTACGCTATGGCGTACTGACTTAGTGGACAATGGTAACCGTAATTAGGACAAAAAGGCGGGCGCAGGCGGCGCCGGCCATTGGCGCGCTGCGACGCCCCGCGAGCCCCGCCCGGCCCGCGCCAACCGACGGCCACTCTACTACGACCATAGTGATAACCGATTTTTTACACCAGTGACCATAATCATGATCTGGGTGTATAATTCATTTGAGCATTTTTTATTTGTGCGTCTCGCTAAGTGCTTGGAAATATCGTGAAATAACTAAAATTATTTTCGTATTATTGATGCACCTAACTACTAGTTTTACGAATATGAATCATCACTTCGGCCGAATGAAGTCCACTGCTGGACACAGGCTTCACCCAAAGATCACCGCAACGACCGATATGGGTGTGTTGGGTGCTCACTGGAGGGTTATGCCATAATCGCCATGCTTGGCAGGCGGGTTGGCGATCACAGTTGAGTTGTTGATGTACTCGAAGGACGCTGACGACTGCCCATCCTCCGATTAATCCCTTAGTCGACTTTAACGACACCCACGGGAGGAGATGGGGTGGTGGTATTCTGAGCCGGCACCATATGAATACTGATTCTTTATACGAATACAAATATGTTGAACGTCACTAGTCAAAGACAATAATACATAAATAATTAACGTTGTCAGATTTTATTCTGGCAAGGCGGGATTTTGGAGCACTTTACGTAAAAAAGCGGGACTCATTAGATGAAAATAGAAGAGAAGAAAATATCTAAAATAATAAGTACTTTTGTTATGACAGCCTAGTGGTTGAACGCTTGCCTTCCATACAGGAGGGTCTGAGTTGAACCCCGGCTTACACCTCAGACTTTTCGGATTCACCTGCGAATCGGAATTTGAATATCACTTGCGCTAACGGTGAATGAAAACATCGTGAGGGCTCCAAAATGTCAAAGTCAAGGTTTTTTATTTCAAATAAACCAAATATTGGCACTAATGAAACGTCAGAATCTAAGTCGCACGGTTCCAAATAGTTGATCTCGTGGAGAAGGCCTCAGTGGTGGGGGTAGTCTTGGCGACCCGCACTAGGCAAGCAGTCGACTGAGGCTTAATCTATAACTCATCGTTAGAACAGGCTCGTGCCCAGCGTTGGGACAGTAATAGGCTGATTGTTATGATTATGAAGTATTTTTTCATTATCGTTAGTAAACAATAATGATGAAACCTAGATCAGAAAACTTATATGAGTGCTTAACTATTGTTGCCAAGAATTCAGAATAGGTGGATAAAATCAATGTTTTGTAGGTATAGGCAAACAACTTAAGAAGGGTCGGTCAACGTGTTCAAGCGCCAGCGCCGCCATGGCGATGATGGTGCATCAAGAAATCCCCAAAAAGTATGCCTAGCGCGCGCGGATCATGCAAAAAATCGAGTCAGAAGTGGGACGTCTGGAACGCTGATATAAATACAATACATTAATGATCAGAATTAACTACGATTATGGTAAATTTTAATTTCAAAAGCATACTGTTACTCTTAGGGTGAGATTCAGAAACGAGTCTAAGCGTGAACTTACGCTTCCATCTGTCAAAATGCACTACTTACGCTCATAATTGTATTCACAGACGATCGGAACATGACTTAAGTTTAGCGTAAACTCAGTCAAGTAGTGAAAATCAACTACTTTGGGCGAATTTAGCGCCACTAAGCCGGCGCAAAGGTGTACAGGAACTATAAATTATGTTATAACATCTTTGTCAGATTTGTGTCTGATATTTTGTTTCGCTCACTCCAATGGTATTTTGTATATATTAATATCCTTTTTTTTATGTATGCCTGACTACACAGTTTTGTAAAACCCGTATCTCACCGATAAACATTCTCGTATTAAAATAGAGTTCAAACTAAGCCAAGACCGACGTAAGTTTGAGAGGGACTGTGTCCCTGAATACGAATTCTGAAGATGCGCTTAGTCACTACTTGGCTTAGAGCGTTCTTAGCCCGTCTTACGTTCATGTCTCTGAATCTCACCCTTACAGCCCACTACTGGGAAAAGTCCTAAAAAACTTAGCGTTTGCAAAGTTTTTGGCTACAGACGATTTCTTGTCTCTGTTTTTATATTGCTAGCTATTGAAAAAATCATTCCTGAGTTCACAGTGAACGGTTTGTTAATAGGTTTGAGGGTAATCTCCAAATACTCAAAGTAAAACGTGAACAAAATGATGTTCGGAAACATGGCTATTATATAAAGCGTAACGTTTTAAGGGTGCTGCGTTCCGTTTGGCGTTTTACATATTTTTTGCAAATATTCGCTTTCATGTTCGTTACACTAAAATATATATTTCAGAAGATAGGAAACGAGGTAAACAATAATATTAAGTAATTAAGAGATATAATATTAACTAACCCATCTCATCCCGTGGATGTTGTAAAAGGCGACTATGGGATTAGCTAGAGGATGGGCAGCAACGTCCTTCGACATCTTATTTCGATTTTACCGATTTTAGTGTAGACTTTTTAAGAAGTTTAGACTCTTTCCTCCTGCATTGTCCTCACATTACCATCATTTCGAGAACATTGTACCAATATGATTTAAAAAGAGTAACCATGGAGTTTCTTGCCCGTTCTTCTCCATAGGAAATCTACACCTTGGAACGAGGCAACTAAAGTCTTGACGATTCAGTAGTTTTAGTTGGTTTTACATCAATAAAAATATTTTTATCTTATCTTTATCTTTATCTCAACTGTGATCACCCGCCTGCCAAGCATGACGATTATGGAAAAACCCCCCAATGCGCACATAACACATCAACTTGTGGTTTGGGAGAGGCCTGTGTCTAGCAGTGGACTTTATTCGGCTGAAATGGAAGGTTTAAACAAAACTGGTTTTGTTACCTACATGAAAACATTTCAAGTGGACGACAAGTTGTTGTGAGACGTCCACTATGAGTGAGTCACGATCACTTGAGTGTTAAATGAGTTTGAGTCGTGACGCACATGATTGTTACACGGAAGCATTATGTTTTTTGTTTATTGTGATGTTGTATAGTGGGCGAGTGATGATCTCATGACTGTTGAGAAGAACATGATTCTTAACTACGATAGCGCCAAACTTTTAATCATACAAGTTCCATATGTGCTCTGAGTGTGGAATAGTTACACTGAGTTATTCAAATGTGATGAATCTATGATGACTCTGCAGAATCTAAATTGAAATAAGATATAAAAAATAATAAAGTATATCCATAAGGAGATCTATTAAGAAGCTAACAAAACGCAAGGCAGCTTGTGTCGAGCCGTGCCTATGTGGCGACACGTTCGTATCCGTATGTCCCAGAGAGGCGGCCAGGGGCTTCTCTCCGGCCTGCCTTTATTGGACTGGAGTGGAATCCCATGAGTGCTTGCAGGACTTACAACCGCAACCGCGGCTTGCCTTAGTTGGTCGATCAGAGGGGGGCCGCCAGAGCTATGCCAGGGGGTGGAAGTGTCTTATGGCATAATGGCAAAATCTATTACGTATTTAGTGTTTTTAACGGCAACAACCATATTCGTCAACGATGGGGCTATTATAGAAACATGTGTTCTGTAGGCTCATTTCATGAGGTCCATACTCCATACGTACTCACAAAGAGTCTATAACTTATCACATACACTTTCTGTATAAACAAACGTGTCAAGCCATCGCTAGGTACCTATTTCGATGTCCGTAGTTTAATGTCTCGGTATCCTGTTAGTTATTATAAACAAAATATTTTTAGCTATCGTAGCTGCGGCACCAGATACCCTTGACTGTCTTATAATTAGGCAAATAAAAAATTATTTAAAATAATGTTGACTATAACACCTGTACGATATGCTAATAGTAGGTAATAGTAGAATACCACCACCCCATCTCCTCCCGTGGGTGTCGTAAAAGTCGACTAAGGGATTAGCCGGAGGATGGGCAGCAGCGTCCTTCGAGTACATTAACAACTCAACTGCGATCGCCAAACCGCCTGCCAAGCGTGGCGATTATGGCAAAACCCCCCAATGAGCCCAGACAAACCCATATCGGTCATTGTGGTGGAGGGTTTGGGGGCGGCCTGTGTCCAGCAGTGGACTTCATTCGGCCGAAATGATGATGAGGTAATATTTACTCAATTGCGCTTGCGTATATCATAATATGATTAAGATATTTAATATTATGTCGTAGCAAAATGTATGATGTTCAGAAAGTGACGTGGGCATGGTGTGCTGCTGGTCACCGATGTCTTTCTACGAGGTACATTGTACGTATGAATTATTTTAAGAAAATACAAGATAAAGACATCGACAAATCGTATATTCCAAATCGACAAAACATTTTACTTTTTGAACGTCAACATAACATGAGACAGACCCCAAAACGCTCACCCTTCACCTCTTCCTAGTGTTAAGCTGAAGAGAAGAAACGGCGCAACAAACTCCCAGCAACACGTCTCTGGCTGTCATGTTAATTTTATTATTTACTCAGGTATTTATGCTTCATATAAAAGCAAAACAAAACTTACCTAGATAGTAAATACGTCCGTGGCGTCGTTGTCTGTCAGCTTGCTATCCTTAAATTTTGTATTTTTGTCTTCTGTCTCTTCGTCTTCCAATACGACTACTCACCCGGCAGTAGGCAGACTGTCGGCGGTGAAGATGATGACGATATGACCTAGTCTTAAGTGGCCCTCACGACATCATAGTATGAATAGATTTCAGCGTTACCTTCTTCTTTTCTCGTGTCGGTACGAGCGACAGTCTTTTCTGCTACATTGTTTTCACATAACCTTAATTTCGAGAACAATGTACTCATCAATATTATGAAAAGAGTAGTCATAGAGTTTCTTGCCCGTTCTTCTGCATAGGAAATTTAGATCTTGAAACGCTGAAATTAAAGTCTGATTATTCATAAGTGCCTTTAAATGGTTTGAATCAGGGTTGTTGCGAATATTAGCATCAGCATTCGCGGACTATCAGCATTGTTTTTAATATCAGCATCAGCAATCATTGATGCTGATTTTTAATGCTGACATTCAAGTCCAGGATTATCCTGACGACGAATGCTGAAAAGTATTCGAAACGTCAGGAAAAACAAAAATCTATAATATACGCGATGTAATCCGTTTAAAAGTGTCTTATTATTATGTGTAATAATCGCGAAAACCTAAGACATTACAATGTGTAATTTGTCTTTTAGTAAAAATAATATAACACGCTTGCTAATAATTTTAAAGTAGGATATGTTTTATTTAAGTAATTTATTAATATCAGCATCAGCATCCGCTGATACAGTAAAGACCGGCATCAGCAACAACCCTGGTTTGAATCTATATTTTGCATGGAAATTGCTTATGCCGTGGTGCAAGTGGTGGTGGTGATTAGCTCGTCAGCAAGGTTGGAACGGGGCTGACTGCCCAGGGTGCTCCTGACTTACCTAAATATGATTACTTGTAAAGGCTCTTTTAATTCCCTTATGTATATGTATGTACCCCATGATACCTTATTATATAAGCATATTGTTGTAAATCGATAGACACTGCCTCTCATATTGATTTGAAAGCAGTAAAATATAATGGAAAGCGAAAATCAAACATAATTGGTAGGTGTGATCAAATACAACTTTTAATTTGATGAACAAGAACACACAACACAACGTATAATCTTCTGAGACTTTAGTGTCCCAGCATCCGTTAATATTAATTAAATCCGGCCGATGGGCGGACAAGGCGCGCCATTTTGTAACCAACATTTATATCACAGTTGCTTTTGCGAGCATCGTCTGAGGGCTAGATACAGAATAGTTATTAGCAGTGTCTCGCAGTAGCAACCTGAGTACATAGGTTCTGTAAGTTCGTTAAAAGAGCTCCTACATTACCTCCAACCTTTTTACATATAATTTAGTTCGTAGTGCACAGATGTATGAAGTTCGTTTTGGTTAAACGTTGCCCCACACTAGGATTTCTCGAGTTATGGATACGTTTACAAACACAAATTCCACACACAATACACCCAGACCCGGAACAACTACCTGCAGATCGTACAAATATTTGTTCAGTGCGGGAATCGAACCCGCGACCCGGAGCGCAGCAGCCGACTGTATCATTCACTGCACCAACCGTGCCATCAAATCAGTTGCTTGTAAATTACACCTTCAACCTCCTAGCGGCGGTTTGCTACTGTCAAGCGACTCTACCATTGCTATTATACACACTGCGAAATCGAACGCTTAAATTTGAATTGCGAATATCAGAATAATCGACATGTCGAAATGCAATCGCTATATCACGCCCATCAGCACTAGCAGGTGTGGCGCTGCGTTGCCGTCGCGTACGATGGATTGCGATCATAACGCGTTTCCTGGCGTCCGTCCTGCTACTGCAAGCTCGTCCCCTCGGGGTATGCTCCGAGACGGGCTCTAATGAAGGTAGTGTAATGACTGTGCAATCATAGTGCCTTACCGACACTTACATCGTGAACTCATCGTCCAACTTGTCGAAGGGATATTCCTATATTTATTACACGTACCAGTGAGTTTTCATCGGCTTTGTTCCAGTCACACACACACACAGATCCGGAAATAAGGATATTTCTACTCTATTCTACAAAAATAGCAGCGAATTAATTAAAGTAAACCAATTTATCGGTCCACCGCTCTATACTGAGGAAAAATTACGAAACGAATTCAAATATAAAATCTGGTCAGCGGCCTAGACAGGCGCGAGGCGGTCGATATACGCCTTATTGACCTTATTGTGTAGTCAGAAGACAGTAACAGTTAGAACAGCTTGCACAATAGGGAGCCAATTAGATTACATTATTCAAAATGCGCTCCCAATTTAGAACGGTTGCGTGTAGGATAGTTGATTGGTTTATTGGATAGTGAGACACGGATTTGTTCTCTTTAAGAACTACCTTTTAATCCTAACGGAACCGCGCCAATAGACAGTGTTCACTCGCTCATCATACCTGGTCACTAACGTACTAGACGGCACGGTTTGTGCAGTGGCTGATACAGTCGGCTGCTGCGCTCCGGGTCGCATGATCTGCAGGTAGTTGTTCCGGGTCTGGGTGTATTGTTTGTGGAATTCATGTCTGTAAGCGCACCCACGACACAGGAGAAAAGTGGAGAAAAGAGAAAAATAAGTGGAGGGCATCTTAAAAAAAAAGGAAAAAAATTGTAACGTGTTCATGAAAGTTTTGAGTGTAAGACAATACACGGTCGTTCGTTCGTTTCGGCCGAATTTAGTCCACTGCTGGACACAGGCCTCCCCCAAAGATCACCACAATGACCGATATGGATGTGTTGTGGGCTCATTGGGTCATTGGCTCATTGGGTCACACGGTCATTTAGAACCTTTTCGGGAAGGACATTGTAGGAATATTGCACGTAGTAAAAGTTGTTGTGCCTAATTGTCACCAGAAAAAAATTGCCTAATTCGGTCAGCTTAAATTATTTGCACCAACTTTATATTGCACTTATATTGTAATTATACATAATGACAAGAGGACATAACTTTGAACAGTGCTGACATAATTAAAAGTTCCTACATTTCAACTATTACTGAATATAAAGATAATTGAAAATAAAAATATTGACCTCTGTTGGCCTGTGGTCTGTACGTGTTGCAGAGCATAATATTTCTTGAAAAACTCACTGTTTTAGCTACTGATTTTATGGCTATGGAAGTCTATTGAGTATCAGTATCGTAAACCGTCATGTTCATTAATAATTAAATAAAAACCCGAACTGATGGTTACAACTAATATGTGACAAATCCGCTATACATAATACTGTCCACAAATTTTATGTTTTATATTTGACGTAACCGAATAGTTTAACTAACAAATGCACGTAACTAACAAATGTTCTTCCCAAAAAAGCTTGATATTGTTGACTGTCTAACCGAGTTACAAGATTACAGGAGGTACGACCAATTGTATCACATAAAAGACTTTTATGAACTGTAATATCGCTACAAGTTAGATCCTGTTCTCAGATCTTTTCACTTATAATTTAGCAATCTATACAACCTGTAGCTGAAATATTGAAAACATACATCTTATTATATAAATAATTTTGCAAGTCGTTGCGCCGGCGCAGCGCAGCGCATCAGGTCCTCGATCACAGTAGACACGGAACAGCGTCACAGCACTACACCAGCGCGAGTCCCACGACGCACCCTTGGCTGTAGTTGCTTAGTTTACAATTTTTGATGATCATCTGGAGGCTCGTATGACCTCACCAGTATTTCTAGTTAAGCAGCTGTATACCGCCTTGAGACAGAGTGAGGCAAGAAGAAGTTTCACTGGAAGCTAAAAGATGACCTTTGTGATCAGCTGCATCTGACTATTATTTCATGGCCTGTTTGGATAGTTGCTTATTAATTTATGAGTTCTTTACCGATCTACATCCCGGCTACCTTCAGTGTAACATCTGCCAACAACACATTATCTTCCATGGATAGCCTGGAAATCACTCAACAGACTCCGAATAGGTGTAGGCAGTGCCAGGAAAACTAGAAGACTTGAGGCTTCCCTGGGCATGGTGAGTGTGACTGCGGCGCCATACAGACCATGGAGCACCTGCTGGTGTGCTCTGACTGTTCTGTGTTTTGTAATGTAGGGTACCTAAGGACAGCCAACCGAAGAGTCGTTGAGCTGGCCATGTTTTAGGCCGGAGAAATAAAGATGGTAGAGTTATAGCCATTGATAGGAAAAGAAGATGAAGACCTATCCCCAGGAGGCCACTGGTCGCAGTAGTGACAAAAGCCTAAACTTTGCTCCTTACCTCGATCTCACCTGTTGAAAAGCAATGGACGAGCGCACCCACAAGATGCTGATTCCTTCTTAGTTTAACAGTTAATGGGTTAGAGATAGTAGGAAATATAGACACATGGTGGCAATATAGAGCTGTGTGGTTCCGGCTACGAATAACACCAACCCATCTTATCCCTTGGGTGTCGTAAAAGACCACTATGGGATTAGCCGGAAGATGGGCAGCAGCGTCCTTCGAGTACAATAAGAACTCAACTGCGATCGCCAACCCGCCTGCCAAGCGTGGCGATTATGGCAAAACCCCCCAATGAGCACACAACACACCCATATCGGTCGTTGTAGTGATCTTTGGGGGAGGCCTGTGTCCAGCAGTGGACTTTATACGGCCGAAATGATAGACGCATGGCTGGCTCACAAATGAGAGCTTTGGTTGCGTCCATAACTCACCGAAAACTTTTACGAGGGTAAATCCGAATAAACATATAGCTGTATAGAGTTGTCGTACTTCTCTACATTGTCTGTGGTGCACATTAGACGAAGGCAGAGCTTGTTTGCGTTCATTAACGCGGAACATTATCGACTGTAGATACACGACGTACTGCATCATCCACATGAGTATAAGTACATTATAAACTAAGTATTAGAATACGTTTGTGTATGTGAGCTATGTGGGCTTATCTGTAAAACTATCATGTTTGATGTCTTCGTGACATGACTTTGTATTGTAGAGCGGGTTTGGTACAGTTCATAGTTCACAGATATTCATTGGTAATCATCATCATCTCAGCTGAAAATCGTCCACTGCTGGACGGAGGTCTCCCCAAAGATTACCACAACGACCGGTATGGGTTTGTGTTGTACGCTCATTGGGGGGATTTGCCATAATCGCCATGCTTGCAGAAGGGTTGGCGATCGCAGTTATGTTATAAATATACTCAAATAATGCTGCTGCTCATCCTCCGGCTAATCCCTTAATCGCCATTTACGACACCTACGTGATGAGATGGGGTGGTGGTATTCTTAGCGGGCACCACACGGCACTTATCCGGCACCACTCGGCTATACTTATTATATATTCATGAATTCATTCAGTAAACAAGATAAAGAAACATGGACAAACATTTAATTACCTATAACTTTTTAATATAAAATAGTCTGTCAAAATATACATACATACATACATATAATCACGCCTCTCTCCCGTAGGGGTAGGCAGAGACCACTTCTTTCCACTTGCTACGATCCTTACATACTTGTTTCGCTTCGTCCACTTTCATTATTCCCTTCATACATGCTCTTCGGTTTAGGGTACTCTTGACCTGGCCTTTTTCCAAGACGTCCCTGATTTGGTCTTGAAACGTCCGCCTAGGTCTACCCCTTCCAGCACTTTCATTCACACTCGCCTTATACACTTTTTTCGTCAATCGTTCTTCATTCATTCTCTCAACATGGCCAAACCATCTCAGCATACCTTTCTCAATTTTTGTCACTACATCTTCTTTCAGACCACAACGTTTTCTTATCTCACTATTTCTTATCCTGTCACTTAGTTTAACTCCTATCTTATCTTATACTTACTTACTTAACTCCTTATACTTCTTAACGCTCTCATCTCAACTGCATTTATTCTGCTTTCATGTTTCTTCTGCCATACCCAACTTTCACTTCCGTACATGAGCGTCGGAACCAACACCCCCTCATGCACAGCCAAACGAGCCTTTTTAGACACCTTCCGACTGTTCATAAAGGAGTGCAAAGCTCCATTCACCATGTTTCCTGCATTCACTCTTCTTTCAATATCACTCTCACACTTTCCATCTCTTGTAAACTTTGAACCCAGATACACAAACTCATTCACCTGTTCAATTTGTTCATCTCCAATCACGATATTGCAGTCTGTCACTGCCTCATCTCTTTCAAACACCATCAGT
Source organism: Diloba caeruleocephala (assembly GCA_947459985.1). NCBI lineage: Eukaryota > Metazoa > Arthropoda > Insecta > Lepidoptera > Noctuidae > Diloba > Diloba caeruleocephala. The sequence goes on along the minus strand of OX381621.1, from coordinate 25,045,525 downwards.
TTCGTCTTCTTTACATTTATCTTCATTCCCTTTCTAACAAGAGCTCCACTCATAGCAGTTACCATCTCCTGCAACTCCTCTGGCGAGGACGCAAGTAATACTTGGTCATCAGCATAGAGAAAACATTTGACGAGTAACTCATTCATTCTCAACCCACTTTCATTCTCTTTTAAATCTGTCAAGCAATTGTTCATGAACAGATTAAACAGCCACGGTGACGCTACACATCCCTGTCTAACACCCTTTTCGATACTAAACCATTCAGTGTACGCCCCGTTTATCCTTACACAAGCACTAGAATCCCTATAAAGAGATTGCAGTGCTCGTATGAGATTACTGCTCACACCGTTCACGGACAATGCTGACCACAATTCATTCCTCACCACTCTATCATAGGCCTTTTCTAAATCAACGAAGGCGCAATAGCTTTTCTTGTTTTTAGCTAAACACTTTTCGGCTATACACCGCAGGGAAAAGACCTGATCCGTACATCCCATTCCCTTTCTAAATCCCGCTTGTGAATCCCATACTTTTTCGTCTGTTTCATTCACAACCCTTTCAATCAACACTTTCGCATACAATTTACCGACGACGCTGAGAAGGCTTATACCGCGGTAATTTATGCAGTCCTGCCGTGACCCTTTTCCCTTATACAATGGCACGATTACGGCTTTGCACCAGTCTCCCGGTACTTGCCCATTTCGCCAGCATAAATTGAAAAGGTGGTACAGCTGGCTAGCCACTATGCCCTGTCCAGCCCTCAGCATCTCGACGGTAATCCTGTCATACCCTGCAGCCTTACCTAATCTCATTCTTTCCAACGCTTTCACTATTTCATCCATGCTTATCTCACTTTCATCATCATTTATATCAGTTTCCATGGAAGGTGTCAGACGTTGTATCTGTTCTTCCTGTCTTTCAAACAAACTTTCAAAATACTCTTTCCATCTCTTTAACACACATTCTTCTCCTTTTATAATGCTTCCATCTTGACTCCTGATTGTACTCAGCTCCGAGGTAGAAGTTTTTCCTCTGGCTGTTTTGATCGAATTCCAGAAAAACTTGATGTTTGACTGGAAATCTTCAGTGAGCCTCCTATCAAAATCATCCTTTCGTTCTTCTTTCTTTCTAGACACAACTTCTTTCGCTGCTGATTTCAATCTTTTATACTTCGTTCTTGTATAATATAGGTATTCATATTTTGACAGACTAATCGCGATTTGTTTTTTTATAAAAAAATACTTGATTACAAATAGTGTACTGTTGCAATTTAATAATTTACTATTATTTTATTATTTATGATTATTTACATGTCTCAAGATGCAGTCTGACAATATTTTAGTGGAGTCATTCCAGTGATAAAAGTCTAGCTTAATCAGCCAGCGTTTCAGCCTAAACCCAGACTGCGTCAATGATGCGTCCCTTACGTCGTCTGGTAGAACGAAACCTTCGCGTCCACAGCCAAACATTAACAATAATAAATGTAAACGCAGCTTGTTAATGATAAGCAGTACCAGTACGTTATAGTTAGTAAACGTTTATCTAGAGGCGAGTGCAGAATGTTAGCGAGTCTCTTCAATAGTTGCTGCACGTCACACACGAATGAATTAGCTGGCCAGTTTACTAACTTATAGATTAATATGGATGACTGTGAACCTTATCGTATAGTGATAAAGGTCCTGCTTATACCCAGGATTGAAACACATTTGATATTATAACGAGAGACAGCATAAACTATTACAGGTCACATTGTCGGGTTAGTACGGGAATATTAAGTGGGAGTTTAACATTATTGTTTATCTACTTTTATATTAAGGAGGCTTGAAACTGTTAATTCGAAGAAATATGAAATATATCTAGTTAGAGGCTAATATCACCGCGTTCAATTAGTTATGTTGGATTTTGTTTGCGATTTGCAAGAGCACCGCATACTGTTAAGTATTTAATAATTTGACAATTAGTTATCTATACAAATAAATAAAATTGAAGTGTCTGTTTGTAATGTCTAAATAACCGCATTTTACTAAATGCATATTAAAGTATATACGGTACATATAACAAAAGAACAATTTTAATTTTTTTTTGTCTGTCTGCTTGTTCCGGGTAATCTCCGAAACGGCTGGTCCGATTTTGACGAGAATTTCACTGGTAGATAGCTGATGTTATAAGGAATAACTTAGGCTACTGTTATTTTAGAAAAATAATTAGTGTTCGCGCAAAAATAATAAAACCCTTGAAATCCAATGAATATATTCTATGTCAAGTGTCTATGTCGAAGTACTCTAAATTTCTTCCCAGCTAGTCGGCTATATAACGCCCCTCTTTCGCTATCTTGTCTTGTCTACCTTTCATCCTACCTATTAAGTACAATCTGCTGCTAGATGTAGGTATTTTTAAAAGAAGAGCTTAATTCACTGTCTGTTTAGGCGCTGCCTGACCTTCTACACTGCTGACGCAGATGACCATCACTGGCTTCGGGGATGTTTATTGCACCATTTTGTACTGGGAACGGTTGACACCGGAACCAATTATATTACGTACTGTGTGACTTTTTTTTTTTAAACTTTGCTCGAGACATGTATTCCACATACATGATTGATTAAATGATTAATGTGCCGGCTAAGAATAACATCACCCCATCTCATTCCGTGGGTGTCGTAAAAGGTGACTTTGGGATTAGCCGGAGGATGGGCAGCAGCGTCCTTTGTGTGCATTTATAGCGCAACTACGGTCGCCAAAGCGTATCACACAATCCCGCAATGAGCACATAACTTAAACCCATACTGGTCGTTGTGGCAATCTTTGGAGGAGACTTCTGTCTAACAGTGGACGTTGTCCGGCCGAAATGTTGGTGATGATTATGATTGATGATAGATGATGATTATGTGATATTAAGAACATAAGAAAACTATATATTTTTTGTACCTCTATGCGGCATTTTATTTTAATGACTAAGATATATGCAACCCGTGATGTCATGTTTGTCTTACAGCAGGATCATTAGGTTATCTTTATCAGTTGTAATTAAGATGTATCCTGAGGATGGCTGATTGTCATAAGGGCACTCATTGTGCACGACTATTTGTGTAGAATGTAGCCTGTGCGCTTCTGGTGTACAAAGAGTAATTGTACTGTATACACATAGTTAATTGTACGAACTACTTAAATGTAGACGTCCCATATCTGTTCATCGATAACGATGCCACTAGAATAGAATAGAATCGTTTATTTAGCAATTAGGTCATAGCAAATTTTTTTACTTTTTCTTTAACCAGTGTGTGTTACCAGTAATGACATATGGAACAGAGACGTGGTCACTCACGACGGGCCTCATAAGAAAGCTCAAGGTCACTCAGCGAGCTATGGAGAGAGCTATGCTTGGTATTTCTCTACGAGATCGAATCAGAAATGAAGAGATCCGTAGAAGAACTAAAATTGCCGACATAGCTGAAAGGATTAGTAAACTGAAGTGGCAATGGGCAGGGCACATCGCTCGTAGAACTGATGGCCACTGGGGCACAAAGGTTCTAGAATGGAGACCGCGCACCGGAAAACGCAGCGTGGGATGACCTCCAACGAGGTGGACAGACGACCTGGTGAAGGTCGCTGGGAGTCGTTGGACGAGGGCGACATGTAACCGCTCGTTGTGGAAATCTAAGGGGGAGGCGTTTGTTCAGCAGTGGACGTCCTGTGGCTGATATGATGATATATGATGAAACACTTTTACATGTCATATTGGCGACGGAGGGCAATTCATTATATGAAAACCTCTGAGAATAAATGCCGAAAGAAACTCAGGTTTCGGTCTTTTGTCCAAATTGTGTATGTTTTAAATCTCAACGAATATATTGTTTTTTATGGCAATCTATATGTGAGAGTAGTGTAGATATAGGCTATCTATAACTAACATGCTAGTGCCAACAATCTGACTCAAATAGCTACATCAAACGCATTTACAATGTGAATAAATAAAGTTATATAATAATAAATTACAGATGTAATCTAAACAAATAAATAAAATTGAAGTGTCTGTTTGTAATCTCAAAATAACAGAGTTTTACTAAATGCATATGAAAGTATATAAGGTACGTATAATTTTTTAATAGTTTTTTATTTTTTTGTGTGTCTGTCTGTTTGTCGGTAATCTCCGAAACGGCTGGACCGATTTTGACCCGACTTTCACTGGCTCGCTCCGGAGAAAGGTAAAGGGGCACGTTGGTCTCCTACCAACTAAGACCACTGCAGCGGTCATTTTAGCCACAGAAGGAGGCCCCAGGTCCTCGTAAGCTCATACTAGAGCCGCCCACTGGTACCACACTACAGTGGAAATTACCTTTTTTTTATTGGTGCCCAGTGGAAACGAGCCTCCAGGTCCTCGTATGATCACACTAGAGCCGCCCACTGGTGCCACGCCTATTGGCACATCTCGGAGAGGGTGACTGTAAAGCGGTCACCCCCCGGGGGGATTGTAAAGGATCCCCCAAAGCGTCCCACGGCAGCGCATGACCACATGCGTGCTACCGTCTTCACAGTGGAAATTACCTTCTTTTTTTTTTTTTTTATGATCCGGTGGAAATTCATCATGTACTTCCTCCGCCCCGGGAAAGGGCCGGCCGGAGTGGTCATGTTCGGCACCGTAGGGAGGCTCCAGGAACTCGAAAGATCTCCATCTAGAGCCACCCATTGGCGCCACGCCTTTAGGCACATCTCGGAGGGGATGACTGTAAAGTGGTCATCCCCTCTAGCGGAGGAAGGGCGACTGTAAAGATGCCACCCTCCCAGGCACTTCTCGGGGGAATTGTAAAGGATTCCCCCGAAGCCTCGCTATGCGCTGTACTGCGCACACGGCGGTACGTGACCACATACACACCGCTGTCTTCCCGGGGGAGTGGAAATTACCTAGCGGGTCTGTTACAATAAAATACCTACCGCTCGTAAACCACCGATTGTAAGCTCAGCAAAAGCTATGTATTAAATAATAAACTAAAAAACCTAAAATATGGCCTCGGAGGATTACGGTGTGAGAGCTCAGTGATCACTGTATATGGCCCCGCTTCCGGTCCTCTCGAGCGCGGTGCGTGTGCGCTTCATATAATTGAACCATAATTCAAACGCGTTAATAATGCGTAGGTCGCGCCATATCTTACGACTAAGTAGATATTATCTGTGCTGTAGCGTAGTGCATCCCTACTTAACTTTTGATGTACTTGACCATATTTGGTTTGTGATTCATATGTTGGCAGCCTACCTTAACCGAGCAGATTCTTTCGTCCGTGTGGTAATGTTCATGGAATTTTCCCGCCCAGCCGCCCCGCCCGGGGAAAAGCGGACGGAAATCACTCGTCGCTGAACTACGTAATTGGCTCGCGCATTTGCAGCAGTCCTTGCAGGGGTGCAATTCTCTAAGCTCAAACATCCATTCATCCTTGAATACAGAATTGAAATAACGGTGACAACCCAATTTGGTATTCGCTAAGAGTGGTCCTCATGGCGTACCTTCTGCAACGTGTCCTTGAATAGCTTCAATTCAGTCTTAGCGAAAAATGAATTGGTTTGACACCGTTATTTCGATAATGTATTCAAGGATGTATGGATGTTTGAGATTAGGGAATTGCACCCAGGTCTCGGCCCACTACTTCGTTTGGGTGGCCCGCTTCTGTACAGCCTAGCTAGCTGTAGCTGAGAATATAGCTCGCTACCGTCTCGAGCATACTCCTGGTAAGGCGACGGACTGGCTCAATTCTACTAGTCATTTAGAAGAATAGACAACCGTTCTCTGATGATTGCATATATATAACTCTTATGTTTACTGACCTTTAACATCGTAAACATTTACGAGTGGCAACCGGTCGATTCTCCAGAAAAAAATACTTTTAGCGCTTTATTTTCCTTGATAGGTTTTTAAAATGATGTTTATTGTTGTTAGTGTATTTATTATTCGTATCTCATCGCTTAAATAATGTCAGCCGCATAATTTGGGTTACATAAATATATTTTAGTATGTAAACGACTGATTGTTATCATCGGGGTGAGGTAATAATAAATAATAAGCGGGTTATCCGGGTTCGGAGAGTCACCTGCTGTTTTTTTATTGACTCGTTATGCTGATCCATCGCTTCTTTATATTTTACAAAAACTAGACCTAAAATCATACCTATCCTATATCATGATGGACAACAAAATAACAGTCTGCATGTAATGTGAGGAGCGAGCTTTCAATTCACTGAGAGCTTTACAGTCGTGATTTTCTTTATGTTTTTTTATTGGGCTTCTCGCATACATTTCTGGGAAATGTAGTTGCTTAACCAGTCATTTCTGGCAAAGCCAAAAAAGGCCTCCAGCCAGGCTTAAAATTAATATTATAAACTAAGCAACTTTCGCTAAGGGCCTTTCCCTGCGAGACACAGGACTCGGCTTAAGGCGTTGCTGGGGATAACAAGCTATTGTTTTGAGGCCAGCTGGATCGGTATTATTTATAATGTATTAAGGGACATTTAAAGCTACAGGCTCGGCACGGGCCGGCGCGAGCAAGAGACGGGAGGGAGAAGTGCTAACTTGAACGGGAAGGTGACGCGGCGATAGGCCTCCGCGACGTCGGTGAGGTGGGCATCCTCGGCGGCGAGGGCGGTACAACGGCCCGACCGTTTAGTTTAGTTTAGTGAATGAGATAGCGCGAGTCTCTTTATATGATCTAACGTGATTTACAGTCGTGAAGTCACATCACTTAATTTATAGGCTATTAACTAATCTAACGCGCCTTCCACCAGTCATAGAACATGTTGAACATTGTTCACATGTTTATTATAACATAGTACATAGATAGAGATGCTCAAATATTCGGTATCATCCGGAAATCGGAGGCATTTGTCAGCGCTATCGCTGCATCGGCAACATTAGTCACCGCGGACATATGAGGTTGTTTTACAACGCTGTACCACAGGAAGGAGTTAGTCAAACATTCCTGTACGAGTTGTGAGCTACTCTATGGTTGTTGTATCTACACGTGCTCTATGATGTGAGGCAACAAATATAATCATGGAGAATTGCCGACTTACTGAATGTTTTATAGGAATCTTGAAATGACGCGATAGACACCGCTATAGCTGACCATTTTAGTTCGTACAAGAATATTATCTCTTTATTTTCATTAGGTAATCAGTTTTATCTAGTCCTGTGGTTCGCGGCAAAGAATAAATCATCGCTCTCCATTCATGCGTGTCGTAACAGACAACTAAGGGCTTACTAAGGGTTACATCAAGATACGGTTCATGTAATCAAAGATACAAAGTGACAAAAATGTTTGTTGATATCTTTAAACAAAGTTCTAAGAGACTCGCGAGGACCCGTATTATAGATAGTGCGGATCGCCATTTTTAGTCAAATAAAATTTAATCTACATCGGCTGCCGGTCCCCGCAACAGAATACCATCAGACAAAATGCTATGAAAGCATGCAAAGTACACTAACCTGGCCGTAGCTACGCCAGTCAGCTGCCTAATTTTACAAACTGCAAATGCAGCAGAGCTTAGTCTACCGTCTGTCATTTTGTGTAAGGGAAAGTGACTGAGAGCAGGAGGGACGTTAGCGCAAATCTGCAGCAGACTTTCGGAAAGTTAAGTGTAGTATGGTGGTGCAGTCTTGAAAGTGACTAAGCGCTAAGACGCTAAGAAACATATGGTCATGTTCAAGATACGCATCTCAAGGTGGCTGCAGTACTTCTGATCCCCGAGGAATTAATTAGGTAAGGTATCATGCCGACTTTCCTTACTTACATTAGTATATGTGGACATTGCCAATTTTGTCACAAAAGTCCAGATTAGCCTGTCAAATCGAACCCAGATATTGAGTTTATTCTTCAATGTCTGTGGATATATTTAGGTCGGATTACATAATAATGTTTTAGTGTTCCCACAGTTATGGAATGTTTCCTTTTACTTCAGCAGATGTTTATGAAACCGGACAGCGCGGGCGCTCCGCGCGGTGGATGCGGCGCACCAGCGCCTCCACCACCGAGCCAGCGACTCAAGATGCGGAGATAAGCATGATGTATTAGTGATAGGTATGATGTGATTGCTCGTAGAACTGATGGCCGTTGGGGCACAAAGGTTCTCGAATGGAGACCGCGCACCGGAAAACGCAGCGTGGGACGACCTCCAACGAGGTGGACAGACGATCTGGTGAAGGTCGCTGGGAGTCGTTGGATGAGAGCGGCATGTGACCGCTCGTCGTGGAGATCTAAGGGGGAGGCCTTTGTTCAGCAGTGGACGTCCTGTGGCTGATATGATGATGATGATGATGTGATGCTATGCATCCTTTATTCGAAGACTTGGTTAGTAGTTGTTGTGATTATACTGCATCCATAAATCGAGTCTGTTCATTAGGATAACAGTGAGTGATATGAGACTTATAAAAATGATATGTAATGAAATGTATTATGACAGTCCTCTACTGTACTACTCTACCATACTTAGTTTTGTTTACATTTAAATTTCCATCGCCACGTTTTTTTTAATATTTTGTTGAATCAAGGTTCTCTTTCTACTTTAATATTGTATGATCATGTTTTTCTTAATGAGATGCCCCCTTCTAGTGGAGGGGAAGTGACTGTAAAGGCTTCTCCCTCTAGGCACATCTCGGTGCGATTCTATAGGATTCCTCTGGACAGTTGTAGGGTTAACTTACACATCTGTCGCACACCACAAATTAAATACACGTACATATAATGACACACGATCACACACACCCACACACATACCCACAACAGCCACACACTGTCAAACACGTACACACTCAAAGCGCTCAAAACAATGCGCGATCCAAGTCTAAGTTCAACTTTCTTTTTTATATTTGCAATATTCATACCCTTACATAATGTCTTAGGACAGTCTTCTTCTAACATTGTCACCTGGAAAAGTTTTACTTTGCGTCCCTTGATCTACAAGTTGCGGTCAACGGAAAAGCGGCATCTTCTTACCTGAGCAAACTTATTGCTCAAAAGAGGAGTCCTAACCTTGTAATGCTGACCTTAATTATCATCATCATATCATTAGATGTCAACTGCTGAACAAAGGCCTCGCCAAAGACTTCCACAATTGTGTCATCATATCGGGGGAAATTGGCCAGTACTCTCCAAGCTTGGGATACTGTTGGCCATCCCCCTGCTTTAGATTGTCTTAGTCACCTTTTACGACATCCACAGAAGGATGTAGAGTGGAACTATTACATTTTGGTTTATTACAGTAGCTTATAAATAATTATATCCTATGGTATCGGGCTTTCTTCAAGACCAAACTGATATAATTGCTTAATTATGTTATGGTTATATATGCATATGACAAGATACAACCGCAGATGGTAAACCAAATTGAAGCGAATACAAGAAACGTTAACAGAAATCCCACAGCTATCTGATTGATGAAGCTCGTCGTACTGTGTCCCGTTCGGTTACGTCGTGAACATACGTGTGTCATTTTTTGTGCGTGTCCGTGTAACCCGAGCCGGCTGGGCGGCGGACACCGAACAGATAACTACAGAAGGTGCACTTTCCAAGTTCACGCGCGAACATAAACAGAAAGAAATGAAAATATCGTTAAAGCGCGTGCGATCTGCGCCTGGAGTGGCCTGGAAACGTTATTAGATTATGAGTACAGAGGTTCGGGGCTTAAAGCTTGAAACTGATCTGTTATACTTCATCATTTCGGCCGAATGAAGTCCACTGCTGGACACAGGCCTCCCCCAAAGGTGTCCACAACGACCGATATGGATGTGTTGTGGGCTCATTGGGGGGTTATACTCACTGTTATACTTATCTACACACAAAAATACCCACACTTAGCTCTCACAGGTGCAGTGCTGGGGTGCAATTCCTTAATCCCAAACATCCATACATCTTTGAATACAGAATGAAATAACGGTGATAACCCAATTTAGTATTCGCTAAGACTGGTCCTCATGGCTCACTGTCTGTAACGTATACTTCAATAGCTTTAATCATGTCTTACCGAACAACAATTTGGTTTAACACCGTTATTTTTAATCTGTATTTAAGGATGTAAGGATGTTTGAGCTTAAGGAATTGCACCCCTACACGCGGGCCTCCGAATGATCACTACAATGAGCGGTCATAGGGGATGTTACCGTAATCAACTCGTTTTGCAGGTGGATTGGTGATCACAATATGTTGTTATTAGTATGCCAAATATGTTGTTATTAGTATTCCGTAGTAACCCCACCATAATAACTCGACTACTTACGCAAAAACAATACGGACAAGCAATAATGTACACAAATAAACTACACGCACATAGAACACGGTATTGGTATATACACTGTCATACTAGCTATCGATACGAATGAAAGTATCTCAATGTTGGCTGAGGAGTGTGGTAGTATCGTTCGGCACGTAATACAATGCGCGTGAACATTGCACAGGTGTGGGTTTATCTTACAAGCAAAATTCTTTTTTTATTATTTGTCATTATTATATAAACTTTCATAATTAAAATATATTTCACGCAATTAAAGACAAATAACGATTATTTCTGGCTTTCCGCGAAATGAAATTCCTCCTTGCTTGATACTTGAAGTCTGACCTTTTTGTTTTACACGTAAAGATGGCACAGCAATGCATTTTATGTTGTTTTTTTCACAGCTCTGTATTGTTAATGCACTATTCAGGGACTAACGGCTGAATACTCAAAAGCCATTTAACGTTAATTCCCCGCTTTAGCTACTCGAGAAACCTGTTTTTGGTACAAACCCGGGCGCCTCAAATTGTTTAAGCGGGGCTTAACATTAAATGGCTTTTGAGTATTCGGCCGTAAGACGACTGGAATGTTCGCTCGGATTTAAATATTATTGTCAAATCGCACCGTGGCGCGCTTACCACACCTTTTTTTTATTGATATCCAGTGGAAATTGGAACTTCCTCCACTCCGGGCAAGGGCGAAGGGGTATGCCGGCCTCCTTTTTTTTTATTGGTGCCCAGTGAAAATTCATCATGAACATCCTTCGCCCCGGGGAAGGACGAAGGGGTATTCTACCGGGACTGCTACCGGCTAAAACCACTGCAGCGGTCAGCTTCGGCACCGAAGGGGGGCTCCAGGTCCTCGTAAGGTCACACTAGAGCCGCCCATAGGTGCCACGCCTTTAAGCACATCATGGAGGGGATGACTGTAAAGCGGTCAACCCCTCTAGCGGAGGGGAGGTCGCCCCCCGAGGCACTTCTCGGGGAGGATTGTAGAGAATCCCCCAAAGCCTCGCTTTACGCTGTGCTGCGCACACGGCGGCACGTGACCACGTGCGCACCGCTGTCTTCCCGGGGGTCGCTCGGTGTGAGCACGCAGACTCCCCAATCTGCACACCCGCGACCCCGAGGCCCCCCACTATGTAGTGACGGCAGAGGGTTCGAACCACACCTAGATTGCCTTTCCAACTTCTTTTATCTATTCCGTGGTTTAGTAAGCCTTGGTAGGAGTGGGCCTTCTAACTTTGCCTGCGGGGCACAGCTGGCGGCGCGCAGGCCGCTGTCGCCGCGCGTTAGCAAGACAACGCAATACTACGAGGGTGTCAGGTTGCAACCTCCAACATACTGGTGGTGCAGGTACATGTTTACCTGCAAGGATTGATCGGGGTTGTGTAGAAGCTAATGACTCGATTTAAAATCTAAGTATTTTGAAGCAATCACTATGAAGGCATGTTGTGGGAACGATTTACGTTGACAAACTACGGAACGTCACGGTGGTCCTTTGTTTAGTAACACTGCATCGCGGAAATACGCATTCGGCCTAAAGCAGACGAGCGATTTTTATTCACCGATTTGTTCCCGACAACGGTCGATTTTAGTCGCTGAAATTCGGTTTTCGTTCGTTCGTCGTTCTGGTATGTTGTATCCTGCTCTCTGATATACATATCATCATTTCGGCCGAATGAAGTCCACTGCTAGACACAGGCCTCCTTCAAAGATCACCACAACGACCGATATGGGTGTGTTGTGGGCTCCTTGGGGGGTTTTGCCATAATCGCCACGCTTGGCAGACGGGCTGGCGATCGCAGTTGAGTTGTTAATGTACTCAAAGGACGCTGCTACCACAACCACCCTCGAGGTAAGCTTGGGCCTGTTTACGTCTTATCCCCTCCGATTGAGGTATGATTGTTTTAAAGTCATCCCCCCCTAGATGTGCCTGAAGGCGTGGCATCAATGGACGACTCTGGTATGTTCGTTCTCGACAACTTGGTGCTTCCCTTTGTTGCCGAAGACGACCGCCGAGGTAATTTTAGCAGGTAAGCGACCGGCCCCTGGAATTCCTCCGCTCATGTTTTAAGTCGGACCATTGTGACCTATTTTTATTTTATCTCCAACATGAAATACACATTTCATTTTAAATAATAATAACAATATACATTTAAGCCTTGTGCTTCCTCAATTATAGGAGATCACAGCTAGTATTAAATATAGATAACATATAAAAAAAAACATCATCATTACAATAATTAAGATTTTAAGTAAAAGATGTCAATCGTATTCACTTAAATAATTTAAATTATTATATAATATTATTGTACCAAAAAGTCAATAGAAAAGCTTGTGAATCTTAGGATTAGGTATACTTAATAGATAATTTTATACTCTGGGTATATTTTATCTTAATACGGGTTTTAGTATGCCGTGTGGTGCCGGCTATGCCGTGTGGTGCCGGCTCAGAATGCCACCACCCCATCTCCTCCCATGGGTGTCGTAAAAGTCGACTAAGGGATTAGCCGGAGGATGGGCAGCAGCGCCCTTCGAGTACATAAACAACTCAACTGCGATCGCCAACCCGCCTGCTAAGCGTGGCGATTATGGCAAAACCCCCCAATGAGCCCACAACACATCCATATCGGTGGTTGTGGTGATCTTTGGGGGAGGCCTGTGTCCAGCAGTGGACTTCATTCGGCCGAAATGATGGGTTTTAGTAGAAGTGTCCAGCGCAAAATACAATGGGATGGATTGCATCGCCATGTGACGGTGCGCCGTATTTGGAACTAGAGCTTGGCTAGAGGTTACATATACAGGTTGGATATACAGGACCTTTAGTAAAAACGTGAATGTATTAAAGATTGGCGTAGAGGCTAAGCAATCGTGTTTTACCATTACGGATTGGGGTTCGATTCCTGCATGGGACAAATATTTGTATGGTCTACAGATAGTTGACCCAGGTCTGGGTTTTTGTGATTATTTATGCCTGTACGCTGTAACCACCGTTAAAAGGAAGGCTTAAAAGTTAAAATAAAGTGTCATCTGAGGTAGATCTAAACGTCGCTTATATGAAATCCATGAATGATTCGGAGCACACATAGGTCCACCACATCTTTTATCGTCTGTAAGTAGCAAAAGATTATATAATAACAAAAGGTTTCGCGAGGTTTCTAGCTCCTCGTGGTACTCCTCTCCTCCCGCGGATGTTAAATTATGGACAAAAAAATATATAAGGAAGAATATGCAACTGATGGCCGTTGGGGCAAAAAGGTTCTCGAATGGAGACCGCGCACCGGAAAACGCAGCGTGGGACGACCTCCAACGAGGTGGACAGACGACCTGGTGAGGGTCGCTGGGAGTCGGTGGATGAGAGCGGCATGTGACCGCTCGTTGTGGATATCTATGGCCTTTGTTCAGCAGTGGACGTGGCTCTGTCTGATATGATAATGATGATGAAGAAACAAAACAAGCAGAATTTCGATACTTTGCATACACAATTGGTTGATTTTTACCACAGGCTAGTAATAGATATTAATAAAAACCAATTTCGATATTTTTTTGTGAAGACAGTCACGTGATCTCCACAAACTTCTCATCAGTCCGTAAACGTAAACAACTGAACATGTGCCAGCCTGTGACCTTGTTATGTAGTAACCTTTTTAATAAGGACGCGTTATATATGGGCTTTCAACTTTCCCTCAGTAAGATCTGTAATAGATTTGGGCAGCTTGTTATAAAAATCAAACTATGCTACTTCCGTTAGCCGATCTAAATAACAACTGTAGAGTTCGCAACATAAAATATACAGCCTATGGATATTTATATTTGTTCTAATCTGAATATTTGTGGTTTTGCTGTGGATTTGTAACGGAGGGCTAACTACGTATGTCGCAGACGGCTTACGACAGTCTTAAATCGCGCAAGCGCCGCTATCAAACGTCATTATGATATTACGTATTTGCCGAGAGCGATTAAACTGACGTCAACTAACGGAATCTGTCGGACAATTGACGAACAAAAAAGTGTATGCTGGCCTTTCGATTTGCCACCGGTGGATCGTTGGCTGCGCGATAGATAGCTGCTGTCGCTGTTTTAGCTAATCAGGGTGCGGGCTTGTTTATGGAATTCGAACACTAAAATATGAAAAATAAACTTTCTAAACATAATGCAATTCATCTCGTTGCTTGGTGATAGGTGAGTATAACAAAAAGGTGGTTAGGAACAATCATCGCGACACTGATAAGTTACGGTACTGCGGTGTTCCTCAATTAAATGTCACAGAAATATGTTTATATACGGTTGGTGCTGGTGTCTGCGCACCGGATCGTGGGTTCGATTGCCGCACGGAACAAATATTTGTAAGATCTGCAGTTCCGGGTCTGGGTGTATTGTGTTTGTAAAAGGCACCCACGACACGGGAGACATCCTAGAGTGCGCCAACGTTTAAAAAACAAATCGAAAGACACGAAAGTTCTGTTACGAAAAAGATACTAGTTTGTTAGCATCCATAACTCGGAAACGTTCTAAATGTTATCTTAGTTTTTGTAACCATCGTGGACATCAATATCTAAGAGTGTTATCATACACTTGGGAAATGAGCAGCTGCCCTGAAGGCACCGGCGCCGGCGCCCCGACCAAGGAATGTATCTAATTAATCAACACGGTCGCGCATCTCCGATGTGTCTGCCGATAGCGAGGCGCGCCCTCACCAGCACCAGGGCCCATACTCTCATGTAAATAACGTTGTTGACCAGATTTACTGACTGTGTTACCGGCGCGGCGATGGCACTAGCGCGTGGTATGTCCATCGATTGGTATGCAACCGGCGTGGAGGCCACATGCTTGGGTATTGTTGTTATTGTCTACGAGTTGTCGACATTCCGTTTAAAAATAATAGGGTCTTTACCTATGAAATTGCCGTTCTGCAGTACTCTGTGACCTTTCATTGAGGATCACCGCAGTACCGTAACTTATCAGTGTCAGGATGATTGTTGCTAACCACCTTTTTGTTATACTTGCCTATCACCTAGCGACGAGATGAATTGAATTATATTATGTAGAAAGTTTATTTTTCATATTTTTAGTGTTCGAATTCCATAAACAAGCCCGCGCCCTGATTAGCTAAAACTGCGACAGCAGACGCGACAACATCTATCATGCAGCCAAGGAGCCACCGGTGGCCAATCGCCTGAAACTGAAAGGCGAGGATGCATTTTTTTGTTCGTTAATTGTCCGACACAGTTGACGTCAGTTTAATCGCTATCGGCAAATACGTAATATCAAAATGACATTTGATAGCGGCGCTTGCGCGATTTACGACTGTTGCAAACCGTCTGCGACATACGTAGTTAGCCCGCCGTTACAAATCCACAGCAAAACCACAAATATTCAGATTAAAACAAATATAAATATCCATATTTTATTTTGCGCAATCAGGACCGCGGCCCCCGAACACGGCACAGAACTCTACAATTGTTATTTAGGTCGGCTAACGGAAGTAGCATAGTTTGATTTTCGCCGATAGCTAGCTAGCTTTCGTTGATGAAACCGCAAATACAATAAATAGGTAATGCCTATCAATTTCGTAGCTATCCTTACATTCGTATGGCCCGCACTGCGGGAGCGCGTCTAGACCGACATCACGTCACTTTCCCCGTAATCCCCGTTCCACTCAACGTTGTAATTACACAACGTGTGTTAGTAAAGTTAGTACTTACTCTTTTTAGACCAGCAACTAGTTCTGAGATTCCGTGCAACATCCTGTTCGGAATAACATAAAAATTATCCATTCTCTTTTAACTCACCTCATTAACAACAAAATCCAGTTTTTTACTTTTGTTTTGTATATCAAAGATTTAATATGGTGGGTGGTGGGACATGGCTGGGATTAGCTGGACGATGGGCAGCAGCGTACTTCCAGTACATTTATAACTCAACTGCGATCGTCAGCCAAGCGTGGCGATTATGGCAAAACCCCCCAATGAGCACACAACACAGACCGATAGCGGTCGTTGTGGCAATCTTTTGGGGAGGCTTCTGTCCAGCAGTGCATGTTTTTCGGTTGAAATGATGGTGATGATGACAAGGCTGTAACTGGTGTTAGACTAACTCGTAACGGCCGCGGGGTGCTACGGTCTCACAGACTACCGGCGAAAACTACCCAGTAGCATTGTGGGGCGGTATGTTTCGAGCGGTTAGTGATATTTACCGTAAACTCAACCCCTTCTACTCTTCCACCGCAATCACCTCCCAAATCCTCCTTGTAAAATGGTAGCAACGCTGATGCGTCTGTCTGCAATGCCTGGGTCTCTTGAGTTATGCACGTAAATGAATGGTGATTATGACCCTTAAAAAACATTCAGTTATCTTTAACTATTAAATATATTGCTGTGAGGCGCGCGTAGAGATGCGCAATGCATATTAAACGAATTCATATAAATGCATATTAGCTATTAATGTCAATCATAAGATTCTTAAGTGATGGACATCCTACACTTAATAGACGGGAAACTGTAAATCATAAGAACTCATTGCAAATACTTTTGTTGGACCTACATTATTTCAATGTAGGTAGGTACCTATCAAGGCGGCTGTTTGTTGTGGCGACCGAACCTGCTCGTAAATCATGTGAGTGCGTCGCCATTTGTAACAAATGCTCGGCAATAATCAAATGAGGTGTTGTTACTGCACTCGGCGGCGCGAGCGCAGGATCCGAGCCGCAACTGCGCTGCGATTGCGCGGCTCGTGGGAGCGCAATCATTTTACTTTTATCCGTAGAGCTTTTTAACGCAAAAAGCTGTGAGCAGGTGGTGGGGGGCGTGGGCGGGCGTGGGGGGCGCGGGCGGCAGTGTGCGCTCACCGCTCGCCGCCGACCGACGTGCGCCCCATTGGCCCGTTCAAAACGACAACCGCCGAAATTTGCCGATCGCGAGTGTCCGTGCGTCGATTGCGACTTGTGCCTGAGTGTATGTGCTAGCAGCATACCTGTGTCTGTGTGTGTAGTGCGAGTGAAAAACGCCCTGCGTGGAATCGTTGCCGTTTCATTTAAATGAGGGCTGCAGGCAGCAGGGCTGATCCAGCGGATGAAGAGATAAATCTTGGTGCGTTGACCGGGTGCAAGTTCGACGGCCCGCAGTATTTGTGTCGTTGCGAGTAAACGGTAACTATTAACTTGTAGTAGGTAAGATAGGTGCAGGGATACGTGTAGTGCGAGGAATCCGGTCCATTGGTTCTGTTGCGGCTCAAACTGACTCCAACCCACTTTCCCTAGCAGTACATAAACAATGTTCTGTACAAGAGAGCTGTAAATCAGTCGGGTTCAGTTCGTGCTGCAGTAAACACACAACATTATATGATCAGGATACAGCTGATAATTTCGCTAAATATGTTCAAACGATCAACTTAAACTTGATTAAACAGTTCTTTAGAACAAGGCGTGGAGTGGCCTAAGTGTTCTAAGAAGTTGTCTAATTGTATGGTAGCAAACTTGGTGCGGTTACAATTTATGGTTTAGAAACGTAGCAGCCATTGCTTATATTATGTACATGTAAGAAGCTAAGTAAAGCAACGGTTACCTTTATGAAGCAATATTTTAGAACTGTATCTACCCAGTTAGGTAATAAATTAAAGGTGCACCTTGCTTCCTAACATTACCCTTGCTTTATACATTGCATTTTTTTATTAAGACGAAGCTCCCTGTCTTCAATGCCTATGCCTATTCTTTAACGTCGTTTACTACTGGATGAAGCCATAAAGAAGTTTACAACAGTACCCAAGCCCTACAGGTTTCGAAACGAACCTAATTAGAAAAATCACCTCGATGGTGCCGTTACTCCAGTCCTGTTAATCGAAAATGATCCACTCAGAATTACAGCTAGACAATATGACCTTTATGTCTGTCTTTTACTAAGTAAAACGAACCTCTCCTTGCAAAGAGATAATGTCACAAAATTTACCTGAAGACTTCATCATACTCTAGGAAGCAAAGTGACACCAACACAGCGACAAAACTACAACTAAACAAGCCTTGTCTTGCACCAAGCCTGTCTTCTCGACCACTTGACCGTGATCATTCCCCATTAGGTCCTGATGCTCGTAATTTGTAGGCTGTGCTTTTGCAAGAGATTTGTCATGATTATAAAGCATTCAAATGCCGTAGGAGGAGATAAATAATAAGCGCAAAAGGTGCTATCTATCGATCATGATATCATTATCTACAACTATCGTCGATTAGGCATTCCTCGTGACTGTCTAGTTGGACTCTATGAAAATCTATGAAAAAGGTTTAATGTAATAAAGGGACAACTAACTAATGAAAAACAACTATGATGTTCAATGTATACTCTTAGATAAATTGTAGCTTCGTTATCAACATGAATTTTGGTAGAAAATCTTGTCAAACAACACTGCTTTAACATGAGCAAGGCGTTCGTGTTCGTAGATCACCTAATTTTACCATACAGGTGTGTAGTTTAGAGTATTAGATTGGCTATAGAACTATATGAGCCGTAGAAAATAATGCGAAATTTAAATAAAGTGAAGAGTTAAACACGTAGTGTGCCGCAAGGCAGTGTGCTGGGACCATTACTATACTTCTGTATATTAACGCAAACTAAATTACTTACTAACTACTAACTGAAGGTTAGAAAAAGCCAGTGTGTTCTGCTTGTGGATGGCGTTACGTGTAAATATTATTAAGTACAAACAGATGACAGATTAAATACAAATAACATTACGTGTAAATATAAATATGTAAATCCAAAAATGTAATAATACCATAATTACTTAAATATTACACTTAAATATGTCAATTTGGCTTTAAATCAATCATTTATATGCGAATGTTTTAAACATGCTGAATATCCAATTATCTTATATCAAGCCAAAAATAAGGTAGTATAATAATATTTAGAAGTCATCAAATCGAAAAAGCTTGCCGAAAAAAAATTCAGTACTACTTTAGACCCACATTGTAATTGGATATTATAAACTTAATATTACCTATAAGTGCAGCAGTCATCATTTCAGCCGAAAGACGTCCACTGCTGGGCAGAAGCCTCCCCCAAAGATCACCACAACGACCGTACCCGTACCGTACCGTACGGGTTTGTATTGTGTGCTCACAGGAATATTTATGATTCATCATTACGAAATCGTATGAACTTCAAATTATTGTTTTGGGTATTGTTATTAATGAATATACTTTCTATTCTTTATCGTGGATATCCTCATGGACATTCTCCGCCCTGGAAAAGGCGACGGGCGTTCCAGATTCTTATCAGCTAAAACCACCATCTGACCCCGGGAGTAGGGGATTAAAAATTATATACGTAGGTAAAGCGTACGCTCTAAGAATTCTCTAGATTTATTTCTGGGAAGGCAATGAGTGTCTGCGATAAATCCATATCTGCAGACATCCGGGACTAGTAAACTTAAATGGCCAAGAGACTAATATATATAAGTTTAATATGTCTTAAGTAAACACCCGGCCGTATGCCCGGAGTAATCTCATAAACGTGCGACCGAACAGGCGGCGACCGTGCGACAGTCGCAATTAGCTGCGACCGCTATGGGCACGCTCGCTCTTGTAACTGCTGCAATTATTACAGACACAAGAAGTAAATGACGGATAATCTGTGCGACACTAAATTCTGTGTATTTTATAATGGCAGTCATAGTACTTGATGGTATAGAAGTAGACGGCACGACGACTGACGGCATGGTTGGTGCAGTGGCTGATACAGTCGGCTGCTGCGCTCCGGGTTGTGGGTTCGATTCCCGCACGGAACAAATATTTGTATGATCTGCAGGTAGATGTTCCGGGTCTGGGTGTATTGTATGTGGAATTCATGTCTGTAAACGCACCCACGACACAGGAGAAATACTGGAGTGGGGCAACGTTTAAAAAAAAAGAAGACTAGATGCCGGAGACGGATAGTTTAGTGTTATGATGGTACTTAGAATACACCTTTCTTTGTCTTTGGGAAATCCTCATGTACTTCCTACGCTTGGGAACGGTGGAGGGGCATGCCGGACTCGAATCGGCTAAAACCCCACGGTGTCCTTCCACTTACCTCTGGCTGGGGGTGGTGCACGCTATGTCAGCAGTAGACCGCAGCCCGGCAGGTGGCTGCGCGGGCAGAACACATGCGCCGCCATCTCGGGCCTGGGCTGCAATTCTCTGAGCTCAAACATCCGTACATCCTTGAATACAGAATCGAACTGCCGGCTCAGAATACCACCACTCCATCTCATTCTATGGGTGTCGTTAAAGTGGACTAAGGGATTAGCCGGAGGATGGGCAGCAGTGTCCTTAGAGTACATTAACAACTCAACTGCGATCGCCAACCCGTCTGCCAAGCATGGCGATTATGGCAACACCCCCCAATGAGCACACAACACACCCATATCGGTCGTTGTGGTGATCTTTGGGGGAGGCCTGTGTCCAGCAGTGGACTTCATTCGGCTGAAATGATGAAGGACACGTTGCAAACGGTAAGCCATGAGGACCAGTGAGAGGACCGATGTTTGAGCTTAGAGAATTGCACCCCAGGGGTGCAATTCCTTAAGCTCAAACATCCATACATCTTTAAATATAGAATCGAAATAACAGTATAATTTGGTATTTGCTAAGATGTGATTGAAGCTATTCAAGTTCACGTTGCAGAAGGACAGCCATGAGGATCATACTTAGCGATTACCAAATTGGGTTATCACTGTTATTTCAATTCTGTATTCAAGGATGTATGGATGTTCGAGCTTCGAGAATTGCACCCCTGTTTCTGTTCGGGCGACGGACGCCCTTAGTTCGTCGCCACAGGCCGCTTAATATAGACCTCGGTCCGAAGAAAGACTGGTAGCAACACGTGTAGGACACAAGTTCTAGGGATTTAAACACATTAATAAGTCGCGTTTGCAGGGAATGCGGGCAATGTGCAATCAGTTGACTAAAAATAGTCAAACAAGCACACATACAAGGCAAATATATATGTCTATTTCCCCATAGTAATGCAAAACGGTCTATGAATAAATCTGTATGATATTTAATCTGACATGTAGCATTAAATTATATTTACGCAAACGAACCTAAAGCGAGTGTTTGTGGTCGGACCGTTACCGCGCGACCGCACCGCACACACACTACTGTCTTTATAATATTTCCTCCGACTTTTTATTCTAAGAAAAGAGAAATTCAGGTTTAAATCCCATGTTTTTATTTCATATAGACTTAAGGCTCTTAAGAAAAGTCAACAGTTAAGGTGCACAGTTCGAAAAAGTCGGGCCTATGGAGAAAAACCTACTACACAAACTACATGACTACTTTTTGAAAAAGTGATATAACTATTTTGATTATTACATTTAAAAAAGTTAGGTATGTGTGAACAAAGTAGATTGTATATAAAATAAATACACATAACATTAGAATAGACGATTGCTTCATAAGACATAACAGGAAATTGTTTTTTTACGCATGGCACTGATCAAGCTTACGAAGTTCACATAATTACGAAATGTATAAGATATTAATTTATATAAAATTAAGGGCAATTTAGCCACCAAAGCTATAAATGATGTCATATTGGATATATTAATTTGTCAAAACTATATATAGATAATATATTATAAACAGTTCATGAATTCCAAACAAGAAAATACTACTGCTTGCGACTTTATTTTGATTAGTTATTAAATACGAGGGCAATTTGGCAACTCAATGACTTTAAGGTTGAATAAAAACTTTTTTAATAAAAAAAAATTGTCTCATATTTGGAAACTCACTACGAAGCGCATGCCGTTCTTTTTTCAAATTTGGCGCGAAAACAAGCTTTATAGAAATAAAAAAGTTAGGCGACTTCTAAGTATTCTTTGAAAATGGAGAAAAGCGAGTTTCGAGTGCTAATTAAACACAATTTTTTATGTGGTAAAACTATTAAGCAGACCGGAGACAAATTGAAAAAGTATTATGGTGATTTTGCGCCTTCTCATGGGATGGTACATAAGTGGTTCACTGAATTTCGTTGTGGACGTGCTACCACTTATGACGCGGAGCGCCCATGAAGGCCGATTGAGGTCACTACGGCGGACATGGTTAATAAAATACATGATATTGTTTTGGCAGACCGTCGAGTGAAGATACGCGAAATAAGTGATGCTGTGCACATCTCGACTGAACGAGTTTTTTATATTTTGCATGATATTCTGGGCATGAAAAAGCTTTCTGCAAGATGGGTGCCGCGTTTACTAACAGTCGACCAGAAACGAAATCGTGTAACAGCTTCTGAGGAATGCCTAGCCATGTATAATCGCAATCCGAGTGAGTTTATGCGTCGGTACATAACAGTTGACGACGTGGGTCCATCATTATACACCAGAGACTAAGCAACAGTCGAAGCAATGGACTTCTACCGGGGAACGTGCCCCAAAAAAGGCAAAAACTGTTTGCTCGGCTGGTAAAGTGATGGCCACAGTCTTTTGGGACAGCCAAGGGGTTATTTACATCTTACTATGCTGCATTGTTAAATAGATTCAATAAAAAGTTGACCAAGAAACGACCGCATCTAGCAAAGAAAAAAATTCTAGTTCAACAGGATAATGCACTGGCCCACTCGTCTGCAATCGCGAGTTTTTCCTCTTCCGAAACATGAAGAAATGGCTTGGCAGGCAAAGATTTTCGTCAAACGAAGAGCCGACACTGAGGCCTATTTTTCAGGGTTTAATCAAACTAACTCACTAGTTAGTTTGATTTTAAACACGTCCTTGTCCAGTGGTATCAAGCGTGGCTTTAGCCAAATGTCCTACGTTTGATCCTTAGGCCTAATTCAGAAAAGCTTCTTCGCGATTTACTATCGAACCCAGGATATTTAGTTAGAAGCCACAGGCAGCAGGACACGTGGTCGTCAGAAATGGACGTTGCGCCAACGTTTGTCCTTCGTTATCTCCTTGTATGATTTGTCATACAGTTCGTACTATGTATCTATATATATAATAGCATGTGCTAGATCAATTTAATAGTGTCAGAATAAATGTACTATGAGTGATATGAAAATGAACACTCACGACTATAAAGTGAAAGGCTAATAATGAATAAAAATAAACATTGACAGAGTACGTTTGTAAATTAAATATTACTGTAATTTATATACCATTAGCTTTTAGTTCAATAATAAACAAAACCTGCAGTAATGTGGTTTCCGATGCAAATCGTTTTAAGTATCTAATTGGTTTCCTGTGTCTCTAAGAAACATCTATGTTAGCAAGCCGGCCAAGATCTCGCACTAAAACTTTGATATGTATGTACATATCTATAGCCGTGACTGATCATAACGGTTGCGTTCTTTAAAACATTCTCAACCAATGGTTCCCGATCTTAGGTCCCGGACGCATGGTACATTGAGTCTTTCAGTCTGAGTCGCCAAGCTTTTCTGTTACAGAAATGATTCAGACTGCTGAAAATTGTCCATGAGGATGAACTTACTTGCAGCTAACTTGCTTTGTTAAAAAACAAATTACTTGCAGCTAACTTGTCTTGCTTAAAAAAAAATCCGAACCCTGAGTTTCTTTCGGCATTTCTTCTCAGAGGTTGTCATGTAGTGAAATGCCCTCCGTCGTTTCAATTATGACGTGTAAAAGTGTCTGCTATGACCTAATTACTGAACAAACGATTCTATTCTATTCTATTCTACTTATTCGCCAAAATTAAAGTTATCCTACGTGTGTAGAACTCAAGTGATTACATTTGAAGGCGATCAAACTAACGGCTAACTATCGAGTATTGAAAGTAAAACAAAGAAATTAACTTTTGCTAGAATAAAGAACAAGTATAATCAGGACAGAAGATTGAGCATCAATGCTCTGTAATGTTCGTTACATTTAAAACAGTGTAATGGTGGCGCGGCGGTACATCGCCAGTTCTTAAGAAGGTGGAACAAATTATAACGATCACAAATGTTCAGGCAGGAACATTAGCTTCACTGGGGTCGAGTCCATCGCGTGTGAGGTTATTGGACGACTTGAAACGTACTGGGGCATCGAGTGACGGGCTCGTCGCCAGCTGCATTTACTTATCGGTAAACGATTGGTGACGTTAAGCAACGCTCGGCGCGGTCAGTCCACGAATGGGTGACCGTAGAGTGATATTTGATCTGAGCGATTCCGTGCTTAGCAGGGCACGTAAAATCGTAAAGTCGGAAGCTTCTGGGCGGATTTAACAACTCTGAAACATTGAATATTTTTTCTCAAGTTGCACAGAAAATATTTCTAAGCTGGCGAAAGTTGTTAATTAATATGATTTAATTTTAAGTAATTATTCAATGATATACTTGCTGGTTACTGTTCTAGTGCTGTAATAGTTGTCAAAATTGTATTCTGATAACTATCCAAAGATGAGAGTCAAGTTATCATGACTATAAATGGAAATCCATGTCTCGAAGCTGTACACAACCACATTGTAGGTAACGGTCAACCCAAGAAGGTCATTTGTAAGCTACAACTTCTTGCACACGTATCGCTGTGGATGCAACACGTATTCTGTACATCAATAAAGCTAAAACCCGGTTTTATTATCCACGAAAACAAATTCGACCACGATACAACGACCCATACAGAGATCAATTGATGAATACTAGTCTCAGCTGCAGACCGCTGTAACGACCGATCATGAGGACATAATGCTATCAGTACGCTTAATGGATAATGTCCTAGTCTTTGATGTCAAAATGTCTGGTATTTTGTGAATAACTGGTCGCCTCGTGAGACCATTAGATTAGTCACACTGTGGCTCCATTATACACTTTGATGTGGCTTTAAGTGATAGTTGTGAAAGCTTTATACCAGTATAACTCTGTTATGTGACGCGAAGTGACGACGTCGCACAATGGTGACATTTTCGTGCTGTGTCGGTAAGCCCATTGTTATTGCCGAGGTCGCGTAAAGAGCTGTTAATAAATGTCGACATACTGAAGGTAGGTGTATATAGTTGTAAGCAGCGACCGTAGAGAGGTGTACAAGTATACGTCGAGTTACAAATATGAGACGTTCGGAAGCTTCACTTGAGACCTGTTGATGGAATTGAATACAATATCTAAGACTCAAGCTTGGTAAATAATGTTGGCAAATCATGTTTTAGTACGAATTCTTCAACTCAATTTTTCAAAATGGCAACAGTGTCGGTATCGACAATTCTGCCAATGTCAGTAGTGTCATGGAAGAACGTGTGTAGTAATCATTTTTTAAATAAAACTAATTTATTAAAACGTGACTTAATGTACAGAATTTATTGAATATTTTAGGTAAGTAGCAAATTACAATCTTATGTCATTCATCATTTCGGCCGAATGAAGTCATTACTACGGACAAAAATCATCAAAGCTTCTAAAAGCTCAGAAGAAGAATATGTCAGTAAAGAAGAAAAGTTTATTGGTATAGGGATTTTTAATTTAGGAAGATGACTATATAAATCAAGAGATGGATCATTTTTGGGGAATTTCAAAAATAAATGGTTTAAAGTACCATCTTCCAACCCACATTCGCACAGAGATAAATCTCTGACATGAATTTTATGTAAAAAGACAGGAGAACAACAATGACCTACACGGAGTCTACAAAGGACAGATATAACTGTTTTAGATACCTTCTTATACCGATAAAACCATGGTTTTAGTGGTATGCTGGGTTGAATTCCATAATAGTATGAATTCTTATACTGAAAACAAAAGCTCACAAATGTCAACTAATTTGCAACTTGCACTGTCATGCCATGACTGCATTCCTTACTTCTACTTCTGTAGGGCCATTTTGTTTGCGTGTTCTGAAGTAATATCATAATCGAATTATACAGCATCTTAGCAGCTAGCTGAAACTTAAGCTGCTAAACAGCAATTGCACTCAGTTTAGTTCACGAACGCCTTCCTAACGGCGCAGTTAAAGGCCCACTGTAATCATACTTCGCACTTTATGCTACGATTGTGGATCCTTTCGCTGTATTCATCAGATTTTAACAATGGAAGCAGTTCTTTATGCATGATTAATGCCTGACAAATATTTCAATTGAATTTTAACTTATCTACTTCAAATAACATTCTAATTAACAAAAGCTCTGACGATGTATAAAAAAATGTTTTCATTCAAATAATTAAATAAATTTTTCATATTATTTAAGAAAGAGTAAAATTTATACTAACTGATATTATGAATTGGAATTTGAGGTTGTTAAAGAAAGAAAGCAAAACCGTTTATTTTTGCGGTGAACGTCGACGCACAAGATCAGTTTAAAAAAAAATCCACATATGGCATAACTACATAGCTAAAATCTAAAATACATTAGGATAATTAAACGCTTATAACTAACACTTCATGAAACAAAACGCGTATCCGCGCTGGCAACACTTATTATATTTTGATAACATGGCCAAAAGACTTGGTATCCAGGCCAAATATAACAACAATATTTTTTGACCAAAGAGTACACATTTGGTCTGTGGTCGAAAACTAGAAAGAAATACCAAAATAAAACAATGCCAGGGTACTGGGTTACATAATAAGTTACGGCCATAGGGAAATTGTGCGTCGCATCTTTGCAAAACAGTGATGCCACAGTATTATGCTGAGCATCAACCTATGATGCTCAGCATAATACTGTGGCATCACAATGTTACAATTTACCGGATCCAACAATTAAAGTTATGAATTTTATAGGATTTAGATTCCGGAGATATACGAAATAAACTCCAAACGATCGAAGAACGGACCAAAGCTATTCATAATAATAAGTGAGTGAGAGGGAGCCGGCGCGCGGCGGCCGGTGCGAGAGTTTCGAAACAGTTGTTATTTCGTACTGATGGTGAGCGATGGCGCGCAACCTGAAGGTTATACCAATTATACTATTACCAGCCATTGTGAGCCCCGAACATCAAACTTAATTGGACGACCACCAAATGGACTGTTGCGAATCGAACATTCGTATACACGGACTTTTTTACTGTCTTCAGACTGCTTCGTTAATCGGTTAGCTTTTGAATTGGTCTAGATGTGATTTGGAGAATACTTCTATAAAAAGATAACTTTTAATAAAAAATGGGTTTTTAATTTAGTTTTCGTGATGTTAAGATGTGCCATATGATTCATCGGCATTCGGCATAATATAAATAATATGAATGTTATTAAACTAAGAATTAGAGATTAAGCTGAAGATTTGGAGTCAAGCAGGCGGCCGACTGTAAAACCCTTTTGCCCAAGCCTTAGCAATATGATTAACTTGGGACCAGGGCAGGAAAAAGAAGATTAAGCTCAAGTAGGTACAGAAGATGAGGTGTAATTTAAATCGCATTTTAAATCACTTCAGTTTGACTTTAACTGATAGTTATACAGGTCATAGCCTTATTATTAATCATCCATAACGTCAGACGCAAAACCATCGTCAACAATTATCACAAGTTATTTTTTGCCATTGCTTTTGAATGTTTTCTCATACATTTACAATCTAGTCAATATTCTTTCATTAATATGTATAATGTGTTCAATCAGTATACAATTAATATCTGCAGTGCCTGCGCCACACAAGCGCCTTATCACTTAAGGTCACCGAGTCGGGGCTAGTCGTCTGGTGGCCTGCCAGCGCTCGGCCGGTGCGCAGGTGCGGTCGTGGCTCGCGCAGGTGCGCATGCGCCGCCCGCGCGCTGCGCCGTGTGCGCGTAGGCGGCCGCGTACTCTACTACCCCTCTTGATTTTCCGAAGAAAATTTGACACTATGGACTAAAAATTGACAAGAATTGATTGTGCGGTCCACTACGTTAATTGTAAATAAATTGGTATTGTTCTATTCGTTAGGTGGACCGCTCCACAATTGAACATAAATAGATTCTTAAAGTGTAAATACACACACACAGAAGACTTACGCATGGCCCCGTTTATATGGTAATCACATAAGAGTACGTGAATAGCTGTAGCTAATTAAATCTTTATAGATCAAACAATATCCAAGTTTAAATCCTTTTTCACCCAAATTTGTAGATTAAAAATGTAATGATATGAAACAATATAAAATATAACAATAAAAATTATTTTATCCCACATGAAATAGAGTACATCTGGAAATATGTAGTTTTTAGGTCTTTAGTTTAATTTAATTCAGTCCACATCCACATTATATACTTCGCCTATTATTACCTCACGTTTAACAGCAATTATAACATGTCCCAACTTGGCTGGTGTTAGTGTAATCCCGGTGTCGTCTCCATACAAGATATCTATACCATTTATTGAGATTCTTTGCGAGTTATCTTAATGAACGCCGGCAGTACGTTGAGTATGCGGGTTATGAATCCACACCTTATTATACTTTTTCGGGAATAAGTCAGGGAAGTAATCTCGGGCCGTTAGAGTTTCTTTGAATGATAAACGATCTCCCAACAGTCGTGAAGGAGGCGAAGTGTTTACTATTTGCAGATGACTTGAAAGTGTTTCTGTCAATAGCAGACACTTCGGACTGTAAGACACTTCAGCGGGTTATAGATAGGGTAGCGCTGTGGAGTAAAGGCAACAAGCTATATTTTAACGTTGCTAAATGCTGTGTGATGAGTTGATGAGCTACAGTCGCGCACATGCCCACATGTATGTCGTGGACGATGAGGTGTTACCGCGAGTAACGATCGTTCGCGACCTGGGCGTGGAGATGGTACCCGAGTTGACGTTTCGTAAGCACATTATCGACCTGTGTGGTAAAGCTTTTAGAAATCTAGGATTTATTTTGAGACAGAGTAATGACTTTAGTAACATATCGGTTATTGAAATTTTATATAATGCACTCGTTCGAAGCCATCTTGAATCGACTGCCATCATTTGGAATCCCCATGAGGCCAAATACAGTCTCATGGTGGATAAAATACAATATAAATTTACAAGACATTTATATTTGAAACAGTATGGGGTTTACCCTTATTATCCGCTCGATATCGATCCGTGGCGATTATGGCAACACCCCCCAATGAGCCCACAACACACCCATATCGGTCATTGTGGTGATCTTTGGGGTAGGCCTGTGTCCAGCAGTGGACCTCATTCGGCCGAAATGATGATCCGCTCATGTATCCAAGCTTGTTCGTCATAGGCATGGTTGGGTACTGCAGGCTGGCTGTAAGGAGGGACATAGCTCTCATCAAGTACATGTTCAGGGTACTAAGAGGGCTGGTGCACCATCCCAAGGTGCTGGAGGAGCTGCAAATGCTTGCACGCGATGGGTACGTGGGCGCGCGCCGTCGCCCAGCTTTACTACGTGTGCGGCAGCCTAGGACTAACCTGCTCAGGTTGGCCCCCATGTCACGCGCCATACGATTAATTAATAGCCTTTTAGGAGATGTTGATTTTTTTTTTACAGTCTGCCCAAATTCATTGAATTCGCAGGGAGGGGCGTTGAAAGGGGTATCAATTTGTAAGATTAAAACAATTTAAATAATACCGATCCAGCTGTCCCCAAAACAATAGCTTGTTATCCCCAGCAACGCCGTAAGCCGAGGTCCGTGTCCCGCAGTGGGCGCCCTTAGCGAAAGTTGCTTAGTTTTTAATATTAATTTTAAGCCTGGCTGGAGGCCTCTTTTGGCTTCGCCATAAATGAACGGTTATGCAACCACATTTCTCTGAAATGTATGCGAGAAGCCCAACAAAAAAAAAACGGTTATGGGTGTTTGTGCATGTGCGATGTATGTCTGTAAACTGTACCCACGACACAGGAGAAATACTAGTGCAACGTTTAAATAAGAACTATAATTTGTTGAGGCTAAGACTAATAATTAATCTGTAAACTTACAGACATTATTCAAATCATAGTCTCACTTCGTGATAAAAATATGGTGGGTTTCTTTAGACAAAGCCTATTATAATAAAACTCCACAGGGTTATTCCAGTTACAGTTCTGTATTTCTGTTCCACAGGCAGATTACACACACAATACTTTTATTATAAAAATGGTTAATCTTAATCGATCTGCTGTGTCTTTTCTCGACGAACGCCAGTAACCCAATGTAATGTGTAATAGAGTATAGTAATATACAGGCAACCAATGCGCTTCAAACTCACTCCCGCCACTGTTAACTTTTCAAAATTACTTCTGACAGTTACGTTCACTTCAGTATTGCAAGCACAACGAATCAATTGAGACAATTAATCGAATACATTTAATAATCGGTCCTTAAATAACAATAATTTTCATAAAGTGATCGGTAAACATAGTGTTTGTTACACTATGAACTTTACCTTATTACTATAAGGTCACCTTTTTATGTAAATCCTTAACAAACACATGAAAACATTGAGTAATACTAAGAAAAATAAACTCAGAAACCTTTTAGCTTCAAATTTTTCTTACCCCACGTGTCGCTGTCAATGTATCGGGTATTCGGGCGTCTTCAGCTAATGTTGACGTGACACGGGCGACACGGCCCGCTAATGTGACGGCAAACGCCCGCCACCCCGGCTCCGGCAGATGTTTGCTTCGTCAACATATTACACAACACTGTTTTGACGTCAAACGGACCGCGGACCAATTAGACGGTTTGGTGAAATGCGGACGGGAAAAGGGATTATGTATGGGTATTTAAGATATCGTTTTCATTGTAAACAATCGTTCGTTCTTCGTGTGTCATATAACCCTGCGAGTTGTTATTTTTTTTAAACTTTGCCCCAAACTTGGATTTCTTCTGTGTCGTGGGTGCGTTTACAGACATCAATTCCATATACAATACACCCAGACCCGGAACAACTACCTGCAGATTATACAAATATTTGTTCCGTGCGGGAATCGAACCCGCGACCCAGAGCGAAGCAGCCGACTGTATCTGCCACTGCACCAACCGTGCCGTCGAATATGTGTATGGTTAGATTATCTGTAAAAGTTCACTGCTAAACCTTGGTGCTTCTTGTTATAACCACTATGTTTCGCGATATCGCGATGGTTAAATCGCGATAAAGGAGGAGGCTACTGCCTGATCATGTAGCCTATAAGAGGCTCACTGCTGGACAAAGAACTCTCGCAACTGGCACCAGTTGAACTTGTATATAACTATCCGTATGGTGTTCGGATTAATATAGCACCAATCCATCTCCTCCCGCGGATGTCGTAAAAGACGACTAAAGGAATCTAAACCAGAGGCATGGGCAGCAGTGTCCCTTCTGTGAAATGGTATCCATACTGCCCTCACCAACCCGCCTGCCAAGCGTGGTGAGTTTTTGGCAAAACCCCCCAAATTGATGACACAGTTGTAGAAATCTGTGGGGGAGGCCTTTGTTCAGCAGTGGACATATAAATGGCCGATATGATGATAACTATACGTTACCGGTCCGCTTAGTAAGGTGTAAATAGTAACTAGATATAATGGTAACAAAAGTTAATTTTTGACTTATTAAACCCGTATACTTAACATTAAGTATGTTTTTTTTATCAGAATTTGTGTCAAATAATACTGTAAACTGCAATCAATGGAGTTTCTTGCTGGATCGTATTCATAGGACGAACCAATTCGAACTGTGCGAGTCAAATTCTGACGATAAGTGCCACTCATATTTTGTTTATTTGAAATTAAAACCTTGATTGACTATTTGGAATCTTATCTCAATTACTGATGAGGGACCTCCAAATAAACAGTTCATATAAATCTGATAACGTTTACAGATTGCTGTATTTAATTTGACATTCGACAAAGAAATTATTGGGCGTCTTACTAAGATCATCATCATCATATCGTCCACACCAGGTCGTCTGTCCACCTCGTCGGAGGTCGTCCCACGCTGCGTGTTCCGGTGCGCGGTCTCCATTCGAGAACCTTCGTGCCCCAACGGCCATCAGTTCTACGAGCAATGTGCCCTGCCCATTGCCACTTCAGTTTACTAATCCTTTCAGCTATGTCGACAACTTTAGTTCTTCTACGGATCTCCTCATTTCTGATTCGATCTCGCAGAGAAATACCAAGCATAGCTCTCTCCATAGCTCGCTGAGTGACCGTGAGCTTTCTTATGAGGCCCATTGTGAGTGACCACGTCTCTGATAAGACATATACTAAGATAATAGCAATATACACATGGCTCCTATTACATTATTAGTTATGTAAGTTATTTGTATGAATTAAGTATATTCATAAACTTGACCGATGTGTGTTGCGATGTATGAATATTTTGACGATAACATGGCTTTACAGATAATGTTTTAACGGGAACATCGCTTTTCAACGATTAATAAATTAACCTTAAAGCTGCAAGAAGTCGACGGAAATGCGTTATTATGTTCTGATAGAATTGTAAATTCTATTAAATGCGTTCGAATGTTAATCTTCTTCTACGTAGTTCTATGTTGTATTGATGCATGGTCAACAACATTTACCACAAACCATCAGAATAGTTCAGAGTGTCGTGTTGCAGACAGTTCCTTAGTTTTCCGTCAAAATTGGGTTAGCGATACGCTTATGGCTGTATCCGTCCGATCATCCGTTTGTCACAGCCATTTTGTTAGTATTAATTTAGTTTATTATTCATTTTTCTGCTCAGGTTCCAAATGACTTGTGGTTGGCGCAATATGTTAGTCCTATTGCAAAGGTTTTGGCAGAAGAGTTTTACCGTCGGCCGCTTGGTTGACATCAACCCTCCTTGGATCTGCTAGTGTTAGTGGTTTACCCGCCGCTTGCGGCTAACCCAAGGTGCTTAATGGTACGTACCGGGTTCCAAACTCCTATAGTTGCCTTCTATGACACCCACGGGATGATATGGGGTAGCCTTTTCATTGAGCTACACGGCAATTGTTTTTATTTATTCTTGTACACATAATAGTTAAAATAATAGTCTTACACACTAGTCGTTTTGTGTTTGCATTGCCCTGTGGTGCCGGCTCAGAATATCACCACCCCATCTCCTCCCGTGGGTGTCATAAAAGTCGACTAAGGGATTAGCCGGAGGATGGGCAGCAGCGTCTTTCGAATACATTAACAACTGAACTGCGATCGCCAACCCGTCTACCAAGCGTGGCGATTATGGCAAAACCCCCCATTGAGCCCACAGCACAGCCATATCGGTGGTTGTGGTGATCTTTGGGGGAGGCCTGTCTCCAGCAGTGGCCTTCATTCGGCCAAAATGATGACACTAGTCGTATTAGTCTACGCAAATTTATTAGTTTTAGTCTGAAGTTGTTAGTAGCGGTTACGATCGATACATTTCTCCTCTTTAATGGCGCACCTCTACACAACATACACTGGACTTCGCAATATGCATTGCTTCCGATGTTTTAATCTCCACCACACTTTTACACATTAGTCTTCGTATATTGGTCTTCGTCTGGTTCTGTTACTCTGGCAGCAACAGCTTGCGTCCAATTTACCTTTGAACGATACACATTGGTTTACGTGACATTGTTGGTCGTGCTCTGTGACTGATGTTTTTGTAGCAGTGGCTTGTGTCCGATGCGCTCGGCCTCTGCGACGGTGTCGGGCAGCTCGGTCCGGGCCGTCTCCGGCATTAGCAGTGTTAGGGAGCCTGCCAAGATCGACGTGACGCCGAACAGGACCGTTGGAAGACCCGACCAGACAGACATCTAGGAAACGGAATTGAGTTAGAAATCACAAAAATGCAGCCTCTGAAAATTGGCCCAAGTGAACTGAGATGTTTATCAAGTACGTCATCTGTGATAATACTAACCAAGAGTGGAGTCTGCGGGGCTAGTAGCGAGCCCACGCGGCCCACGGCCGAGCAGATGGAGTGCATGGAGTTCCTGGTGTACGTCGGGAACAGT
This sequence comes from Diloba caeruleocephala, assembly GCA_947459985.1. NCBI lineage: Eukaryota > Metazoa > Arthropoda > Insecta > Lepidoptera > Noctuidae > Diloba > Diloba caeruleocephala. The sequence goes on along the minus strand of OX381621.1, from coordinate 25,011,527 downwards.
TCCGAAGTGTACATGTACACGATGTTGTACGAGAACGTCGCCAGCATCTCGAACCCCATGAATAAAGTTAGGCCCAACCACGCGTAACCTAAAGCAAAAAGATAATCGTTATGTAGCATACTAGAAATTTTCTCAAACGGAGCATTATTTTCAAATTGGTGGCACGTCACGGTTGGTGCAGTGGCTGATACAGTCGGCTGCTGCGCTCCGGGTCGTGGGTTCGATTCCCGCACGGAACAAATATTTGTATGATCTGCAGGTAGTTGTTCCGGGTCTGGGTGTATTGTATGTGGAATTAATGTCTGTAAACGCACCACGACACAAGAGAAATCCTAGTGTGGGGCAATGATAAAAAAAAACATGAAAGTAGAAGAAATCAACAAAAAATAAAACGGTGCCTTTAGTCAAATTAATCTTGCCCTTTCACTATAACAACAAACCTTTAGGTACGAACGGCTGCGAGATACAGAACACGCCTCCAATGAGGAACGACACCAGCAGAGGGACCTTCCTCTTGTACTTGGAGAGCGCCAGCCAATAGAACACGTTGGCTGGTATGTCCATCAGCATGAGGAGCGCGAAGTTGACGTACTTGTTGCCAGCGATGTGCACCGCGCTGATCATCATGCCGTAGTTGATCAGCGTGATCGTGAACCACCACACCAAGCAGACCAGGAACCTGGGGGAGTAGAGATGGTAAAGAGAGGTGCAAGTGGTTTGATGTCTACGTCGCCACAGGCTGCCTTAGAATTCAACAGTTATAAATAGTGCTGGGTATTAAACATTCATTAAAAAAAAAATACGAAAACTACTTGAACGATATACATATACACAGAACTTTGGGCCGCACAAACTATAATAGAGAGAGAAGAGATAGAAAAGAAAATTAATTCTACTTTTATATGTACTGTAAGCAATCAAGTTCATTTTCCAAACAACATTAAGTCTGTCAAGCTTATTTGTTTTAATCTCAAAAAACAGACAAGTGCCGGTTGAACTCGGGTGGAGAGGGTTCCGAAATCGCTGAATATATTGTCTATTGTTGAATTTTGTCTAGGACCAATAGCTTATCCGAAGAACGAACTTAACATCGTAGTTGAAAAACATATTTTCATATACATTCCAACCGCAAACGTAAGTTTGTACGCACAATATTGAAAGATATATAACCATGTTATTTTAAGACCATAGACTTCTTATAAGTTTTCATGTTATCTATAAGTAATGGGCTATATTTTTTTTATTTTGGCTTAGTAGTTTCGGAGATAAGGGGTTGGGAATGGTCAATTTTCGTCTATTTACTTACTTTAAAACAGTATATTTAAAAATTAAAAATTATAAAATAAATATATTTGAGTCCGTCACAACAAGCTTTTCCATTTCATATGTTACACAGTACAGTTTGCAAAGCTTTATTCTTTAGTTTTCTATATTGCCCCCCAAAAGTGATGCCCATATTCAAATTCATTTATTTACGTTACACGTGTTTGGATTATAAGAATCCATATGTGTACCAAATTTCAACGAAATCGGTCCAGTAGGTTCGGAGCAAATTGACTGACGGACAGACAGACAGACACACGAGTGATCCTATTGGGGTTCCGTCGTTTTTTACTTCGGACGTTCGGAACCCTAAAAATATAATAAAAATATCTATAAACCCCATGTACCTCAGTTTAAACAAAATCGATGTAGTTATAGTTCACCAGCACGACTGTCTGATATCAAAATAAAAAAACGGTCGACGAGAATGGAGCTTGACCTTGATGGTTCAATACATTTTATAGCTAAGTGCGATTATAATAAGTTCTTTATGAAAGATGGCAGAGGTCATTTTTTCAGTACAAAATCAGTGAGGTCATAGAGATAATTCATTTTTTATTGACGCTAGCACGAATATTATGATTATATTTGGATCGACGAGATGTTCTTGGCTAGCTGGTAAGCCTCACGGCTGGCAATAACAAATTGTTATGGTTTGTTATTAACAATTGTAATGGCTAACTGCGCTCGTCACTTCGAAATAGTCGTTATTTAGTCTTTTATCTCCAGTAATTTCTCTAGCTACAGCTCTAGCCCTTCTGACCAGAACACAGTCATGTCTAAACTAATACTACTGGTTATCAGGAGAATAAAAAGTACGGCGAACTTTAAAAAAAAGAAGTTGTCCAGTGGACATTCTTCATGAACTTCCTTCGCCCAGGGGAAGGGCGAAGGGGTATGCCGGACTCCTACCGGCTATAACCACTGGAGCGGTCATCTGAAGCACCGAATCACACTAGAGCCACCCATGATGCTACGCCTTTAGGCACATCTCGGAGGGGATGACTGTAAAGCGGTCACCCCCTCTAGGCACTTCTCGGGGAGAATTGTAAAGGATTCCCCCGAAGCCTCTTAGTGCGCTGTGCTGCGCACACGGCGGCATGTGATGACCACGTGCTCGCCACCGTCTTCCCGGGGGTCACTTGGTATGAACTGCGAGCTACCTAACTAGTCGAACTTTTGAGACTTATCACCAGTACAATACAATGACGCCTGTAACTAACCTCTGCATCATAATCCTGGATTTGAACGTCTTCATCAGCAGCTTCCTATCACTGTCGCTACTCTTCGTTTCCTCGTCTATGTAGTCCAACTTATCTAACATCAGCTTGTCAATCTCCACACAGTTCCTTCTGGCTATCTTCTGTATCAACTGAACGGCTCGTTTCTTCTTGCCTTTGCTGTACAACCACCGGATGCTTTCGTCCAAGAAGAAGGAGTAGGTGAGAATGATAAGTGTAGGAGCATAGATGACGCGAAGGAAGTTCCGCCAGTACGGCACAGCCCACGCGATGAACGGCATCACGATCAGGCCACACGTGTAGCAGTTCAGTAACATCATTTGAAACAGGACAGCTCTCTTCTTCTCCACTATTTCAATGCCTGAGGAAGAATTATTAATTTATGCTCACCTCTATCACAGAATAGATACACTCCCAGAACATCGGTATTATTTATTTCCATATCTAATCAATATTTCCATAAATTAATTAAACCTAATAGAATTAATAAATACTATTAACAACAAATAAAATAAAATAATCAGTCCAATAATTTCATATAGCTAATAATGCAATAACTTAATACGTACTATCAATATGTATCTAACAAACACAATAAAATTAAAATAAATTAAATACAAAAAACAACTAAAAAAATATTGATTTACAAATACGGCAACACTCTAATTCAACAATCAAAAATTCGTCACTATAATAGAGACCAGCAAGCACTGGAATAATGTAACAAAAACAAATAATATATTAACTTAAAGTAAGCTAAGCAAAGCAGCACTTCCTCTCTCGTACTGAACAATGCTCTAACCAACACGGTCCATAACTGATTCATAGATTTAAGCCTTCCATTTCTTTTAACTTACTTATAGAATGCAATTAGGAATTGAATTTTTGAATCGCCTGATAAATAATTACTCTAGCAACATCTGTGAATTCTTTAACAATGTTCATGCGTGAGTGTGAGTTTGCACAGAAGCCCACTGTGCTTAACGTGAACCTATTACTTGGAAATAAGTTATAAGTAATAGCTAAGTGTGGTAATAACTTAAAAATAACTTAAAGGTAGCGTGTAAACTGCCGCTACAATGTAACGTAATAGTTCAGACGCATTGAAAAGTCACAATTACACAGGTTTATTACATTTTAAAGAGGACCAAGACAACCGTTGTGCTATTATAACTTGTCATACTGATACACAGTAATGTCTGGTCAAAATCAATAGAATAGATTTTTGATGATTATTTACGAAAACTCTTTTGTAAAAAATACAGGTCATAGTAAATGTATGTAGGTTGAAACTGCACCACTTGGTTGTTCGATATTAAAAAAATAGAAAAAAAGATTTCGACTATGGAGCGAAAACATAACTTGGTCGCATGGTTGGTGGTTGTCTATCGCAAAAAATTGAGAGATTATTGTAAGTTTGATTTTTTCTGCTGTACCTGCTCTCGTAACTTTTGTGACTCTGAATGTTTTGTCACGTCGGTATTTAGCGCAGCATGATAATTATATGCTGTAGTTATATAAAACTGGGCACAGTCAACTTAAAATCGCGGTCGTTGCTAACATGCAACCAAAAGTAATTTTCCCGATTAAGGGCACGCTACAGGGCTACAGGAGATGGAGATGAACATCAGTGAGGAAGATTTAGAGTCACCATTCAGAGACGAGATCGTTTTCAGCAAAATTACCCATTTTTTCTTGATGTAAGATCTTGGATAAAAAACGAATAAATCTAAAATAAATATTTACTATAATTAATATCCTTGTTCCGGTGACTATTGAGTAAGTAGTGTATTTCGCAGAACAACTAGTGATGGTCTATGATGGGTTAGTTCTGCTAATATACGGCTGGAAACTACTGCGCCTCCTTCTAGTATTACCGTTAACCTCCTTTCATGGCAAATCAGGAAAGCATTTAAGCAGTCTATCTACAGGTGTAAACACGGAAAGAATAACGTATGTACGTACTCAACATGAACATGGGCGACAGCGCATCTCCGACGGCTGCCTCGAGTCCTTCTAGAACGATGTAGAACCAAAACGAGGACGCGAAGCTCTTGGTGAGCCCCAGCACGGCGCCCATACTGCCTGCCAGCACCGCCGCCGTCTTGCGACCGAACCTGGATGAGCACAGATGTTAGTAGTACCACATTTAGTAGGATGCGGAGGACGTCAGCTGTCACTCGCTCCGTGTAAATATTGATGTTCTGTTGCATCTGGATCTTCGATCTTATGCTCGTAAACTGCCGTACTTGCCTCTTTACAAATTGCCAAAAACCAATAATGAATATGGTAAAAGGACCTGGACGTATGCTCTTCCAAATATTCTGAATAAATTGCCAAAGAAAATAGCGAAGAAATTAGAAAACAAAAACGCTCGATAAATGAAAAGAATTTTTCAAAAGTCTACCTTACTGTGGGAGAGTTTAGAATGGTGGAGGGGCCTACGTGTAGGGTCCATCATTAGATAAATACGCATGCGCGTGCGCAACATGTAAATCCAAGTTCATAGCGCACATAATCTTAATATAAAAGATTAAGCGCTTGTAAATTTTATGAACGTATGTTGAAATAAATAGCTTGAAATTTGAAAAAATTGAGATCAGGCATCCTGCCTTGTGTCATGATCGCCAGCCAAGACCCAGGGTGCCATGAGCATCTGTAGAGCAACGTTCTTACCAATACCGAAATAGAACCTCGCTCGCTAGGACACTGGCGATGATAAATATTGGTTCTGTTTTAAAACTTTAGAAAACGTTAAAATAGGAAGCTTTACTTAATTTTTTTTATTATTATGTAATGAATGTAATGTATGTCTAAGTGCATGTTGAGAATTGAATACAGATTATAGATATAGACAAATATGCAGCTCTACTCAAGCGGCTACTCGTGGACGTGAAATGCGGTATTGTCCAGTCGCTACAGCTTACCACGAAGCATTGGAATTATTTAACCGAATACCTACGTATTCAGCTCATGACTTAAGTTTCACTGCAAAAGAAAATAACTTGAACATGACTCAAAATGACAGAAGTGAAGCCTTTTAACAGTAAAACTCACTAGTTATTACAAACAACTGTCCATAAAGAAAATTGAAATGCGTTATTAAAAAAAAACTCTACCTTCCATCTTTGGAAACCTGTGTTCAGGGGTTGGGTTGTATTTATTAAGCGGCGATCATTTAAACGAGCGGCCATTACCGTGTGCAGATAAATGTCCTGCCGAGGGGGGTAATTAAGATGTAACATAATATAACATGGCCCGCAAGTCTGCGTAACTCAAGTACGACGGTACGGACGTTAATGACCCCTGTTCTTTTACTAGTGAATCACATTATACGTGACGAATTTAACATTCTATTACACGGTAGTAGTGAACAGGGCTGTAATTAAGGAAGCAATTCAATTAATATCAGATTTATGTGCGATATTTGCATAGTGCTACTGCCAGGACAAGGTTCTAGCGTGCGGAGATATTCATCATCACAACAACGTCCACTGCTGAGCGAAGACCGGGAGGTCTTTTCATAGATTTCTACAACGATTGGTTACGTGCCGTCATTTTTGGGCGAAACTTGCCAGTACTTATCACGCTTGGCAGGCGGGTGGGTGAGCACAGAATGCTGCTTTTCCGCAGAAGGGACGCTGGTGCTCATTT